>JACEEZ010024779.1:127500-130000 GCA_016584305.1 Chionoecetes opilio | reverse complement strand
AGTCTGTGTTTGGTGGGCCGAAGTCCCACCAAACACAGATGGTGGGCCGAAGGCCCACCAATAGCCCTCCGCAGGAGCTAGCCAAAAAGTCCGCCCGGAGGGTGGCTTTGCGGCTAGTGTTACATATATATTAAGTCCTTTATGAAGCATTGGCAAAGTTTGGGTGACTGTTTTTGACTTGGATAAGTTTACATGGTTGTAGATAATAGTGCAGCAGCCCAGCATAGGAGGCATTGGCACAGCTGCCTCTAAAAAAAATCATTTCTAGACATTCCATTACATAATGGCGGAGTGTGTGCTTCTCTTCTGTTTTACACAGGCTACATTTTTTCATATTGATGTTGTCACTGCCAGCTACCTCCCACATGTACTTATACCCTATCCTTAGCCTACTATAACAGGTAGGAGTGAGTGAGGACAAGAGAGAGGGAATGAACAGGACTGGATTATAGTTATACGTACTGTACATAGGGGAGGGTGAGCAAGATATAACTAGAGGGCGGGTGTGAGAGAGGGCGGGGCAGGATAGGGGGTGGATAGGGTGATGTGGCATGAAAGTATCGCCGTTTGGAATCCTGCGTGTAATTCAGTATTGATGGGAGATGTGACTGCTTAATTACTCGCATTAATCAAAAGGTGTCAGTAATTGGTGAAGGTGACTTGTTTTGTATCCATCTATCTATCTATCTTGTATCTATTTTTATCTTTTATATATTATATTTTCTTGATTGGGGAGTTTTTTTCTTCTTCTACTTTTAAGGCTACGGTGATAGAAGACATGGTTGTAGTTGTGTATTTATGAACAGTTTTTTTTTTTTCTCTCTCTCTCTCTCTCTCTCTCTCTCTCTCTCTCCTCTCTCTCTCTCTCTCTCTCTCTCTCTCTCTCTCTCTCTCTCTCTCTCCTCTCTCTCTCTCTCTCTCTCTCTCTCTCTCTCTCTCTCTCTCTCTCTCCTCTCTCTCTCTCTCTCTCTCTCTCTCTCTCTCTCTCTCTCTCTCTCTCTCTCTCTCTCTCTCTCTCTCTCTCTCTCTCTCTCTCTCTCTCTCTCTCTCTCTCTCCTCTCTCTCTCTCTCTCTCTCTCTCTCTCTCTCTCTCTCTCTCTCTCTCTGACACCATATATCACTTCCACCCAACTGACCCGCCACAATCAGCGTCACGTGACCAACAAGAGGGGGGAGTAAAGGGGAAAACATAGATCGAGGGAGAGAAAAAGGTAGTAGGAATGACATCGGAGAGGGATTAAAAGACTTCACTAATGTAAGCGAGAGAAAAAAACATTGAAATTTCATATTCTCACTATTTCATGCACTTATATACATGTATCTATGTAGTTGTATGATCTATAATAATTACTGTAACACTATATGATTCATTTGTTCTTGCATTTACAACCAACAATAATAATAATAATAATAATAATAATAATTTTATTCTCGCCCGGAGGCATACAGACAAAAACAAAGCAACAAGAACAAGCCAAGGAGTAAACTTAAGTACTAGAGCAGAAACAAAAACGAGAACATAGTACGTACAGGCACATTAGGGGACATAATATCAAATAATGAAGGGCTTTGCTAGAATGTGTAATAACAATGGCATGAACGTTGATTTTGTAGCTTAGGGTCTAAAGAATAAAACCTCTTATGCTATCTCTCATAGAAGATTGTATTTTCCTGTATGTCTCTTCATGTCTAGTAAGTCATTCAGTATAGACAAATTAACATGAAATACCAAAATAAACAAAGGAGGGAAATTTAAACTCCCTGTCCTTCACTGCGGCTGTTGGACTGTAAAGCTGCGTCGCCTTAACCACAATAACCACATCGGCACTCCAAGAGCACAAACCTCCGCCAAGGCTGAAGGAGAGAATTAACTCCTTGAGACCCAGAACGTAATTTCCATTGTAATTTGGGTACCATTAGACGATTTTCAGTGACTATAAGCAATATTTTATAGACCTGTATATATGACCTGTTTAGTATCCTTGTCGACTAACTAATTTGGTATATTAAGTTACTTTTCGTAATTATATGACTCGAAAACACACCATTTTTTATAGCCAAGGAAAGGTCTGGGCGTGAAGGGGTTAAACTACGATTTCTAATAAACACAACATTTCTTGCATTATAATTATTGGTACTTTTACACCTCCAAAAGTTAATCATCACTAATTTGGCCTAAGATCCGCCTCTGATAAAATGTTCATACATATCCATCCGTAACTTTTTGCGTGATCCTGCTAACAAACAGACAAACAAACAAACCGAACCGATCACAGAACCTCCTTAGTGTAGGTAATTGGACCCAAATGTTTCTGCTAATTAGGGTTGAAAGCAAAATCGAGGTGTGTGTGTGTGTGTGTGTGTGTTGTGTGTGTGTGTGTGTGTGTGTGTGTGTGTGTGTGTGTGTGTGTTGTGTGTGTGTGTGTGTGTGTGTGTGTGTGTATACAAACTTTTAAGCTCATTGAATATGAAAATCCGCGTGCTCGTGTGTTCGCGTGCG
>JACEEZ010024779.1:105000-120000 GCA_016584305.1 Chionoecetes opilio | reverse complement strand
GACGAGATCACTGGTTGCACAGGAAAATATTATATACTGTGCCAGATAGGCCTCTCTCTCTCTCTCTCTCTCTCTCTCTCTCTCTCTCTCTCTCTCTCTCTCTCTCTCTCTCTCTCTCCCCCTTCACTTCCGTTTTACTTTGCGTGTAATCTTTAGAAAAACGTTCATAAAATATTTATTGTCTTCCTTGTTGTTGATTTAAAAGTAAAAGTGATTGCCTGGGTGAGGAAAACGTGGGGAGAGAGAGAGAGAGAGAGAGAGAGAGAGAGAGAGAAGAGGAGAGAGAGAGAGAGAGAGAGAGAGAGAGAGGAGAGAGAGAGAGAGAGAGAGAAAAATGAAATTGAGAGTCGGGAAAAAATAAAGTAGGGTAAAATTAATATAAACCTTGAGGGAGAGGTGAAAGGAGAGAGAGAGAGAGAGAGAGAGAGAGAGAGAGAGAAGAGAGAGAGAGAGAGAGAGAGAGAGAGGAGAGAGAAGAGAGAGAGAGAGAGAGAGAGAGGAGAGAGGTCAAGCTTAGTGACCCGCAAAAGAGTGTTTGGTCATACAGCACCTGCGTGAAGGAGGGAGAGGGAGAGAGGGAGAGAGAGAGAGGAGGAAGTGAAAGAGGGGAGAAGGGTAAGGGGGGACGGAGGGAGGGGAAGGAGGGTAGTGGAGGGGAGGGAGGGAGGTTGAGGGAGGAGGGCGGGAAGGATGTGGAGGGAGGGAGGGAGGGAGGGTAGGGCAGGGGGGAGGGATGTGGAAGGAGGGAGGGAGGGGAGGGGAGGGTGGTAAGGGAGGGAAGGAGGTGGAGGGAGGAGGGAAGGAGGGTAAGGGAGGGAGGGAGGGAGGGTAGTCTAGCACCTGCCAAGCTGTTGATTATCACTGATGGTGGGAGGGAGGAGGGAGGGAGGAAAGCAAACATAGGAGAGAGAGAGAGAGAGAGAGAGAGAGAGAGAGAGAGAGAGAGAGAGAGAGAGAGAGAGAGAGAGAGAGAGAGAGAGAGACCTACCTACCTACCTACCTACCTACCTACCTACCTACCTACCTACCTACCTACCTACCTACCTACCTACCTACCTACCTACCTACCTACCTACCTACCTACCTACCTATAGTTCCAAAGTACGTGATGATATATCTGTAACAACCCTACGCGAGGCTAGTCTAAGTATACACAATAAAAAACAATATCAATCCTTCAATACAGGAGATAGATTATAATGATGGAGAAGGATACAGGATCAATATGATTTATCCATTGATGACATAATTATGATGAAACACTCAGCGAGAAATCAGAAAATGGGAAATCATCTCTAAACTTGACGAGGAAAGAAAACGAGACGAAGTTACAGACCCACACGGCTGTCATCATTTTTGCTATGTTATTCGTTTAACGTTGCATAACCTAACTGCTTGCCTTCACCTACACTATACCACTCATCTTTGACTTCCATTACTAATCGACATTCTTATTCAGAAAACAGACTCTGCGTGAATCTCGAGAAAAAGATGAAAAGATGAAAAAATCGTGAAACATGTGAATTATCGTATGCCTTCCGATGTCGTGTGTTGAGCGGGAGTGACTGATGACCAATGCGAGGAGTGGATGCATCTTACTAGGAGGCAGCACAGAGCCAATCAGAGGCATCCTAGCATGTACCTAAGATCAGTGTGTCCTTGAAATTGCACTTGACACGTCCTACCGCCGGTCATGCGTGGAAATGTATTGCTTTAACCTATGTTCTGCGGAGTATTACTAAGTGTTGCGTGACTTGCGTTGTGTTATAGTGTTGCTACCGGTGTGTGGGTGGCTCTGTGGTGGATGAGGCTGTGGAGCGAGGGTGGATGTGGCTAGTGGAACCGTGTGGAACCGTGGAAGTGTCTGCACGTGTGTTGGTGTTCCTTATACATTACACAATCTTACGTGAGTTGACAGGCTGCCTCACCACCACCACCACCACCCTGTATTAGTTCATGCCTATAATACCTGCATTCACGTTGTACAGGTTTCCAGCCTTCACCCTGTCACCCTGTCACCACCCTACCTACCCTTGTCTCTTCTCTACTGCCCGCTATTCACCTTACCCTACCCCCCTAAACCCTTCCACCCCCTTGCTTCATGCCTCGCCTCTCTTCCTTCCTTCCTCTTCCTCTTCCTCCTCCCCACCTTCCTTCCTTCCTTCCTTCTTCCTCCTCCCTTCCTTCCTTTCTTCCTCCTCGCCTTTCTTCCTTCCTCGCCTTCCTTCCTTCCTTCCTTCCTCTTCCTCCTCCTCCTCCACTTAACCACCATAATTGTCACCTCTTTTGATTCACCACCACCACCTGCATGAACTAGACTTTTTATCCTAAATTCTCATTAACTTCCACATCCCTGAAGTTAATACTCTTCCCCCTTTAGTTAATTATAATCAGTCTGCTCCTTCATCTACATCACTCGTTCTCTAGTTAACACCTCCACACAAGTCCACAACCACCTTAGTGCATCAGTAACCCTCACCATCTCCACCATCACCTCCTCCCCACCATCTCCACCATCACCTCCTCCCACCTCCTAACCACCTCCTCCCCACCACCTTCACCACCTTCCTCCACTATCCCGTGTTCATCCCACCTCCACCATCACCCGCTCCCCACCTCCCACCCGTTAAACAACCACCACCACTTTAACTACCAACTACCACCACCACTTCTACCGCCGCCACCACCACTACCACCTCCTCCTCCGCCTCCGCCCCCACCACCACAATCTCCTCCCCCGCCCTTACCTCCACCCCAACCACCACCTCCTCCACCTCCGCCTCCACCACTGCTGTCTCCCAGATCGACATGAAAGACGAGGTAATTGTTGGCTTATTCATGACCTCATTCATGCATGTGAACGTTGGTTGCCAATTTGCCATCAGTAAAATGGACACGCCTGCTTTCCTTGAATAGTTGCTTTATAATTGATATGCAATTTCCTTGGGTGATACTGATTAGTTTATGGTAGCATTTCATTTAATTAGAAACAGATGGACAGATGGTAGGGAGCCGGTGTTTTTTCTTCACATAGTCATTGTTTTTTCTATGTGATTGTGTATTTATGATATGTGAGGATTAAAAAAGCGTATGATTGTGGGTTTATCATATTGAGTTTTCCATAAAGTTACTTAGAGGCGTGGTAAGAAAGTTAGTCAAGGCAATAGGAAGATGAATGAAGGGAGAGGATAGAGGGAATAGTAGTGTTCTAATGATTCATAATAACGTAGTCAGAGGAAGTAATCCATATAACCTATTAAATGATTCCAATTAACTTTTACCATCGTTGCTACGTAAGACATTTTGCAATCAAACTAACTTCTTTTTTTCCCTCATGCATTCTAAATTATTTCCTCTATCACTTTGCATGCCTTTTAATGAGGAAATAAGTCATGTGGTCAATTCTGTTTCAGGATTTAATTATAAGATGCGAAAAAATCTGCGCTTAATGGAATGAGTTAGTGAGATTAGATTAACTTGGAATCTTTTGTTCTGTTTGTTAATTAAACTTGATTTGATTTGAAATATTGCTAAACCTCGTTCGTACCCTGACTGTCCTTTATAGTATAGAGATTTTATTCGTCCTTTTATTACTCGTCCTTATTTTATGACTCATTATTACTCGTCCTTATTTTATTATTCATTATTACTCGTCCTTATTTTATTATTCATTATTACTCGTCCTTATTTTATTACTCATTATTACTCGTCCTTATTTTATTATTCATTATCACTCGTCCTTATTTTATTATTCATTATTAATCGTCCTTATTTTATTATTCATTATTACTCGTCCTTATTTTATTATTCATTATTACTCGTCCTTATTTTATGACTCATTATTACTCGTCCTTATTTTATGACTCATTATTAATCGTCCTTATTTTATTATTCATTATTAATCGTCCTTATTTTATGACTCATTATTACTCGTCCTTTCTAGTATAGAGACATCATTTCTATACAATTTAGAGACTTAGAGAGTATAGTGATGAGAGTAGTGAGAGAGTATAGTGAGAGTATAGAGAGTATAGTGATGCAAGGGTTAGGAGTAGAGAAGCATGGGTGAAAAAAAAAGACGTGAGATTAGAAGAAAACAAAACAAGACTAAAAGGTGAATGAAAGGGAAGTGAAGGAAAAAAATTAATTCGCATCGGCTGAAAAAGAGAAAGTACGTAAAATAAGATGATGTTATGGTTGTTTTATGATGTATTGTGTATTTTCCTTCGTGTAGTTACATTCTCTCTCTCTCTCTCTTCTCTCTCTCCTCTCTCTCTCTTCTCTTCTCTCTCTCTCTCTCTCTCTCTCTCTCTCTCTCTCTCTCTCTCTCTCCTCTCTCTCTCTCTCTCTCTCTCCTCTCTCTCTCTCTCTCTCTCTCTCCTCTCCTCTCTCTCTCTCTGCATCTCCTCTCTCTCCCACCAACACGTTTCTTCATCCTATTCAGCGCCTCTCCCTCTCTCCCTTTCTACTCATTCCTCCTTCACTCCTTTACCAGTCTCTCTCTCTCTCTCTCTCTCTCTCCTCTCTCTCTCTCTCTCTCTCTCTCTTCTCTCCTCTCTCTCTTTCTCTCTCTCTCTCTGCTTTCTCTCTCTCTCTATCTCTCTCTCCTCTCTCTCTCTCTCTCTCTCCCCACCTCCCCTGCGCCATCTGTACACAGGTGTCCTAATTATTTATTCATGTGTTTATCAGAGTTTACCTTCGTGACTGTCTCTACGTGACCTGGGTTA
This sequence comes from Chionoecetes opilio, assembly GCA_016584305.1. Lineage (NCBI taxonomy): Eukaryota > Metazoa > Arthropoda > Malacostraca > Decapoda > Majidae > Chionoecetes > Chionoecetes opilio. The sequence continues at coordinate 115,273 of JACEEZ010024779.1, read as the reverse complement.
GCTGGAAGGGCGGGAGGGAAGAAGGGAGGGGAGGGAAAAGAGAGGGAGGGAGGGAAGAAGGGAGGGGAGGGAAGAAGGGAGGGAGGGAAAAAGAGAGGGAGGGAGAATGAAAGGGAGGGTTGGGTTAGCTGGAAGGGAGGGAGGGAATGAAGGGAGGGGAGATGGAGAAAAATGAGAGGGAGTGGAGGGAAAATAGAGGGAAGGGTTGGGTTAGCATGGAAGGAAGAAGGGAAGGGAGGGGAAATGAGAGGGAAGGGAGGAAAAATGAGAGGGCGGGGAGGGAAAATGAGAGGGAGGGGAAGGAAAATGAGAGGGAGGGGTTGGGTTAGCATGGAAGGAAGAAGGGAAGCGAGGGGAAATGAGAGGGAGGGGAGGAAAAATGAGAGGGCGGGGAGGGAAAATGAGAGGGAGGGGAAGGAAAATGAGAGGGAGGGACTGGGTTAGCTGGAAGGGAAGGGGAAAGAAGGGAGGGGAGGAAAAAGAAGGGGAAGGGAAGAGAAAGGGAAAAATTGAATGTACTGTACGTAAGAATGATTGGTAATATTTGATGTTTTTTTGGAAAATTTTGACTTAGTATTAATATTTCTGTCTACTTTTTGTTTTATTTTACCGACTGAATGATGGGATTTTCTCTTATGTCTTCCTCCTCTTCCTCTTCCTTTCCTCCTGCCAACCAGCACCATTCACAGCATCAGCTTACACTTTATCCTGACCTCTCTCACCTTCACAAGTCATAAACCTTACTCTTTCCTTACCAAACACACTAACCCCCTTCTCCCTTTCTCCACATCTTTTTACTCCTCCAGTCTCTCTCTTTTTACACCCTTACTCCCAGCCCTGCCTTCCCTCCCTCCGTCCCTCGGCCACTAGTCTAGCACCAGCCAGCACCTGCCCCGTGTCCGTGTTGACGATACTCTTCAAGCGTAACCCAATTTGTCGGGCGGGTTTGTCCACCGTCAGACAATCGAGCAGAGGGGCGGGTGGTGATCACTCCCCGCCGCCTGCCTGCCCTTCAGCTTCGTCTCGTGTTTGGTCTCCATTGTGGGGTGACGGAATGTAGGGATTAGAGAGAGAGAGAGAGAGAGAGAGAGAGAGAGAGAGAGAGAGAGAGAGAGAGAGAGAGAGAGAGAGAGAGAGAGAGAGAGAGAGAGAGAGAGAGAGAGAGAGAGAGAGAGAGAATGCACGGCTTGAGGAATGAGTAAAAGAAAGGGAGAGAGAAAGTATGGGTTGAGGAATGAGTAAAGAGAGAGAGAGAATGTATGGGTTGAGGAATTTGTAAAAGAGAGAGTGTATGACTTGAGGTATGAGTAAAAGAGAGAGAGAGAGAGAGAGAGAGAGAAGAAGAGAGAGAGAGAGAGAGAGAGAGAGAGGAGAGAGAGAGAGGAGAGAGAGAGAGAGAGAGAGAGAGAGAGAGAGAGAGAGAGAGAGAGAGAGAGAGAGAGAGAAAGTCTATAGATTAAATGATTTAGAAGATACACAGGTTAAAGTCAACACATGCACATAGGAAAAGTTGGAAAAAGGAAAATTAATAGCTAAGTAAACAAGAAAAATATGTAAAGGACACTAAGGATGTGAATAGAAGTGGAACAGTAGAGAGAGAGAGAGAGAGAGAGAGAGAGAGAGAGAGAGAGAGAGAGAGAGAGAGAGAGAGAGAGAGAGAGAGAGAGAGAGAGAGAGAGAGAGATGGGAAATATGACAAATCTATCTATAATAATATAAGCGAAGTGTGTGTGTATGTCTGTGTGTGTGTGTGTGTGTGTGTGTGTGTGTGTGTGTGTGTGTGTGTGTGTGTGTGTGTGTGTGTGTGTGTGTGTGTGTGTGTGTGCTATAGGTTCCGCCCCCCGTGGCGCAATCCCATCCTATGGCACAGTTTTGGAACCAGGTTGACCAGGGGAAGGTTTTAAGGCCATTTTGGGGATGATCCGATTTTGTTGTTGTTGTTTTTTAGCAGCCTATTAGCGAGAATTGTGAAAAAAAAGTGGGTTGCGAGAATTGAGGAAACCTTGATGTAGGGTGATGGTGGGGTGATGGGTAATGGGTGTGGGGTGATGGGTGAGTGAATGGGTGGGGGGTGATGGGTGATGGGTGAGGGAATAGGTGGGGGGTGATGGTTAATGGGTGAGTGAATGGGTGTCTGGAGCTAGCCAAAAAGTCCGCCCGGAGGGCGGCTTTGCGGCTAGTGAATAATATAAGACGAAGATCAAAGAAAAAATGGACAGATAGAGAGAGGAGAAAGAAGAGAGAATTGAGAAGTAATGTACGAAGAAGATTGAGTGGAAGGAGAGAAGAGGCGTAAAATATAGATAAATAGAAGATGAGAGAGAACATAGGTAATGAATAGGAAGACATGTAAATAGAGCAAATAGGGAAGTAGGGAAGTAGGAATAAACTAATTAATGAATAGGAAGGAGAAACGATGCAAGAAAGGAGATGGAGAAAGGAGGAGGAGGCGAGGGTAATGAATAGAATAGGAGAATAAGAATAGAGAATAGGATAGAATGGAATAAATGAGAGAAGGGTGTTGATAGAGACAATATGGATCGAGGAACTAAGGGTGGAAGGTGAAAGGAAAGGAACATGGAAGATAGAAAATGAATGCTAAAGTGTAGTATAAAGTGAAAGATAAGATACTTTGATCCCATCTAGACACTTTGCAAGTACCAACTACAAGGTTATTGACTATACAAAGCGCCACCACGCCAGGACGAACTTGGTGGACTATACAGTGAAAATGAAGGAAAACATGTGAGGGAAGATGACACAGAAAAAGAGAAGAAAAATAGTATGGTTGAGGAGACAAGGATGAACAACTGAAAAAGGAGGATGCAGGAAGAAAAAGGATTAGATGTAGAGAAGGAAGGATAAGATAAGAGGTGGGTTAAGGCATGGAATAGACAGAAAGATGGATAAAGCGATGAAAGGAGGATAAGAGGAGGGTAAAGGAATGAAATAGACAGACGGAGATGGATAAAGCGATGGATGGAGGAAGAAGAAAGAAAGAAGGTGGGTAAAGGAATGAAATAGACAGACGGAGATGGATAAAGCGATGGATGGAAGGAGGGATGGAAAGGCAGACATGGAGGGGAGGAAGGAGGGGAGGAAAGGGCAGCTTCTGGACGGTGTTTGGGGGACCTTGAACGCTTGTTTGTCCCCGTCACGCCCCGCCAACCACCACCTGGACCTACGGCACACACACACACACACACACACACACCTACATACACACACACCTACACACACACACACACACACACACACACACACACGTTTATTAACCTTTCAAAAGTATAAGTTAGACTGTTAGATCCTATGTAGTTAATTTATATGTTATGAACTTTATCTAGTACGTACATAATATTTTCTTTCTTCCTTATACTCCTTTTCCTCCTCCTCTTCCTCCTCTCTGAAGATTGAATCATTTACAAGTGGGGTTTTTTTGCTCCTTACTGTGTGTTCCTCTTAGAAGTGTTGAATATATTGTTATCTTGGAAGAGGAGGAGGAGGAAGAGGAGGAGGAGGAGGAGGAGGAATACAAAGGAATACAAAGGAAACACAAACAGCAACAGACCGATAGGTCCTTACAAGACTGTTTGCTTTAACTACACTACACTAACTAGATAATAAGAGAGAAAGGATAGGAAGTAGAAGGTTCCTCCCCACCCGAGGAGGAGAGGAGGAGGAGGAGGAGGAGGAGAATGGTATTAAGTTAAGTATTGTTTCATAAAGCTTAAGTGTTTCATAAAGTTCATATGAGGAATATATTGCATGCAGGAGGTAGATTCTGCAGTACCTATAAAAGAAGCGGATGGCTAGCGGGCATTTCACATTATTACAACCAGAGAGCAAAGTGACATGACACGGAAGTATATTGTTGTCATCATGTACGCACTTGTCATTTAATTGCATGTTAGAACACGTGTTGTATCTATTAACGCGAGATGATGTACACTTAGTTACTCGTTACTGAGAGAGAGAGAGAGAGAGAGAGAGAGAGAGAGAGAGAGAGAGAGAGAGAGAGAGAGAGAGAGAGAGAGAGAGAGAGAGAGAGAGAGAGAGAGAGAGAGAGAGAGAGAGAGAGAGAGAAAAAAAAAATCAGAAGTTAATACGTAAATAGAGAAATGCAAGTCCAAACGCCAAGCTACACTTACAATTTTCTCATCCTTCGAGTCGTAACTTCGTAAGAACATAAAACCTTGACATTACTTTGAGGGCGTGAGTGCGACATTCGTGTAAACAATTCGGCCCATGATGTGGCAACGGAGGCGTGAAGGTACACAAGGCATTTCGACCCATCCTCAGCCAATCAGCGGGCAGCCTTCTGGGAGCCAACCAGAAAAACTGAAGCAAAACAAATGAATAACGATATCTAAACACCTCCCGAATGCCTCTGATCATATCGGTAATGTCATTAAAAAAAATATTAACATGCGATGACGAGACGTTGTTTTGACGTGATGAGAGGAAAAAAATGATGGTAAAAAGGCATTGATTTTCTGAACTCTAATTGTTTGTCCCGTCATTTTCAAGGCAAGATAACATGCAGTGATCTTTTAACATTTCGACTTCCTGCCATGACTTCTAGAATGTCCTTGACCAGTTTGAAGGGGGGGAGAGGGGTAGGGGGGAAGGGGGGAGAGTTGAAGGGAAGGGGGGGAGGAAGGGGGAGTCTGGTGCTGGGTAGGGGGCACTATTGAGGAGGGGAGGGACTGGGGGGAAGAAGAATTGGGTCACAATTTTTTTTTTTTATATAGGAAATAATTTAATCAGTGTGTCCTATGACTTCTATTTTTTCTTTTTGAGAGAGAGAGAGAGAGAGAGAGAGAGAGAGAGAGAGAGAGAGAGAGAGAGAGAGAGAGAGAGAGAGAGAGAGAGAGAGAGAGAGAGAGAGAGAGAGAGAGAGAGAGAGAGAGAGAGAGAGAGAGAGAGAGAGAGAGAGAGATTAAATGGGCTATGTAATATGTGTACCAGTTTCGTGTACACTTGTCTTTCCTCTGAGTGTGTGTTTGTGTGTGTATGTATGCGTAAGTGTGTGTCTTAGCGAGGCCGTGCGTTGTGCACACAAGCCATCACTTCTCGTGTGCGTGCCTGTGTGGATACATTTACGGCTGTGTGAGTGTGGAATGTGTGTGTGTGTGTGTGTGTGTGTGTGTGTGTGTGTGTGTGTGTTGTGTGTGTGTGTGTGTGTCTGTGTGTGTGTGTGTGTGTGTGTGTGTGTCTGTTTGTGTGTGTCTGTCTGTCTGTCTGTCTGTCTGTCTGTCTGTCTGTCTGTCTGTCTGTCTGTCTGTCTGTCTGTCTGTCTGTCTGTCTGTCTGTCTGTCTGTCTGTCTGTCTGTCTGTGTGTGTGTGTGTGTGTGTGTGTGTGTGTGTGTGTGTGAGTGGAATGTGTGTGTGTGTGGTGTGTGTGTGTGTGTGTGTGTGTGTGTGTGTGTGTGTGTGTGTGTGAGTGTGGAATGTGTGTGTGTGAGAGAAACAAGAATGTAGGATGATAATGGAGAAGGAAGTAACAGTAATATTGTTAGGAAAAGTAGAGCAGTATATGATTGGTGTCAGCAATAAGGATAACACTAACAATAGCAATAGCGAAGATAATTAAATAATAATGATAATAATAACCGCCACGATGGTCAAGTGGTTAGAGTGCTGGTCTGCTATTATGTGCTGTCCAGTTCGAATCCTCACTGCTCCCGGGGATTTTTCACTGACAAATTCGGTCGGTTACTGTCCCCCTTGAGCAAGGAGATGGGGGGGGTGTGGTATGAGGTCCCAGCATTACCCTAAGATCGGTAATAATGAGCTCCAAGCTCGCACCGGGAGGGTGAAACTGGCGATCGCGAGTTTGGCTCGCGTGGACAAAACCCTGGGTGAATGACACAATTAATTAACATGGCCTCTTTCAATTTAATTTATCATTCATGTTCACCTCGGTAGGAAGGGGGAGGGAGAGGAACCCCCTGCCCCCCCTTCTTGACTTCCGGTTGAGATGCAGGAAGGCCAGGGCAGGAAGGGCGAGGGGGGGGCAGGGGGGGCGTGTGACCTTCGCGTTGATTGTATTTATTCTGATCCGAATGTTACATATCTATTATTCATGGGTGTGTGTGTTGGTCCTCCCAAAATGGTGTCTTTTTTCCCTTGTAATTTTTGTCCTTGCATCTTTTTACATTAGTGTTACATCTCTTCCTCCTTGTTTTCCGTCTTTCTTTTGCTCTCCGTCATCGATTAGTGTGTGGTTCTTCCTCCTCCTCCCTCTCGTCCCTCTTCGTAGCTCCTCCTCCCCCTCTCCGTTCCTCCTCCTCCTCTTCACTTTTTGGTCGTAAAAGAACGGGAACGAGCGGTCGGGATGCAAGAGGGTGGTGCAATCAAACTCTGTTAATTCTGCTCGTGATTCTAATAAAAAATTACACTAATCACTTATGGAAAGGAAACAAATGCGGCCACGATATTTTATGAGTCAAGGATGAAAAGCGAGAAAACAAAGACATTGAGTGTATTAACTAAATGAATAATTATCATATTGGCTCTTGATTCATCGGTGAGATTAGAATTATGAAGTTGTGGGTCGCTCTGTTGACGTTTTTATTACTGTTGTTGTTTTATGTTTGTCATGTTCTGAGTGACGGTGTGCACGGTGCAGGCTCTCACGCTCGTGGATACTCTGTTTACAAGTTTATTAAAGAAAAGGAGGGGGTGGGGATTACAGAGGGGGGGGGTGTACAAGAATAAGAACACAGAAACACAGAATAAGGTTGTAGAATGAAGGTAACTCACGTAACTGCTTTCCTCTACCCCTTCCAAGAGTCTGCGAAGTCAGGTAAACCCTCCATTGGCCCCATCTCTCTCTTTATTTCTTTCTTTCCTTCTCTCTCTCTCTCTCTTTATTTCTTTCTTTCCTTCTCTCTCTCTCTTTATTTATTCATTTCCTTCTCTCTCTCTTTATTTCTCTCTTTCTTTTTCTCTCTCTCCACGGGTTAATTATGCCGTCCCAAAGAAAACTATTCCAGCGCACGAGTAAACTTTCTCATTGCTGGTATACTGTTCATCTTAAATGTCATGTTTGTACGAGTGCATTGGATTAAATCGTTAGCGTGGAAGCTCACTCTGCAACTCTATTAACTGCACAGCAAGTTAATTTTATTCCGTTGCAACTAATACAACTTTTGAAACTAGTTTGCATGTATTTTGATTCACAAGGGCATAACAGCGAGTTAGGAAACTGGATTATCAAGGCTATGAATATTGGTCGCCTGAGATAAGTTTTTGTGTGTGTTCAGTTCCTGCATAATATACGTATCCTCCGTGAGCCAACGTTATATATTCCATGAGGCTATTGACTTGGAGGCCTAAAATCTAGAAAAAATACATGATGGCGAGGAATCCATCAGTTATTCTGGCGATCTGATATGTCTTCGATTTCATAATAATTTCAGAGATGGAGTCGCTCGTATAGGATTATAGTCTGTCCAATGTAGCAAGTCACTTTAGTCGCTTTAATTTCTACCCATTAACATTATAATTATATATATATATATATATATATATATATATATATATATATATATATATATATATATACACATTCCTACTCTCCCCCTATGGTGAGCGAACAATACGTCCCTAACAAGGGGGGGGGGACAAAACTACCACTCTACTAATAACTGAGAGGGTGGTTGGTGGATAATTTTCACAAGTGACTTGATAAAATGGAAAGACTATAGTGGGTGTGGAGTGGGTATGCTGGAGTGGGTAGTGGTATATGTGGAGTGGGTATGCTTGAGTTGGTTTGGGGCATGGCCATGAAGGCCATGCCCCAAACCAACAGTCGCGTTATTAGGTTTTGCTGCGGCTATGAAGATGACAAAAACAAAATAGCAACAAATATAATGTAAAACCGTATTTACTATGTTTATAAAAAATAAAAAAAAATAAAAAAAAATAATAAATAAATAAAGCAGTGTGATAAAGCCCACACCCTTTTAATCTCTGACTGTCTTTCACAATTCTCTTCCCCTACTTTCTCTTTAGCTAGCTACCTTCTCTTCACCCCCCTATAATATATATAAAAAATGAAAAAAAAAAAAAAAAAAAAAAAAGAAGTGGTGGTGGTGCAGGCTGTCTTGTGGTGACCTTACCTGTCTTACTTTTTTTTTTTTTTTTTTTTTTTTTTTTTTTTTTTTTTTTTTTTTTTTTTTTTTTTTTTTTTTTTTTTTACGTTGGAGCCTCCGTATATGCCATGGTTAGGTGAGGCCATTTTCGTAGGCCTAACAGTTTAAAAAGATACATGATGGCGAGGAATCCATCATACTAAAATACATTTATTTTTCCTATCACAAAAGGCAGATAACGTGGGATATTCTGTTCTGTGGGATATTTAAATGTTCAGATGACGAAAAAATAAAATAAAATAAGTGATATAAACATGATTCTAATGGTAAATGAATAGGTGAGAACTTACATCATGCGTGCTCGTGAGCCCGTCAGGGTGGCAAGGTTGGTAGAGACGTGAGTTCGCAATGTGCAGCGTCCCTGTGCATTCGGTCAGCGGTTCGAGTCCGCCTAGTTCGTGCTGACGTGGCGGCGCTTTGTATAGTCAATAACCTTGTAGTTGGTACTTGCAAAGTGTCTAGATAGGATGAAAATCTTATCTTATCTTATCGTTCTAGTGAGTCAAATTCGACCTTTTTTACTAACCATGGATCAGGAACGGAAAATACATGGGATAACTTTAGAAATATATTAATCAAAATATCTGTACAAGATTGAGAAACACACACACACAATTGTCACATTTCAGTAGTCATAGTAGTAGTAGCTGTTATTGTCGTCGTAGTAGCAGTAGCAGCAACAGTAGTCATAGTAGTAGTTGTCGTCATCGTCGTCGTAGAGGCAGCAGTAGCATAACAGTAGTAAAACAGTATAACAGTAGTATACCATAGAATCCCATCATCACCATAAAATTAGTCGTGATGAAATACCGCGGCGGGGACGTGGACTCAAGGCGACGCGTGGAGGCCCTTCGTCTGCACCTCGGGGCTCTTGGGGCGAGGGTATCAGGGCAGGCCTCCTTAGCGAGCTCCACCTGCAGTAGTGGTCTGATGACGGGGTTGACGGGGAAGGGCTGGCCAGGGTGTTTGGCGCGGCAGAGAGGGCAGGTGATGGGCCCGAGGGATACGCGGGCCCACATAGCGTCGAGACAGCCCGTGCAGAAGGTGTGGCCGCAGGGTAGGAAGCGAGGCAGGCGGTCGTCGTTGGTGAAGTAGTCGTCGAGGCATACTGGACACTCCGACGGCGCCTCCACGGGGAACTGTAGGATCGGAGGAACGAAATTAAAGGACAGAATAAGAGAAGACAACTAACTAAAGACAGAGACAGTAGGGTGGAAAGAAATTACAAGACAGAATAAGAGAAAACAACTAACTAAAGACAGACATCAAGAATAGAAACATCAGGGAATGCCGATAAACAAGGCCCATAGAATTACACATATAAGTAGAAACGCCTGAAATGAACTGAAAAAATGGGTGATGGCAGCAAAATGTATGCATCAATTTAAGCAATAAAAACTTGATAAATATATATAGATAAGGAGACAAGAACAAACGAGGATATCTTAGACCCTGATGCAATAGGTAAACACACACACACACACACACACACACACACATATATAGTTTACCCATAGAAGTATTAACGCCTGGAATGAACTGATAAAATGGGTGTTGGCGGAAAAAGGTATGCATCAATGTAAGCAAAAACACTTGATAACTACAAATAGGGAGACAAGTCCTGCATGCTACTATAGGTAAACACGCACACGCACTTTTTTTTTAGAATAAGCCTCACCAATTAGTAAATTAATTAGAGGAGGCAGACAAAATGTTCTTAGTTCAAAACGTAAACACACACACAAACCTTCATGCCGGGGATAACACTAGCACACACGCCCATACTGCTGTGGTTGCCTGCTGGTGTTGTGTTCTTGCTCCTGTGACACACGTAGGTCAAGTGACGGACTGTAGAGTGACCCAGACTTAGGAGTGAGTGACCAAATTTTGCCCTCCCTCCCCTCTTGCAGGCCCCACCCACCACCTAGCCACATCCAATCATGACCCGGGTTGAGGTCAGGTCACCCTCTGATAATGAGTGAGGGAGTGTCTCTAGTCTCTACCCACCCACTTCATAAACACGTGCAAGGTATGAAGGAATGTGACGCGCCCTGACTTAAGCCGCGATGAGGTCAGGTCAGGTCAGGTGTGTGAACAGGTGGGGATGACCTTGC
>JACEEZ010024779.1:97500-100000 GCA_016584305.1 Chionoecetes opilio | reverse complement strand
CGATATTATAATATTTAATTAAATGTGAAAATCTATAACCTTTGTATTCCCTGATAGTGTTTACATCACTCTCACATTAGGTCCTTATTACTTTCCAGTTTTACTTTCTCTGACTCTCATAATTCTCTTTTTAAATGCATATTACTCTTCAGCCTCTTAATCTCTAATACATATCAAACCATTTTCCTTTTCTCTGCGTTCTTTGATGTCCTTTCCCTTCTCTTTCCTTCTTCCTCTACAGTTAGTGACCTCGTTGGGCTCATAACTCTCTTCATTATTCCTTTTCTTCTATTTCTGTATTTACCTCCGGGCCGGGTACGGATGTGGCTGACAATCAAGGTCCGAATCTTGTCTCGACCCTCTCTACTCTGCTCTCACACCAGATTCTTTTTAATCTACTCATTCTCCTCGTCTCTCTCTCTCTCTCTCTCTCTCTCTCTCTCTCTCTCTCTCTCTCTCTCTCTCTCTCTCTCTCTCTCTCTCTCTCTCTCTCTCTCTCTCTCTCTTTCTCTCGTTTGCATTTTCGAGGCACGACGGAAAAGTTTTGACATCAGAAGATTCATTGTGAGTTTCATTATTATGCAAAGGAAATAAGCTGCAATATTGATGAACAACACACACACACGCACACCCACACACACACACAAACAGACACACACACACGCACACACACACACACACACACACACACACACACAAACACACACACAGAAGCAGATACGTTTCAACTAATTCACAGTTGCCTTCTTTCATTCCTAGCTATTAACCTTCGCCCTCACCTTTCAGTCGCTGTTCCTGCACTTAAGGGTGATACTTCTTGGTGTGTGTGTGTGTGTGTATGTGTGTGTGTGTGTGTGTGTGTGTGTGTGTGTGTGGGTCTTTTTTCCTCTATATATATTTCCTAAAGCGACACATTTAAAATTAATGATAGTGGTTATGGTGGTAGTGGTGGTAGTGATGGTGGTAGTGGTTGTGGTTATGGTTGTGGTAGGAAGGGGTTGTGATGGTAGTGGTGGTGGTTATGGTGGTAGTGGTGGTTGTGGTGGTGGTTATGGTGGCAGTGGTGGTAGTGGTAATGGTTGTGGTAGGGAAGGGGTTATGGTGGTAGTAGTGGTGGTTATGGTGGTGGTTATGGTGGTAGTAGTGGTGGTTGTGGTGGTAGTAATGGTGGTGGTGTTAGTGGTGGTGGTTATGGTGGTAGTGGTGTTAATGGTAGTGGTTATGGTTGTGGTAGGAAGGGGGTTGGCAATAAGCTGATGCACCGAAGGCTTTCGTTATTAATCTCCACTTAAAGCTATTCTGGTTTGAATGGTTCGTTTTAAAGGTCAGTATTGTAGGTTAATAGTATGTGTGTGTGGGTGTGTGTGTGTCATAACTCATTATACTTTTACCACTTCCATCGTCACCATCACCTCCACCAACACCAACACCATCACTGCTTGTCGTTTGTTATAGTAGTATTATATATAGTAGTAAATCAGTATTTGTTGTCGTATTCGTTGATAAAGTTACTAAAATAGTGATTATGATGCTATAAATAACAGTATTAAGAGTATTAACAAAATCAACACCATCAGCAACAAAAACAACAGTAGCAGCGGTAGTAGTAGTAGTAGTAGTAGCTTAGGAATCATTGTAGCTCCAGTAAGCAGTATCAGTAAAAACAGTGTTAGTTGGACAAGTCAGAGCAGTAAAAGCAGCAGATGAGCAGTAAAAGCAGAAGAACAAGTCAGTCATAACGTTAGGTGATGAAAGGTCATAAACGTGACGGAAGTGTTGCCTTGTATTATGAAGGAAACATTTTGCTGGATAACATAAATAACATCCCGTCCCATCCTCTTCTCGTCCCACACCCACCTGTATTTTTTTTTTCTCTCTCTCTCTCTCTCTCTCTCTCTCTCTCTCTCTCTCTCTCTCTCTCTCTCTCTCTCTCTCTCTCTCTCTCTCTCTCTCTCTCTCTCTCTCTCTCTCTCTCTCTCTCATCACCCGCAGCGTACATTCCCCTTCGCTCACCCTCCAGGCTTTGCATTTTATATTTTCCACAGCTAAGGGTCATCTTTTGGGGTTAAAAGGGTGAGATGACATTTGCGGAGTTTTTTTGGGGGAGGTATAAAAGTATACCAGGGAGGAGGAGGAGAGGAGGAGGAGGTGGAGGAGGAGGAAGTGAGGGAGGAAGAAAGAAGATAAAACTCATCATATTTATTCCCGTGCTAGTGAGATCAGATATTTGCTATTATTGATATCGACAGGAAGGACGAGTGGATGTCCGCGGGGCGCTTGAGGATCGTTGGGAATTGGTCGTTGCTTGAGGGTCGTTAGGAGGGTCGTTGTCCTTAGGGTGGAGGAAGCTGGCGGCGGAATCCAAGCCGATTATCATAATTGGTGATTGAACCTTTTAACCCCTTGAGGCCAAAAAAGTAATTTCCATTGTAATATAACCACCATTAGACGATTTTAATGAACATAAGCAATATTTTATAGATATGACCTGTTTAGTATC
>JACEEZ010024779.1:50000-92500 GCA_016584305.1 Chionoecetes opilio | reverse complement strand
CCACCACCCTCCCTGCCTCCCACTCTTTAGAATATTGCGTGAAATCGCTAAGTGTCCAGCGCGGCGGCTCGAGACCAGCCTTTCCTGGTATTGTGGGCGACGCTTGACCCCTACCAACCCAGCCCAACCCCGCCCAACCCCGCCCTTCAGGAGAGATGAGGAGGCGGGGGTGGTGGTGGCAAGGCAGAGGTATAGATGGATAGATAGATATTTATTGGCCACCATTAAATATTACACCTAATATCATTGCTAAATAGACAAAACACATAATGTCGAAAAATGAAACTTGCCCACAAATTTGAGTAACCAACTGAAGTCCTACACACGGAAAGGATAAGCCGGGGAAGAGGAAGGGAAAGGAAAGAGAGGATAGGAGGAGATTAAGATTAAGATTATTTGTTAAGAAAAGGAAATAGGGTGAAAATGAGACCTAAAATTATTGCTATAACTATATTTTCATAAGAGAAAGGATAAGCCGGGGAAGAGGAAGGGAAAAGGGGACAGGAAGAGAGGATAGGAGGAGATTAAGATTAAGATTATTTGTTAAGAAAAGGAAATAGGGTGAAAATGAGACCTAAAATGATTGCTATAACTATATTTTCATAAGAGAAAGGATAAGACAGGGAAGAGGAGGGGAAAGGAGAAGAGGAAGAAAGAATAGGAGGAGATTAAGATTAAGATTATTTGTTAAGAAAAAAAGTTTGGGTGTTAATGAAACCTAAAATAATCTTATAACTACACCGAAAGGATAAGTCAGGGAAGAGGGAGGGGAAGAGGAAGAGAGGATACACTCTCAGAAATGGGGGGTATATTAAGGGTAGAATTGTTACATCGCACCTTCACTACCCTTTTTAAACCCTATGTCCAGACTGGAGGGTAGATGCTGCCGATTATACCCTTCATCTACCCTTTATCTACCCTTTTTTAGACGAGAGGGTTGGAAAAGGGTATATTTGCGTCGAACCGAAAGGGTATATTTGTAAGGGTAGAAAAAGGGTAGCAGTATTTCATCACTACAAACACCCTTTTTCTACCCTTTTCCTACCCTTTTTTTCTAAGAGTGTAGGAGGAAAGAAGGTGGGGAATGGGGATGAAAGGTGGATGTAGGTAGTGTTAGGTGACAGGAATTACCACGTGTAGGCTTCGCGGCCTCTTGTAGCTTCCTTATTTTCTTATGTTTTCTTATGTTCTTAAGGTTGTTTGTCAAGAAAAGAGTTTATGGGTGAAAATGAAACATCAAATGATTTGTATAACTATATTTTTATCTTTTAATTAATTTACCTACTATATCAATACACCATAACTATTATTGTGATCTTCTTTATAAATGTTTCTGTATTCTCTCTCTCTCTCTCTCTCTCCTCTCTCTCTCTCTCTCTCTCTCTCCTCTCTCTCTTTCTTCTCTCTCTCTCTCTCTCTCTCTCTCTCTCTCTCTCTCTCTCTCTCCTCTCTCTCTCTCTCTCTCTCTCTCTCTCTCTTCTCTCTCTCTCTCTCTCTCTCTTCCTCTCTCTCTCTCTCTCTCTCTCTCGTTCAAGTGTGAGTGGCAGCACAAAGGCTCATTGGCTTTTCAGTATCCGATCAGAATGTTCAATACCTCATTAAGCCAAGGTAAAAGCTGCTGAAAGGGGGACGGCGACATCTCATCTCCTCTTCCTCCTCCTCCTCCTCCTCCTCCTCCTCCTCCTCCTCCTCCTCCTCCTCTTCCTTTTCCTCTTCCTCTTCCCCCTCCTCCTTCTCCTCCTCCTCCTCCTCCTCTTCCTCTTCCTCTTCCTCTTCCTCCTCCTCTTGTTACTCCTCCTTCTCCTCTTCCCTGTCTCCATTCTCATCCTCATCTTCCCTTCTCCTCTTCACTGTTTCCATCCTCCTCCTCTTTCCCCCTTGTCTTACTCCTCCTCCTCCTCCTCCTCCTCCTCCTCCTCCTCCTCTTCCTCTTCCTCTTCCTCCTCCTCTTCCTCCTCCTCCTCTCCCAACTCTTCATCTTCCCTTTTCTCTTCTTTCGACGTGCAGTACTCTTATATATCCTCTCTACTTAGCTTTCTCTCATCTATGCTATTTTAAGGAACTTAATTTTACTTATGTATTGGGACTGTATGACATGATTATTTTGGTATGATTTTTGTTTATAAGGAATAGTTTACCATACGTATTCTCTCTCTCTCTCTCTCTCTCTCTCTCTCTCTCTCTCTTCTCTCTCTCTCTCTCTCTCTCTCTCTCTCTCTCTCTCTCTCTCTCTCTCTCTCTCTCTCTCTCTCTCTCTCTCTCTCTCTCTCTCTCTCTCTCTCTCTCTCTCTCTCTCTCTCTCTCTCAGACACAACACGAATGTAGTAGTAAGTATCTTTGGGCAGCTTAACACAAGTATAGCAAAGACCAAGTTGAGTGTGGGCGAGAAGGAAAGTTTGAGGGGTCGGCGAAATGAAAAGCAAGATAAAAGAGGATCTGAATGCAAGTGAAATCCGATCCAATACTTTAAATTCTTCTCGCTGGCCCTCTTAGACCTATTATACTCACAGCCATCTATTTACCTGTCAATCAGTGCAGTTGTTATTTTTACCCCTGTCCAATCACCTGTGTTTTTTTATCTTACCTGTATCTGTACGTATCACTTTTCCATTGTTAAAGTGGGTAAAGGAAAGGATCAGTTTACAGCTCTAAGAAAACTCGATGGAAAGTCTAAATATGTTTAACCTCTTCACGCCCAGATCTTTCCTGTGCTATATAAAATTGTCTGTTGTTAGCCATTAAATTACGAAAACTAACTGAATATACCAAATAAGCTAGTGGACAAGGATATGTAACAGGTTATATCTATAAAATATTGCTTATAGTCACTAAAAATCGTCTAATGGCACCCAAATTACAATGGAAATTACGTTCTGGGTCTGAAAGGGGTAAAGAGGAAAAGATCAGTTTACAGCTGTAAGAAAACTCGATGGAGAGTCTAAATACGTATAACATGATGGTTCTTCTTCTGCTTCAATATGAGCCAGATTTTTATTTATCTTTCTTTAACCTTTTATCCTCCGTTATTTCTCCACCACTTAAAACTTACAACTTATTGCGGTGAGATCACGAAGGAAAGTGGCAAAACGTTTGTTCCCCTTTTCGGTTAACGTCACTCACACCTGAAATTTTTAATATGGCAAGCGATATTCACTCTTTGGGAAAAATACTCCAAGCGAATAATTGAGAAAATGCGAAGAAGCGTGACTCTCTGTATGTAAAGGAAGGAAAATGAAGGGGAGGAAAAAGCGTGACAAATGCAAGTGTGAAAAATTTCGAAATTCGTCTGGAAACCTTTACAGATTATATTTTCCTCCAAACAGTGGATCTTAAAGAAGTGTATTTGAGAGAGCTAAGGGAGGGCAGGAGGAAGAAATGGAGAGAAAGGAAGGAGGAAGGGAGGAGAGGAGGGTTAAGTGAGGTAATGGGAGAGAGAGAGAGAGAGAGAGAGAGAGAGAGAGAGAGAGAGAGAGAGAGAGAGAGAGAGAGAGAGAGAGAGAGAGAGAGAGAGAGAGAGAGAGAGAGAGAGAGAGAGAGAGAGAGAGAGAGAGAGAGAGAGAGAGAGAGAGAAGTGTCAAGAAGAGGGTGTGGCTCCAAAGTAAGAGAAAGAAAAATACGTGTTGAAAAAAAAGAGAAAACTAGGCCAATAGGAAAGAAAATAATGATTAATCGAACCAAAATGAAAATACTCAAGAAGGAAACCGAGTCAACCGCAAAAAAGAGATTGAAGAGGCGAAGGATGATGAGACTGAGGCACGATGAAGAAGAGAAGATGAGCAGGATGTGGAGGAAACTAAGAGGGAGGGAATGTTGAGATGAGAATGTTGAGTCAGGGGGATGAAAGAAAAAGATAGGGGAAAGAAATGTGGGTGGGGTCAAGAGAGTGAGGGAGTGGAGGGCGTGAGATGAAGAAAGAGGAGGAAGTAAAGAGGGACGAGAGGTCAGAGAAGAAGAGGTGGATGGCTGAGGAAGAGGAAGAGGAGGTGAGGTGAACGATATTCCTGCATGAATGAGACGAGAGAGAGAGAGAGAGAGAGAGAGAGAGAGAGAGAGAGAGAGAGAGAGAGAGAGAGAGAGAGAGAGAGAGAGAGAGAGAGAGAGAGAGAGAGAGAGAGAGAGAGAGAGAGAGAGGGTAAACACTAAACAGTCAGACATAAACAGAGAGATGCCAATAATAGGAAAATTGAACAATGTAACACCAATTAATAGAACATGAGAAGAAAAAAATGTCATGTAACCATCATTTTTTCCTCCACATAATTTCATTTTGTCTTATTATGTTGCCTCTTCATCTTTTTTCCTTTTCCTCTTCTTTCCTGCTTCTCGAATATACCTTTTTCTCTCCTTAAATGTCACCCTTTCCCTTCCCTTCTCTGTTTCCCAACCGTTTCCTCCTCTTCCTCAGTAAATCTGCACCCCACCCTTCCCAGCTGCCATACCTTTCCCTTTCCTTCAACCATAGCCATCCTTTCCCTTCCCTTCCCTTCCTCAACCATCCTTGAAACCGTCTCACTTCATACTACTTCATACTGTCTACCAACCTTTCCTTGCCTTTTTCTGTTCCCTTTTCCCTTCTCTTATTTACCTCACAATACCTTACCTAACTTCCATATCTTCCCTATCTTCCCTATATACACCTTCACCGTAGCTTACCTTACATACGGCATCTCCCTGTCTATTCTCCTTACCCTACTCTGCTCTACCCATGTCTGCCCATGCCCCCACCATGCTCCTCTACCCATGTCTGCCCCCATTCACCCCTATGCTCTACCCATGTCTTCCCCTGCCCCTCTGTGCTTTTCCCCTGCGTTCTGCCACCACCCTAACCTACCCTACCCTACTCTGCTCTACCCATGTCTACCCCTGCCCACCCCAATACCCCTGCGTTCTGCCCCCAAACACCACCCTACCCTACACTGCTCTACTCATGTATGCCCCCTTTCCCCCATGCCCTGCCCCTGCGTTCTGCCCCCAAACACCAGGGGTCAGTTCTCGTCACCACTAAGATCGCCTATCAACTTCCCGTGGCGTGAGGGAGAGTCACGATCTCGCCTGTCAAGCCAAAGGCGAGGCGATGACGGCGCTTCTCACCTCTCTCTCGCCTTCTGCCCTGGAAATTTAGCACACACGTCCTCCTCCGTCAGGTGATGAGCACGAGGAGAGGAAGGGGAGGGGAGAGGGCCTGATTCGGGGGACAAAAAGAAGCTATACTACCATCAGGGAAAGTTTGTACATAGGTTCGAATCCCGGGCGCTGTATTTCAGGGAAGGTATCAGGAAAATGCAGTGCTAATGAAGAGAGTTTATGAGAGCGAAATTTTCAACACGCAAAAATTAAATAAGACGCAAAGGGGAACCAGGAAACTGTCTGAAAATGAAATGTGTGAAAATATGTGAATTGTAAATCGTACGAAAAAAATGTATTCTGTATGAAACTATGTCTGTTGTTTGGCTTGAATGATCAGAAAAACTATATCTCGAATATAAGGAAAGATTTAAAACGTTAAAATCCGTAGGTAATTTTGAGTTAACAGGGTAGCAACACATTGAAGAAAAAAATAATTGGAGATAATCTATTGAAGTATTAAGGAAAGGTAATGAGAACATAGTGGCAATGAAAAAAAATGGAAGAAATGACATGTTCAATAATAAGAAAAATATAAATACATGTCATTAGATTCTTCCTTGCATCTTTTTTTTAATGATAATAAAATATATAAATAATAATAATACAAATATATTTCCCTAATAAAAAAAAGAAATCAAAATTCATAAAACTAACTTGGCATTTTTTTCCCCCTCGCAACTGTTGGATACGTCAAGACCGGTCTCAGGAACAGCCAATCAGGACACAGGAAACCGAGGCAATGGCTCCTCGTGACCAATAGCGAGGCAGCAACCACGCCTCTTCAATTTATGACCTTTTGTCAACAATGTAAACTTTAATTTTTAGTGCGTGCTGACCGCAATGTGAACATGTTATTATGTGGTGATAGGCACTTTTTGTGTGTGTGTGTGTGTGTGTGTGTGTGTGTGTGTGTGTGTGTGTGTGTGTGTGTTTGTGTTTGTATGTGAGTGTGTGTGTGTGTGTGTTTGTTTATGTGTGTTGTGTTTGTGTGTGTGTGTCTACAAAACCAAATAATAAAAATGATCAGAAAAAAACCAAAGCAAGAATAGGAAAGTCATTAATCATTAAAATTTTCATCATTATAGTTATCATGTTATGTCGTCATTATAAATATACATCATCATCATCATTAACACCATGAGGCAGCAAGTTTAGAAACCACACACATCTTAGAAGCAACACTAAGTCACTATGTAAGTCAGCACAACACATAACACAACAAATCATTGATCACTGTTGGCCGTATATCCTTCAGCGCGATTAAATTGTTTATTGGAGCTTTACATGTTGATTATAATGTTTACAGGAGGAGGTGCCCTTGCGTGTGTCTGTCCGCGTCTCGGTGGGGGGCGGCGCCTTGCTGCCCCAGAGGGTGAAGGGGGTGATGGTGTAGGGGAGGAGGGAGGGGGTAAGGGTTAACTTCTTCTCTCCAGACTGTGAGAAGAAGTGCTGCCAGGCTGAGAGAGAGAGAGAGAGAGAGAGAGAGAGAGAGAGAGAGAGAGAGAGAGAGAGAGAGAGAGAGAGAGAGAGAGAGAGAGAGAGAGAGAGAGAGAGAGAGAGAGAGAGAGAGAGAGAGAGAGAGAGAGAGAGAGAGAGAGAGATATGAGGAACAGGCAGTGGCCCGAGGCACTAGACAAACGAAGAAAACAAAAGCGACAAAGTAAGGTTTTTTGACTTGTAATATTGTGTAGAATTCATCCCTTATAATGGCTGTTTTCCCTCATTTGGATGATTATGAAATTCTTGATTTGTTGAATGTAAGCTCATCATTAACTTTTGATGATTTTGATAAACTTAACTATCAATTTAATACCTATTACGATTCAAGTAACGTAAACATTTCTGACCCTGAACCCAACGTTTTAAATATTATATTGTCAAATTCTAAATATTATTTATAACCAAGTTGATTTTGATCAATTGTTAAACAGTAATTATCTTTGTCCAACACTTATAATGTACAACATAAATAGTATTCCTAATAATTTAGATAAATTTTTACTTTATTCTGGTATTATTTCTAACAGCCAAAACATAGATAAATGGCTTACTGTGAGACACGACTTTCTAAGGATATCGAACATTTATATACTTTGAAAGGATATAAATTATTTACCAACAATAGGAACCATTATGGAGGAGGGGTTTGTATGTATGCAAGAAATTTTATTTCCTGTCATGTTTGTAGAAGTTTATGTAAGATGAGTGACAGTATAGAAACATTATTCATTGAAGTTTTTTACCTAAAAGTAAGCCCATCATTTTTGGGGTTATTTATCGAAGACCTAATGCAAGTATTCATTCATTTATTGAAATATATGATAAGATTCTCAGGGACATTGCAATAACTGGTAAAACATGTATTTTATTAGGAGACTTAAATGTTAATTTGCTTCACAGTTCACAGCTTAATGTCAGATTATTCATTGATTTACTTGCAGCTATGGTTATTATCCTTGTATAAATAAACCCACAAGAGTTTACAAGAATAGTGCAACGATCATCGATCATGTGTGGACCAATAATCTTGATATTGTCTCAGGGACTGGCATTCTATTGACTGATGTAACTGACCACTTTGCTCCAATAATTCAGTGTAAAGGTAAGAGGGATAAAGGTAAACCATTATGTTTTTCATACAGGGACTACAAAAATGTGAATCAGGATCTTATATGTCGAGCTATGAAGGAGATGTTTGATGATTTACACATAGATAACAACCCAAACACAGCTTATAATACAGTTTCAGACGCCATAACAAAGGTAGTTGATGAAAACATCCCTCTTAAGACAGTCAAGATTAAAGAGAAACAAGTCAATAAGCCAGGGGTCTTAGAGAGAGAGGAGAGAGAGAGAGAGAGAGAGAGAGAGAGAGAGAGAGAGAGGAGAGAGAAGAGAGAGAGAGAGAGAGAGAAGGAGAAGACGAGAGAGAGAGAGAGAGAGAGAGAGAGAGAGAGAGAGAGAGGATTTTGTGTGACGAAAAATAAATCCAGATTGGTGATAGGACGAAGAAAAGAGACGAGGAAGAAGCGATGATGTAGTACAGTTAAGAAAAGAAGGAAGGAAGGAGGAGAAGGAGGAGGGAATACTTGCAGAACTTCTAGGACACATAAAGGAAAGGCACAAATTGTACAAGAAATTTTTTAAACGTTCGTTATCATTTGGCGTTCAGTATAGGGAATTTAGAAATAAGGTTAACAACATGTTAAAGGATGCAAAAAATCATTATTATAACACTAACTTCAAAAATAGTGCAGGTAATCCCAAAGAAACATGGAAACTAATCAATGAAGTTATAAATGGAGCGAATGATAACAAAAAATTGTGGAATATATGAATATCGACAATTATAAAGTTAATGATCCCCAGGTTATTAGTGGTTATATTAACAACTACTTCTCAAATATTGGTGAGGTATTATCTAATCAGCTTCCTCCATGTAATATTTCTCCTAAATCTTATTTGTCAAACACCTACCAAGACTGTATACTGTTGGACACATCATCAGAAGAAGTAAGTTCAATAATTAAATCTTTAAAAGATTCAGCACCGGGATATGATGGTATTCATGTTCAGGTCATTAAAAAAAACTGCAACCACTTTGGCTCCTATTATCTCAAAATTAATTAATCTATCTTTTCGTTCAGGTATCTTTCCAGAGAAACTAAAAGTAGCTAAGGTTATACCGTTACATAAAGGCGGCAAACTAGATGATGTGTCTAACTATCGGCCTATTTCAATACTTCCAGCTTTAAGTAAAATATATGAACGAGCTATGTATGACAGACTATGATTTTCTCACTAGGAATAACATCTTAACAGATAGGCAGTTTGGTTTTAGAAAGAATTTATCTCCCAAATTAACAATTACAAAATTAATGGATAATGTATTGCAGGAGTTAGGTTGTAGTAAATATATAATTACGTTTTTTTTGGATTTGAAAAAGACTTTTGATAAATTGAATCATGAAATTTTGATAAATAAATTACAGCATTACGGTATAAGGGATGTCTGTCTGAATTGGTTTATGAGTTACCTATGCAAAAGAAAACAACACACTTCTGTGAATAAAATAAGCTCAGGGATTGCAGAACTTAAAACAGGAGTTCCACAAGGTTCAACATTGGCTCCGTTGTTATTTTTGATATATATCAATGACATTATCAATTCTTCAAATTTACTGAAATTTATTATTTTTGCCGACGACACTAACATTACATATTCTTCAGCAGATTTAGATTTTTTAACGAGAACATTAAATTTTGAGTTAAGAGTCTGTTTCATCCTGGTTATCAGCAAATAGGTTAACTCTAAATATTGCGAAAACAAATTATTTGATATTTGCTGGCAACAAAAGTCTGGACAGTAATATAAATATTGAGATGTGCGGGGAAGTAATACTAAGATCAAATTCAGTTAAATACCTAGGTGTCTTTATAGACCAATACATTAGTTGGAAGGATCATATAGCTTGTATACATAATAAATTCGCCAGATCATCAGGCATACTTCATAAAGTAAAGCATATTTTATCCACTGAAACATTACTAACCTTATATTACACATTGATTTATCCTTATTTACATATTGCAATGTTGTCTGGGGTATGGCGAACATAACAACAATAAAACCGCTGCAGTTGCTTCAAAAAAGGATAATTAGAGCCCTAGGCAAAGTTAGTTATCATGAACACACAGCTCCGCTATTTAAAAGCTTTAAAATTCTTAAAATAAATGATATTTATGTTCTAGAATGTCTAAAATTCCTTCATGACGAATTCCATATCTTTCATTCTGCTTCACTTCAGACTGCTTTTCAAATACATAACTTAAACACAAGAAATAGACATCAAATTAGACCACCTTTTCAAATTACTGAATCCCATAAAAGATTTGTCACTTATTTCGGATGCATGAAATGGAATGAACTTCCAGAGCACATTAAAAATATTGTTAATAAGAATACATTTAAAATAAATAAAAAGAAATGCATAGTAAATATGTATTGATCTCTATATGTTGAGTAGTAGTCATTTTTGTTTCTTCAGTAGATGTATTTTTTTCATTAAGATATAATGAGTGAGTTTCTGTTGGTTTGTATGTTTGTAAGTCTTGATATGTTTAGGTATGTATGTCTATGTAAATATCGATAAAAAGGTATGTCGAAATATAATACGTATATATGTTTGTCCATTGCAAGGCTTTTTATAGCTATACATACAAGGGGCCTGTCAAAAATGTTTTCCATTTAACGGGCCCAGCCATGTTTATATACCATGTATATATGATCAAGCTTTGTATATATTTATATGTCTAATACACTACTTGAATTGAATTGCATTGAGAGAGAGAGAGAGAGAGAGAGAGAGAGAGAGAGAGAGAGAGAGAGAGAGAGAGAGAGAGAGAGAGAGAGAGAGAGAGAGAGAGAGAGAGAGAGAGAGAGAGAGAGAGAGAGAGAGAGAGAGAGAGAGAGAGAGAGAGAGAGAGAGAGAGAGAATTTTGTGTGACGAAAAATAAATCCAGATTGGTGATAGGACGAAGAAAAGAGACGAGGAAGAAGCGATGATGTAGTACAGTTAAGAAAAGAAGGAAGGAAGGAGGAGAAGGAGGAGGGAAGGGAGATGTGATATAATATAGGAGTGGGGAAGAAAAGTGTGAAGGAGGGTGGGTGGTAAAGATTTGAAGGTTGGAGTAGGAGGAGGAGGAGGAAGAGGAAGAGGAAGAGGAAGAGGAAGAGGAGGAGGAGGAGGCAGGCAGGCGGGGAAGACATGCGGCTAATGAACATCCTCATTTATTTATCACGATCATCTAGGTTATATATGAGCTTTTAATAACGTTTATCGCATCAAATTATCATCACAGAACACTAACTCACCACATAAGATCAATACTTTGGGTGCTAAAATGTATCCTCACCCCACAATTTTAACCCCAACACACTCCCACACCTTTTTTCACCTCCTAAACCTGTATCCTTCTCTAACCTCTTCTACACTCCTCTTCCTTCACCTCCTTTCCACTCCTTAACCTCTATCCTCAAGCTCTCTTTTCCTCCACTATTCTCTCTCCTCCCTCTTTTCTTCTTCCTTTTATAATCTCCCCATCTTCTTATCCTCAAGCTCTCCCTTCCTTTTCTATTTCCTCTCCTCCTTCTTCTTTTCTTCTTTTTATGGCCTCCCCATCATCTTCCCTATCCACCTATTTATCAATCTTAACCTTCTACTATCTTCTATATCCTCACATGCAACTCCCCACCTATTCCTGTTCCTCTTCCATCCCTATCACCATATCATCCTCTACCCACTCACTGTTCTTTATTTCCCTATTTATCGGTCCTTTCTTGTGTCTGGGTTTATTTCCCCCCACACATTTCACTTTTAACTCCCTTGTTCCTCCTTCAGTATTTGTTTGAGCTTTACTATGATTAGGACATCCAGCAATACTTCCTTCTTTATTTTCCTTCCTCCTTCCGTCCCTCTCTTCCCTTGCCTCTCTTCCCTCCTTGCGTCATTCCTCCTTTCCTTCCTCCATCCTCCAAAAAGCTGGGTGGAGAACGTTGCTTCCTAATTCTGAAGTTTTATTTTTGCCACGGTATGTTAAGTTATTTCTGGGGGGGTTTTCTCCTTACTGTTGCGTTCATATCATTGTGTTTGTGCTGTTATTGAATCGACGGGAATAAGATACACACTAGTACTAGGTTAAGTGCGATAAATAGGGTATGGATGAATAGCATGGATGAGGATAATTTTGAGAGAAAAGGAAAGAGGTAGATAGCGGCTCAGGCTTATTATGTGATGGGGGAAGAAAAAAGAAAGCAAAAAAAAGGTCTGGGGAAGGAAGTTGGGAGGGGAGGGTAGGCTAAAATGTTGAGTAGGGGGTAGGGCAGGTAGGGTACAGAGGGAGAGAAGGCAGGGCATCCCGTCTCTGACCTTACCCCCCTCTGCACTCTAGCCTGGCGTCCACATAAGGTCAAAATAATGCTGCTCTTAACGAATCGAATCAGTAATGAGCGAACCAGGCTTCATGAATTTTGACCGGAGCTTAATGGGTATCAATTTGGCGATTGTTGGTTCGTGATTAGCTCACCGGGAAGTAGTTAGCCGTCATTAGGAACGCTCGTAACTTTTGGGGCGAGCCAGTAAGTCACGTCGATTTATCAGGCATTCAGACATATCCAGGGCTCGTCTAGGGCTTCACTACGGGTACGGTTTGTCTGATGGCTTGAGAGGAGAGGATGAAGGTTAGGTGGGAGGGGCGACGAGTAGAGGGGGGAGGAGGAGGAGGCGGAGGAGGAGGAGGATTACATAGGATTACATAGGAATAACAGACACCAGGAGACCTATTGGTCCATGACGAGGGTATCTGCTGAACTATATACTACTGACTATCAACTACTTGTAAGAAAACAGTTGGAAAAGGATACCATGTCCTTAAAAGAAGATAGGAACACGGAAGTTTCATAGTGCAGAAAAATAGGGTATGAAATATACTAACTAGAACTACCACTACCACTACAACTAATCGATCCGGGGGACTAAATATGAATTCGCAGGGCACTATCAATACCCATTTACTTTACAGTGCGCGTCAAGTCTGTTTTTAAATGTAGTTATTGTGCTGGCTTCGACAACATTTGTTGGTAACTTGTTCCATCGATCAACGACTCTCACATTGAAATAATTTTTACGGAGATCGGTGATGCAACGTTGACCGTTTAGTTTTAAACCATTATTTCTTGTTGTCACTTGAGTTGAAAGCTCGAATAGGTTCTCTTGATTAATGAAATCAAATCCTTTTAGGATCTTAAAGGTTTCTATCAAGTCCCCACGGATTCTACGATCCTTTAAGGAAAACATATTAAGTTTCCGCAGTCTCTCTTCATAAGATGAATTTCGCAGAGATGGAATTTGTTTGGTTGCTCTTCTTTGCACTGATTCCAATTTGGCTTGGTCTTTTACGAAACAGGGCGACCAGAATTGGACGGCATATTCCAAGTGTGGCCTAACCAAGGACGTGTATAATTGTGTCATTACTTTCGGAGTTTTGTGTTCAAAATTGCGTTTAATAAAGCCCAACATCATATTCGCCTTTTTACTGGCAACTAGGCAATGCGGACTGGTTTTAAGATCATTACTGATGATGACACCTAAATCCTTTTCCTGCTGTACTTCAGTTAACGATTTATTTTGCATTTGATAGTTATATTTGAGGTTATCGTTGCCTATATGCATTACTTTACATTTATCGGAATTGAATTTTAATAGCCATTTATCACTCCAGTCTGATAGTTTGTCGAGGTCACTTTGTATGAGTTCGCAGTTTTCTCTAGTATATGCTTTACCGCCTAATTTGGTGTCGTCTGCAAATTTCGATATTTTAGATACAAGTCCGC
This sequence comes from Chionoecetes opilio, assembly GCA_016584305.1. Lineage (NCBI taxonomy): Eukaryota > Metazoa > Arthropoda > Malacostraca > Decapoda > Majidae > Chionoecetes > Chionoecetes opilio. The sequence continues at coordinate 78,981 of JACEEZ010024779.1, read as the reverse complement.
AGTCCAGATCGTTGATATATATCAGAAAAAGAGTGGGACCCAAGACCGAGCCCTGAGGCACCCCACTAGTAACATCTAACCAATCAGATGTTTCACCATTTATTACTACCCGTGTTTACGATTTGAAAGCCAATCGCCAATCCATGAACATAGTTGCTCTCCAAGCCATGTGCCCTTAGCTTGGTCAAAAGTCGCTTATGGGGAACTGTATCGAAGGCTTTCTGAAAATCAAGGTATATTACATCCGAGGGAATTTTAGCGTCCCAGTTTGAATAAATGACATTAAAAAAAATCCAGTAGGTTTGTTAAGCAGGATCTCTTATTTCGAAATCCATGCTGCGAGTTTAATATTGAGTTATTTTCATCGAGAAAAGACACTATTTTATCCCGCAATATTTTCTCAAATAGTTTAACAATCACAGACGTTAGACTAATTGGGCGATAATTACTTGCGAGGCTCTTACTCCCTTTCTTGAATATCGGTGTAACATTAGCTAATTTCCACATACTAGGAACATTTTTGTCCATTAGCGATTTATTGAGAATAATCTTTAATGGGAGCGAAAGTTGACTGTGACATTCGCGAAGTAATCGCGGCGAAATTTCGTCCACCCCCACGGATTTTGCGGGGTCAAGTTTCTGCAAATACTTTGATACTTCGTCTACTGTTATCTCTCCTATTTCCAATCTATCACTTTCGAGTCCCGCATACATGTTTACTGGTTCTGGTAATGGAGCTTCGTCTTCTTTAATAAATACCGCATTAAAGTAAGCATTGAGTACGCTTGCCATGCTCTTATTATCATTTACCAAGATGTTATTTTTATCTTTCAGTGGCCCAATACTAGTTTTGACGTTTTTCTTACTTCGAACGTATTGAAAGAACCTTTTCGGGTTTGATTTGTATTCCTTTGCAATTTTTTGGAGGAGGAGGAGGAGGAGGAGGAGGAGGAGGAGGAGGAGGAGGAGAGAGAAGAGAAGAGTAGGAGGGGTGACATGCCTGGTGCTTTGAACGTTGCATAGTGCTTGTGATGGTGATGGCTATTGGTGATGGTTGCTGGTGATGGTGATGGTGGTGGTGTGTGTGGTGGTTTTGGTGGTGGTGGTGGTGGTCTTATTCTCCTTACTTGGAGTTCTCCGGGGGGCAAGTGAACCGGTTTCAAATAAATTTCCTGGGCATATCGTTATTAATCCTCGAGTGTGTATTTTTACATCATAATTCATATCTGATAATTTACATTTATTTTGTGTCTCAGGATCCTAAAGGAAACTAGTGCCTCATATTTTTCCAAAAAAGCAACCGTTATATATATATATATATATAATATATATATATATATATATATATATATATATATATATATATATATATATATTATATATATATATATAATATATTATAAGGCTTTGATTGCTTTAATAGTAATGCGAATCTTTACAATTTGATGAGTTTTTGTTTCTAGGAGAGAGCCTAGCGAGCCTGTCACGTGACCGATCTTGAGGTCAATCATAATATTATTATGTTTCGAAATCCCCGGTGCTCCTTATGCTGGTACACAGCAAAGCTCCCTGAACATTATTACTGCTACTACTACTACTACTACTGCTACTACTACTACTTCTACTACTTCTACTACTACTACTACTACTACTACTACTACTACTACTATTACTACTACTTCTACTACTACTACCACTACTACTACTACTACTACAGTTGCTGCTGCTGCTTCTATATTCTTATATTCTTATCACGTAACTTTTGTGATGTGTTTTTAGCACACACAGTAACGTTCCTGTAATAACGATTCTCAACAGGCTTTTTATAGGTCATTGGACTCTAGTCACGTCTCGTTATGATTAACGACTTCCTGTCAAATTACATCCAAGTATGCAGCACCACTCATTTAAATGCACCCTCACACGCCACAATATGTATATATATATATATATATATATAGAGAGAGAGAGAGAGAGAGAGAAAGGAGAGAGAGAGAGAGAGAGAGAGAGAGAGAGAGAGAGCGAGAGAGAGAGAGAGAGAGAGAGAGAGAGAGAGAGAGAGAGAGAGAGAGAGAGAGAGAGAGAGAAGCTCATCCATTTGTTTCCATGTTTCCTTCAAAATCAAGAATTGGTTGCCATCACGCCTACACTGCCACCACTCCAACCATCACCCCATCGCCAGCCAGTCCTTGACCTACCTCAAGGCAAGGGCTCCGTGGTTTTGTGTGGCTTGGTGAGGGTGGTCAGGACTGCATGAAATTTTTTTTTTAAACGTGGTCTGAATTCAAAATAATGTATGACATATGTTTTGGTTTTACTGAAGAAAATGAGTAGGAAGGAAATAATAGGATAGAAGAGAGAGATGATATATGAGGGTGGATGGAAAACACCTAAAATAGTAGCAATGATTTCAACCGCAACAACGGAAAGGAACACCAGCTAGTGTGTGTGTGTGTGTGTGTATGTGAGTGGTGATGAGAGAGAGAAAAAAAAGAGGAGAGAGAGAAGAGAGAGAGAGAGAGAGAGAGAGAGAGAGGAGAGAGAGAGAGAGAGAGAGAAAAAAAAAAATGAGTAATTATTTCAGTTTTGCAGTTTGTCTGGTCTCATTGGTGTGTGTGTGTGTGTGTCTGTGGTGTGTGGTGTGTGTGTGTTGAGAGAGAGAAAAGAGAGAGAGAGAGAGAGAGAGAGTGAGAGAGAGAGAAGAGAGAGAGAGAGAGAGCGAGAGAGAGAAAGAGAGAGAGAGATGACGAGAGAGAGGAACGAGAAGAGAAGAGAAGAGACGAGAGAGAGAGAGAGAGAGTTATTGTGTGTGTTTATGTATGTGTGTGTGTTTTAGGTGGAGCGTTGATGGAATTTTCCAGATAAAAAGCTCTGGTTATTCTTTAGTCAAGTTAGAGCTTCTGAATTCAAATCTAGCCTGCGGTAAACACATTTTTTTTAATTCTTTTAGCCAGATTTAACATGAATTAAGGATGCTTTATAAATAAACCCGGCGGCATATATTTTTTTTACTTAAAAGAGAACGAAAACCATCATGCATGGAAGGAAGAAATGAGTATTTTCATATATTTGATCATGTTCTTGGTAAACTTAAGACCCTTTTACGACAGTGTGGATTGGTTACACGGGCGATCAATTCAAGTTCCTTTATCAAGTGCAGGGTTGACCTTCCTGTGCTGACCGTGACCTGTGACTTCGTATAACGTGTAGTATAACGTGTCGGACCAGATCAGGTTATGATGATTCACGGCGCTCTGGATCAGGAATACAAAGGAAGAACAGACAGCAACAGCTCTATTGGGCGCTATCATCCTTCTGAGGAAGAACGAACAGCAAAGTGGATTTTTCAGTTAAGTTTATTTACATCTCCTACAAAAAAGTTAAGGTGGAAGAGAGGATTGTAGGAGGATAGGGAAGGAGGGGCAACAGACTGTTAGAACTAATAAAAACAGAAGAGAGGAGGGAAGGAGAGGAATGAGAAGAGAAGAGGAAGAAAAATGCAGGCTCCTTATTTTTAGCTTAGCTTTAATTACGGTAGGAGCCCAGGGTCCATTTCGCGCCAGGCTTGTAATTATCCACTCAAGTGCTACCTCAGGAGTCGGGGCCGCGTCGGGCTGCATATGTTTATCACATAATCTGTATCATTAGGCTGGTAATCCCTCGCTGTGAGATTGGTCATTGCGGCAGCCCCTGTCGCGTCTCTACTTACTACTTCCTGCATCCCGGGATAATCGTGCTTCCGTCATTATTCTTAGCCGGGGTTTTGTCGGCCCAAGATAGTAGTGGGTGAGAAGGCGAGGTCCCTTGAGTCGCTGGAGCTTCTTCTTCCTCTACGTACACTCTCAGAAATGAGGGGTATATTAAGGGTAGAATTGTTACATCGCACCATCACTACCCTTTTTATACCCTATGTTCAGGCTGAAGGGTAGATGCTGCTGATTATACCCTTCATCTACCCTTTATCTACCCTTTTTAGACGAGAGGGTTGAGAAAGGGTACATTTGGGGTTTGAAAAGGGTATATTTAGGGTTGCAAAAGGGTATATTTGTAAGGGTAGCAGTATTTCATCACTATAAACACCCTTTTTCTACCCTTTTCCTACCCTTTTTTTCTAAGAGTGTACAATCGTTTTACGCGAATTTCAACACTATTTGATGCCTCTCGACAGCCGCCTTGTGTCCATGTTGGCGTGGGAAATCGCCTGCAGTCATAAGAAAAGAAAATAAGGAAGCTACAAGAGGCCGTGAGACCTACACGAGGTAAAACTGAGCCTTTCCTTACCATGGATCTGTATTTCATATAATCAAATTTCTATTCATACTTTCTTGGCGATGGTGCGTGAACAGATCTCCGTGATACTGAAACATTATTATTTTAGCTTATTATTATTTATTGTAAACTTATTATTGTTGTTATCTTCAAATGTTCCTCACACAGGCGTCTTTCTCGCCTTCCGATATGTTTTGCACGATCGACTGACATAATTCCGCTGTGACTCTAAGACACTTATCTCACTACCAGGATCAGGGGATGTGTTGATCGTGTTTACACTATCACATTCATCACCACCACCACTGGCTCTTGGACTTTCACCACTTTGTTACTCACTCAGCCACACGGCACACATGCGAATATATAGTTCGCCTCATCCAAATATGTTTTAAAGCTGCAAACATCTATTTTTAGCTCATTTCCTTCCTGCTATTAGTTCCTCCTCCTCCTCCTCCTCCTCCTCCTCCTCCTCCTCCTCCTCCTCCTCCTCCTCCTCCTCCACCAGCAACTGTTGCCGAAGCCAGCACAATAACTACATTTAAAAACAGACGACGCGCATTGTAAAGTAAATGGGTATTGATAGTGCCCTGCGAATTCATATTATAGTCCCCCGGATCGAGTAGTGATAGTGATAGTTGTAGTTAGTATATTTCATATCCTATCATTCTTCACTACGAAACTTCTATGTTCCTATCTTCTTTAGGGACATGGTATCATTTTCCAACTGTTCCTCTTACATGTAGTTGATAGTTAGTAGTATGTAGTACAACAGATACCCTAGTTATGGACCAATAGGTCTCCTGGTGTCTGTTATTCCTATGTATTCCTATGTATTCCTCCTCCTCCTCCTCCTCCTCGCTCTCCTCCTCCTCCTCGCCCCCCTCGTCCTCGTCCTCGTCCTCGTCCTCGTCCTCGTCCTCGTCCTCGTCCTCGTCCTCGTCCTCCTCCTCCTCCTCCTCCTCCTCCTCCTCCTCCTCCTCCTCCTCCTCCTCCTCCTCCTCCTCCTCCTCACACAGCCGTCAGCAGCAAGGAGGCGTGAGGCCCTGGTCTGACGGATGAACATTTTGCGGTCCTTTAAGCCTATTTCGCACGACGACGTAATTGCCACGTAGTACTGATCCCTTGGTCGCGCTCTTCCCCTGACTTAATTCCCTCTTGAGGCTACCTGGACGAGGGAGGAGGAGCACAAAGGAACACAAAGGAACACAATGGCTGAACAAACAACAGCAGACATGTTGGTCCTTACGAGGCTATTTGTGATAAATTACGCTATCTAATCTAAAGTGAGAGTGATAGGAGGAGGAGGAGGAGGAGGAGGAGGAGGAGGAGGAGGAGGAGGAGGAGGAGGAGGAGGAGGAGGAAGAAGAAGAAGTGGTGGATTACATAAATAGGATTACATAAGAAGCCATCTACTAGGAGACCCGTCAGTTTATAACGAGAGTATCTGCTGAATTTCGTACTACTTACAGTATATTGAATTACGTGTAGGATAACAGTATAGTATCGTAGGTGAAGGGGTTGGTAGGGTGAATAAGGAGGAAGAGTAACAGCAGCGAGGAGACTGTGATGGTGGTGAAGGAGGAAGGAGGAGGAATAGAAATAGAGACAAGAGACAGGTAACTGGACATTTTTTGGCGTACAACCAAGCCTAAATGGACTTAAAAAATCTGACAAACGCTGCAGTAAAATGGAAGTCCTACAATGGAAGTGCTATGAGCGGAAAACACGTGTGGATTGAGTAAACTGTTGATCGTTAAATGCTGTAATTTATTTATTTATTTTTCCTTTTTTTTTTTACATCACGAAGGACTGACCAAGGGCAAAAGGGACTGGCCAAGGTCAAAAAGGACTGGCCAAGGTCACAAAAGGACTGGCCAAGGGGAAAAAAAAAGACTGGTCAAAGGCAAAAATAGAGTTGATATATTTGAAGATTTGACCACCACCACCACCACCACCACCACCACCACCACCACCCCCCACCACCACCACCACCACCACCACCACCACCACCACCACCACCACCACCACCACTACCACCACCACCACATCCCCTCATCTTCTTCTTAACGTCCCCGCCACCTTTACAACCTCCACAACCACAACCACAACTACCACCACTACCAACAACAACAAAAACAATTACAGCATTTCTTCAACCACAGCCAGGTAGCCAGGGAACAGTCGCGGGTAATTAGGCAAATTTCTCTCTCAGGTGAAACAGCAGATGGTCCTCGAAACGCGTGGCAGATTATTTTGCTGTCCTCCACCACCACCACATTTTGATATCTCTGGTTTGACGGATCGATGAGAATTATAATTAAAAACGAATAAGTAATATGAAAAGTCACGTCAGGCGAGGCATTTAACTTTATTATATAATTCATAATTTAATTTATACATTAACTGGTAACGTACTGGAGGAATTGCCTATGGAGTTTCTGCCAAATCATGCACATGGCGGAGATTAATAAAGTTAAATATTGAATGCAGTCGTCAGATGGTCAGTGCGGAGTCATTAGGGAGCTTTAAAAGGAGGCTGGATAATTTCATGGATGGGGATGAAAGGTGGATGTAGGTAGTGTTAAGTAACAGGAACTACCACTTGTAGGTCTCACGGCCTCTTGTAGCTTCCTTATTTTCTAATGTTCTTAATGAATGCAATGAACCTGAAGTGAGGAAGTACAACAGGCAGTACAACCATAACACAACAACTCTCAGCAACGCCACGTAGCACAAACCTGAGCGTTGCCAAGGCCCCTTTATCCCTTCAGACTTTATTCCTTCAGTACCAACCATCACGACCCTCCAGAATGTGCAGGGCCAACCACCTGACCCCTCAAGGAAAAAAACATGATAGCCTACACACGCTATAGGCTTCAATGTAAAAAAAAAAAAAGTTAAAAAAAAAACCATACAGGCTTCAACGTAAGAAAAAAGAAAAAAAAGACACCAGGCTCCAAAGCAATGCAGTAGCAGCTTCAGGGGCACCATTTAACACATGTGGGACTGGCAAGGACCGCCCCAGGAGCCTTAACACTCAACAAACATAAGTAGAAGTACCGCCCATCTGCTGCCGCCACCCTTCGCCTCTCTCCTGGCCGCCCCACTTGCTTGCTCGAATGTAAGATGACCTTGTACCGCGCCCTTCCATCTGGCCCCACCTGCTGCCCTCCCTCCCATGCCCCTACCTCTGTTAATAGCCACCCATCTCGTAATTACTGCTGCCCTGCCCTGTTTCTCCATCCCCAACCTACACCAGCCTCCCTGCCTCCCTTCCCAACCTACACTAGCCTCCCATCCCTGCCTCCCTTCCCTGCCTCCCTTCCCTGCCGCCCTGCCTCCCTGCTTCCCTTCCTTGCCTACAACTGCCTCCCCTCCCTGCCTCCCTTCCCTGCCTCCCTGCCTCCCTTCCCTGCCTCCCTTCCCTCCCTCTCTCCCTGCCTTCCCTGCCTCCCTGCCTCCCTGCCTCCCTTCCCTGCCTCCCTTCACCAGCCTCCCTTCCCTGCCTCCCCCCCCCTTCCTCCCTCCCCAACCTACACCAGCCTCCCAGCAACACCTGTCCTCGCTGCCAAGGTAATGGGGGGCTGTGAGGGAGAACACGGCGCGAGCATCTGGTTTCTCAAGCCGTGAAATATGGACATTTTACTCATACCAGAAATTTAAGGTTGGCTTGATAAACCTGATTCTAATGTTTATTTTAACAAAACTAGTAATAATGCTACTTCTAGTAATACAAGTCTGATTCTAATGATTATGATCTTAATTATCAATACTACTAATATTAATACTAATAATAATGGTACCTACAGTAATAAAAATAGTGGTGATAATGATGATATTGATAATGACGATAACGATAACAACGATGATACTGTTGGTAATAACATTAACAACAATTATGATATTAATGATAAAAATACGGTAATTATAGAATCAAGGCTAATACATACCATACGCACAAGAGTATATCATATTTTCTTTCATTTTCTATCTAACCACCCTCCTATTTCTCCTTCCCTTTCCTCATCACATTCTCTCACATCACTACAAGCACCCTTATCTACCCTATCCAATGCTTCCTTCTCCAATCACCTTTCTTCAACCCACAACCTCCTGCTGTTTCATGTACTGCAATAGGGAGTTTTAAAAGGAGACTAGACAATTTCATGCATGGGGAGTAAAGGTGGATGTAGGTAGTGTTAAGTAATAGGAACTACCACGTGTAGGTCTCCCGGTCTCTTGTAGCTTTTTTATGTTTTTCTTATGTTCTAATGCTGTCTACATCCTCCCGCCCGAGCACCTCCAGCCCGTCTACACATCTGGCGATTTCAACGGAGCCATAACAAGCAGGCCAGACCTTTCCTAAAGTCCCCTCGCTGTCCGGACGTGAAAACCCGGACTTTTAATGGGGGGACTATCATTTTCCCGGCATAAGGTGTCTTGCAGTGGGAACTCAATGAGGAATTAGCAAATAACGTGAGGATATTATTGATGCGCATAGTCGGTGTGGCGATAATTCTTCTCATCGTGCCGAATCTTAATGATAATATTTCTTGATGTTGTGTTTGTGCGTATATTCTTACTACTACTCACATACTACTCTACACACTACTCTCTACTTATTTGCTGTTGCTGCTGCTGCTATAACTACTACTACTACTACTACTACTACTACTACTACTACTACTACTACTACTACTACTATCTGTTTTTATGGTTTACCTCAAATAATTGTTCTCTTTCAGTTTTTTTTATCACCCGTTTACTTTTCCTTCACAATCCTTAGCTATATTCCACTCTACATATATATACATTGTACGCCATTTCACGAATTATTCAAGACAAGCTATTATATTAAAGGCAGAACACTACGATTATGAACAAATTTCTCTCTGTCGGGAAGTCTTAAAGCCACGGTGCCGAAACTTGTAAGGACAAAGTTTGCAGACATAACTAACTGGCTTCTCCTCTATCTTGTTTTAGCAATAAAAAGAATAAAAGTTCATAGCGTTAAATCCACACATACAAGTTTCAAGATAATTATACACCTTCAACTTTTAAATCATGGAGGCGTTATTCACAAATCATTCTTCACAAATTAGTGTCCTAACACCAGTTTTACGCATATTCTTGAGAGAGAGAGAGAGAGAGAGAGAGAGAGAGAGAGAGAGAGAGAGAGAGAGAGAGAGAGAGAGAGAGAGAGAGAGAGAGAGAGAGAGGAGAGAAAGAAGGGGGGGGAAGGGATTGAAGTAGTGTGTCAAAGATGATGTCAGGTGGAACGAGACTGATCCATAAAATGAACCAGAAAGCTGAACCATAAAATTCCTTTATGCAAATTCAGGAAGAGACCTGTTGCCTCCACGCTGACTCCTGTATATTGAACACTGCGTTAAGGATGCTCAGGCGCTAATTTAGTTACTGAAAAGTTCTCAAATGCATTACAAATATTGATTATGACATAAATCTTACATTAGACATAATTTTTCCTTAATAACTAATGACTTAATAGCTTAATAACTAGACATAATTTTTTCCTAGAGGGGGCATCTTACCCCCCCTTCCCTACTTGAAAATAACAAAACAAACAAATATTAACAACTGCTGGAAAAGTTTGGGTATGAAGTTTGACTCTTTGTTATAATTCAGCGGTGCGTGTTGTAGTTGGTATTGTTATAATCAAGAGCATCAGGGAATATTGGGTAGGTATAATACTATAATACCTACTAATAATACTAATACCAACTAATCAGTGCAAAATACGTATCTTAGATTGTTTATTAATGTATCAAACTTGTCAGAATTGAGAGGGACAACACTGCAGAAGAGTTAAGTTTTTTTTTTTTTGAGGAGGATGTGTAACTAAGGAAGCAGCCACGCCCTTGCACACCTGAAGAGTAAAAGTAGACCAGGTAACACCCGTCCATGCTCCCCCTCCTCCGCCTCCTCCGCCTCCTCCTCTTACCCTTTCTCTTCCTCCTTCTTCTCAACCCTTTCTCCTGATATAATGAGGACAAGTGTAAAGTGTTGCGTGCTGGAAGCAATAACGAATGTGTTCACTATAATTTGTCTAATTTGTGGTTTTGGTTTTTTAAAAGGAATATCTGGAAGTATCATGTCATTGTGAATTGGCTGAAATAGGGACTTCTAATCATTGTAACTGAAAACCGACGCCATATTCGTGTTCAGCATGCCCGATAACTACTAGGAACAAATTTTCAAGCAAATCTATTTTTCAAAATATATTGTACATTTTGCAAGGGGTATGCCTTGATTTTGTTTTTAAATTACGTTTTTTTCAATATCTAAAAAAACTATGCCAGATAAGTGCAACATGAATAGAGAAGAAAATATAAGTAGATCAAGGGCTATCATTTGGCGAAAAGCAAAAAACTATAGATTTTTAGGTAAATAACCGAAAAAATAGCATATTCGTACATTTATACAAAATATCAATTTTCTCGACAACCATTAGGTGTTTTGGCAAACTGGTTACTGCATCATGTAGAACACTTCAATATCAACCTTTGTTACTTCGATAAGTTTTCTTCTACGACTCATAGTTTTGCGGCAAAATAACAAAAACCTGATTGTCGTCAATTTTGGAATGTTTTTGAGCAGCCAGAAGTCTGAAGAAAAAAATTTCGATAGATAATTGGAAATGCCGGGGATACAGTTGTAGATCCATCCATTTACAATAACTTTCGATGAGTAAGTGTTGCTATGTGAGAAACAAGTTGTGAGCTGAACGCGTTATAGTAAATATATAAGTTTATAATTCAGAAACCCCCAATTTGATCGAGTTAGAGAGGGTTTACTGTACTACAAACATCAATACATGGGTCTGAAGGGCCCACAAGCACTTGTTAACCAGTAAGTCGGGATCTTCACCTAAGACCACAGGTGTCGCTATAAGAATCCAGCCTGCGCCACCAACGAGCGAGTTCAACCAACATCATCAAGACCTCTATAAGCCTACAGGCGCTATAGGCTCCAACATAAAAAAAAAAAAAAAAAAAAAAAAAAAAAAAAAAAAAAAAAAAAAAAAAAAAAAAAAAAAAAAAAGTCGTCATGTTGTGGAGGGTAAGCAGTGGTTGTGTGTGTTGCAGAGCACTAACTTACTTCCTCCAGTACCCAGCTTTGTCCAGTAAAGTCAGCCTTCGTCAGGAAATGTAGTCGTTTTTTCTTCTTTTCCTTTTTATTTTTGTGCGTCATCCGGTTTTGGCCAGGTTTGATTCCTGGCTTTTTTTCTTGTTTTTTTTGCTTGGAGTGTATTGTTTGCCCCCATTGTTTTGTTTATATATGGTCCTATTATCTCACGAGTAATCAGCATGTTTTTCTGTGTGTGTGCTACATATGTTGTGTCTTGTTCCTATTAAGGCTCATAAACTGGCAATGTTTATATTCCTATTGAGACACTTCTGCGTCAAATATCTTACTCATATCTTATTCTTTAGCGGCTGTGCTTCTCCCATTACGACTCTGACTAGATTTTATATTTTTATTTATGTGAATATTGTATTTTTTTCTTTGTGTGATCATTTTGACGCAGTTATGTGCTCTTATAATCATATTTTACGATCTCTATTTTGAGTCATTTTCTTCTTGTCTTGTCTTGTTGAATGAAATATGAAGCCCAACTACAGCTCTCCCGCTTTTACGATCGCTACTGTGTTACTCGATGCACCGCTGGGTTTATTAAGGAAACATGTGCTTCTAACAACCCCCTGAAATAAATGCCTGACACAACTCCATAAAGCATAAACCATTGACAGCACACTAATGACTTAATCACCATCACAACAACCCACTTTATCACCGGACGAACGCAATTTACGAAACCTGATCCCTTATAACATATCAGTATGTGTATATAAACTAAGAAATACATTAATTTTGAACAATACACATCTACAATTGGACAAAATGCGGCTTAGAAATATCGTTGTGTTTTTACCCGGCTACCGAACACACATCCAGGGCCCGAAAGAACATGTATCGCTGATGTATTGGACGCGACTGAGTTATGTATCGAGAACTACTATATTGCAGGTGATGCATAGCCACAAAACACATTAATCAAGTCTCCCTACCCCCCTCCCCACCCTAAACCCCATCCGAACATCCATCCCTCGCTTCCCCTCTTCCCCTCTTCCCCTCCCCTCCTCCCCTCCTCCCTCGCCTGGCAGTCTTAATGTCTCTTTAATGAAACGGAGGGAAAAATATATCTCGTTATAACTCTTGCCATTCAAACAGCAGCGGAAGGATGATGTATCGGTGTGTGCGAGGGAGGGTGATGTATGCTTCTCTGTTGGTTTTCATTCTCTCTCTCTCTCTCTCTCTCTCTCTCTCTCTCTCTCTCTCTCTCTCCTCTCTCTCTCTCTCTCTCTCTCTCTCTCGCTCTCTCTCTCTTCTTCTTTCTCTCTCTCTCTCTCCCTCTCTCTCTCTCTCCTTCTCTCTCTCCTCTCTCTCTCTCTCTCCTCTCTCCTCCTTCTTCTCTCTCCTCTTTCCTCTCTCTCTCTCTCTCTCTTTCTTTCTTTCAGTGCGCGCGCGTGTGTGTGTGTGTACAATTGGAGTGTGTAGTGATGTGATATGAAGTACTTTGAATATGCTATTATATAACACACACATCCCTTGTAGCATACCCGGCGTCCTGTCTCTCACACCTTAATTCACATCACTCAAAAACAATTAGCAACAGTATTTTCCTCACTTTTTTTTACCCCCTTAGCGGCCTTCGTGCTACTGCTACAGGGGTTGACGTTACATGCGCCCTCATAAAATCCATAAAATTCAACCAATGAAGTGAACGAAGGCAAGAGAAACTGAAGGTCTTGGTCGGGCAGTAGCAGTATCCCACGCTCCTTACTGCGCTCTTTACTACATCAAAGACAGGCTTGGGTGTTTATGAGGCAGTTCTGTTCTGTATAGGCTCGGCTCTCATGATATACTAGGATTAATGAGGTTTTATGTTGTGTACTGGGGTTACCTTGTTGTTTCTGCCTGTATATATTAGTGAGAGCCACTGAGAAGAGACGAAATCCTAGGAGGGAGGAGGTTTTTTTTTAGGGTGGAGCGAAGACTGTCAGGGTATCAGCCGCCGCCGGTGATTTTCCGACATCTGGCCGCCTGACCTTCTGAGCCACGCGAGGCTGTAGGTGAACTGAGCACAGGTATACTAATGAGACTCCTCTTCCTCTTCCCCTGCCTTCTACTCCTCTTCCTCCTCTTCCTTCTTTTCCTTCTCTTCCTCCTTGTCGTTCTCTTCCTCTTCCTCTGCCTTCTACTCTTCTTCCTCTTCCTTCTTATTTTTCTTGTCTTCCTCCTTGTCGTCCTCCTCCTCTTCCTCTGCCTTCTACTCTACTTCCTCCTCTTTTTTGTCCTTCTCTTCCTCCTTGTTGTCCTCTTCCTCCTCCTTCTTATTTTTCTTGTCTTCCTCCTTGTCGTGGATAAATAAATAAACGTAAAAAGTCACATTAAAACTGCATCATTTGTGTCTTGATTACCTTTTTTTTTTTTACCTATTTTCCCATGTCCATACTTTCCTCTTTCCTGGTCCCTTCATCCATGGGTCGTTTTCTCCTTAATTCGTGTTTTAACCCTAATACCCTGCCTTAAAATGGTAACCCTGTCCTGTGGTGTTTCTTTTAGGTGGTGTCACTCATCGGGTAACACGGATCCCTCTAAGTAACTTGAACCGGTATACTTGAGTGAAGGTTTTATCTCCTCAATTTCTTCCTCCTCTCCTCCTCCTCCTCCTCGTCTTCATCCTCCTCCTCCTCCTCGTCCTCCTTCTCGTCTTCTTCTAACCCTCCTCCTTCTCCTCGTTCTCGTCCACCACCTCCTCCTCCTCCTCCTCCTCCTCCTCCTCCTCCTCCTCCTCCTCCTCCTCCTCCTCCTCCTCCTCCTCCTCCTCCTCCTCTTCTTCTAACCCACACCCTTCATCTCACTCCTTTCTCGTCTTAATTTTTCCCCTTGTTATGGAGTGTAGCTGTTTTCCTCTTCCCTCATCTCCTATCTCCTCCCTCCTCATGGTTATCATCTCCTCCCTCTAACCATGATATTTAATGAGGAGGAGGAACAGGTTAACGGGGCAAGAAGGTGATGTTTTTTCTTTCTTAGTTTCTTTTTAAAATGAGGATGTGAGTGAGTGAGGAACTATGGGAATGAGAAACTATACGAACGCACGACTGATGGACGGACGAAAGGGGAAATGGATGGAGGGAAGATGAGACGAGTAAGAAGAACTCACTCAGAAAGAAGAGGGAAGCCAGCATGATGGATTGAGATGATAATATATTTTAGTAGATATATTGAAATCTTTCTTCCCCATTGTTCATTCCTCCTTCGTATTCTCGCCAATCACACTGTGTTGATTAAAACTCTATAAGTGAATAGGGATGATATATGGCATTTACGTATTATAAGCGGGCTTTTTGTATGTATACCTCTTATTTTTCTTTGCACTTGGCCAGTCCTTTGTGATGTGAAAAAAAATAGCACATGATCATGGCAACCGATTCCTGATTATATTTACGAAGGGGCTGGCTTTTATTTTTTCTATTGCAGTTTATCCTTTTGTCATGAAGGGTTACCCACACGTATGTACCAGAGGCAAAGTAGGTGAATCGCTACTTGAGATACACGTTTCATCCATGTTTTTGTCACTGCAAGTATGGCACAGTTAAATATCAGAGTTAAAGAAAAAAATGATTAAATATCGGTTTTTCTGACTTCATTTCTAATTTATGTTTTTTTATATACGTCAGGTTTGGATGAATTTAAAGTTACACCACTTCATTAGCAGTTATTGAAGCCTCGTGTTGCTGTTACGCTGACGAAGAGAAAGTGCAGCGTCAGAGGCTATGATTGAATTCAGAACAGGGTGAGTGGTGGGATAAAAGGGAGGAGGTGAGGGTTAGTGGTGGGTTGAGGAGGGGGGGGAGAATGGTGGGTTGAGGGTTAGTGGTGGGTTAAGGAGTGGTGGGGGGGATGCGGGGATGGACGCTGGACGAAACGAAAGATTTAAAAGGGATATACATGGTTCAGGCTGCCCAGGTAGGAGACAGGTGAGAGCCGTGACGAAGGGCAGGTGTGAAAGCCTGTCTATTGGCACCCTTCACCTGGCTAAGTATGCTCTTCAGTTACCTCTCCTACTCTTTTTGTACCCCTCCCCCAACACCCTCCCGCCATCACTCCCAACCAGTCCTTACCAGCCTTATCAACTCGGTTCTACTTTTACTTCCTTCATTGTCCTTCAACACTTTTCACCACACCCTGCCACCCTCCTTCCCCCGCCTTACCTCCCCCCCTCTCTCAGTGCCCCCTCCTCCCCTCCTCCCCCCCTCCTCTCCTCCCCCCACCACCTCGCATTATCCCTCAACACATCCTGTCATGGCTTTTCAGTCCCAAACATTCATTAGTAGGTAATACTCCACCCTGTTGTCCTTCCTCCACCACAGACCATTGCCTTCCTTAACCAGCCCATCGTTTGGCCCACCCAGTAGTCCACCCTGGGTAGTGGAAAACCTTTACCACTCAACCACTGAACCACCACCACCACCACCACCACCACCACCACCACCACCACCATCACCACCACCACCACCGTTACGCACGATCATCCACAATGGTCCCTAATACATTTGTTTTTCTTCCTTGACAGATTGAATAACCTTGGAGACAGCAGTAATGGCATGAAGATATTGGATGTGGTAAGTACCTAAGAAAAATCTGTCTATCTATCTATCTATCTATCTATCTATTTATCTATTATATCTATCTATCTCTATCTATCTCTATCTATCTATTTATATATGTATATTTACTCGCATATACAATTTGTTTAAAAAATTTGATATATGTTAGTTTGTCCGATTGTCGATGGGGATGATGAGATGTTACGTGAAGATGTTTTGTTTGTTTTTTGTTGTAACGGAGACTGACTTATCTTTATGTGTGGCTATGTTGTGAAAGCCTTATCTGACTTATCTTTATGTGTGGATGTTATGTGTGAAAGTGTCGCCATACTGCTCCCGGTTCCTTGCATTTTTAGTCTGAGAAGAGAAGAGAATGCAATATTGCTACAGTATTGAAGTTTCTAATGGTCTTTGGCTCATTGTCGCTGCCCTGCTGGTCGAAAGGGTACGGGCCGAATATTTCCCAACTCTATGTGAGCATGTGGTTTCCGAGTGAAGACGCTTGGCTGTAGCTCCGAAACTAACCATAGAACTTTCTCGAAAATACGTTCATTGTGATTCCCACACAAAGTTCCTGTCCTGCTAGAAACCAGGAATCTTAACCTACCCTAACCGTAACCTGACGTAACCTAACCTGACGTGTTCAAGAGTAAACAAGACACACTGTCCCAGAAAACGGGAATATACGTGAGGGCTGGGAAGCGGTACAAGCAGACCAGTAGCCGCGGGGAGTGAAAAGGAGATTATTGTGTCAGGTGACGGAGTGGGTGGGAGGGAGGGAGTGGTGGGGGATAAGTGGCCAGTGGGTGAGGGGACCAGGGCGGGGCGGGGGTGAGGGCGTGATGCAGTGGGCGTGGGCGGAGGATAACGTTGACCTACATATGTATACTTGCTCCCCATCACTATATAGTACATTTACCGCACTGTGACCTGACCTGTGTGAACCTTCCGGGCGGTGTTTGGTATTCTTACTGTCCTCTTTATAGGGATTGGCAACTAAGTGGTATTTTGTTACCTCTTTTTTTTTTTTTTTTTTTTTTTTTTTTTCCTTTGGTGAGTCCTTAGTGATGTAAAAAAAAAAAAAAAAAAAAAAAAAAAAAAAATCGTCGGTGAGATGCGTCATTCTACTATCATCAAGTGTTGTTTTATTTAACGAGTCTTATCTTCCATGTGTCTTTCCCAATATGAATAATGTGTTGACACCTTAAAACACACACACACACACACACACACACACACACACACACACACACACACACACACACACACACACACACACACACACACACACACACACACACACACACAATGTCTTTCTGTCCTTCACCTTGCTTTCTTTGCTCAGGAAGAACCTAACTGTACCTGTCACTTCCCGCGTCCTCTCTACCCCCACCCTGTGTTAGTTACGGCAGGAGTGCGGGAAAGGCATTATTGCAGACTTCCGTACGTGAGAGAGGCGACCCCAAACCCCCTTCCTGTCCCACTCCCTCGTATCTGCGCAGTGGCGAGTCAAGTTGAACAAGACCTACTTTCCAGGAAGGGAGAGAGGGAGGGAGGGTTAAGGGGTGGGAGGGAGGAAGGGTAAAGAGGGTGGGGAGGATAAGGAGGGATGGAAGAAGGGTGGGGAGGATGATGAGGGAGGGAAGTAAGGTAGGGAGGGTGAGGAGGAAGGGAAGAAGGCATGGGGAGGATAAGGAGGGAGTGAGGAAGGAGGAGAAGGATATGGTTTTAGGGTGTGGTGGCAAATGTACAGAAAGAAGGGGTCAGTGTACTATAAAAAAAAATAGTATAGGACGGTATAGGGGATGGTCTGGGGGTATCAGGGAGAGGTAGGTAGGGGATCAGGGGGAGTCAGGTACAGGGGGGATCAGGGGGGAGTCAGGTACAAGGGGGGATCAGGGGGAGTCAGGTACAGGGGGATCAGGGGGGAGTCAGGTACAGGGGGGATCAGGGGGGGTCAGGACAGGGGGGATCAGGGGGGCGTCAGGTACAGGGGGGATCAGGGGGGAGTCAGGTACAGGGGGATCAGGGGGGCGTCGGGTACAGGGGGGATCAGGAGGGAGTCAGGTACAGGGGGATCAGGGGGGGGAGGCAGTACAGGGGGGATCAGGGGGAGTCAGGTACAGGGGGATCAGGGGGGAGTCAGGTACAGGGGGGATCAGGGGGAGTCAGGTACAGGGGTGGGGGCGTCAGGTACAGGGGGATCAGGGGGAGTCAGGTACAGGGGGGATCAGGGGAGGCAGGTACAGGGGGATCAGGGGGGAGTCAGGTACAGGGGGATCAGGGGGGAGTCAGGTACAGGGGGGATCAGGGGGGAGTCGGGTACAGGGGGCGTCAGGTACAGGGGGGATCAGGGGGAGTCAGGTACAGGGGGGATCAGGGGGGGGGTCAGGTACAGGGGGATCAGGGGGGAGTCAGGTACAGGGGGACAGGGGCGGTCGGGGTACAGGGGGGATCAGGACGGGGCGTCAGTACAGGGGGATCAGGGGGAGTCAGGTACAGGGGGCGTCAGGTACAGGGGGGATCAGGGGGAGGCAGGTACAGGGGCGAGGGGGGATCAGGGGGAGTCAGGTACAGGGGGCATCAGGGGGGATCAGGGGGGCGTCAGGTACAGGGGGATCAGGGGGAGCAGGTACAGGGGGGATCAGGGGGGAGTCAGGTACAGGGGGCGTCAGGTACAGGGGGGATCAGGGGGGAGACAGGTACAAGGGGGGATCAGGGGGAGTCAGGTACAGGGGACGGGGGGTCAGGTACAGGGGGCGAGTACAGGGATCAGGGGGGAGCAGGTACAGGGGGGATCAGGGGGGAGCAGGTACAGGGGGGTCAGTACAGGGGGGATCAGGGATACAGGTAGGGGATCAGGGGGACAGGTACAGGGGGATCAGGGGGAGTTCAGGTACAGGGGTCAGGGGATTCAGGCAGGGGGGATCAGGGTACAGTACAGGGGGGATCAGGGGGGGAGTCAGGTACAGGGGGGATCAGGGGGGAGTCAGGTACAGAGGGGGATCAGGGGGAGACAGGTACAGGGGGGATCAGGGGGAGTCAGGTACAGGGGGGGATCAGGGGGAGTCAGGTACAGGGGCGTCAGGTACAGGGGGGATCAGGGGGGAGGCAGGTACAGGGGGATCAGGGGGGAGTCAGGTACAGGGGCGTCAGGTACAGGGGGATCAGGGGGGAGTCAGGTACAGGGGGGATCAGGGGGAGACAGGTACAGGGGGGATCAGGGGGGAGTCAGGTACAGGGGGGATCAGGGGGAGTCAGGTACAGGGGGGATCAGGGGGGAGACAGGTACAGGGGGGATCAGGGGGGAGTCAGGTACAGGGGGGATCAGGGGGGAGTCAGTACAAGGGGGATCAGGGGGGAGACAGGTACAGGGGGGATCAGGGGGAGTCAGGTACAGGGGGATCAGGGGGGAGTCAGGTACAGGGGGCGTCAGGTACAGGGGGGATCAGGGGGGAGGCAGGTACAGGGGGGATCAGGGGAGTCAGGTACAGGGGGCGTCAGGTACAGGGGGATCAGGGGGGAGTCAGGTACAGGGGGATCAGGGGGGAGCAGGTACAGGGGGGATCAGGGGGGAGTCAGGTACAGGGGGATCAGGGGGGAGTCAGGTACAGGGGGATCAGGGGGGCGTCAGGTACAGGGGGGATCAGGGGGGAGTCAGGTACAGGGGGGATCAGGGGGGAGACAGGTACAGGGGGGATCAGGGGGGAGTCAGGTACAGGGGGGATCAGGGGGGAGTCAGGTACAGGGGGGATCAGGGGAGGAGGCATTATGGGATTGATTCAGGGCGTGGCACTATAGAACACGTTTATCAATATTTTGTTCTCTTTCACTATCTCTCTTCGCCCTTTTCATGACAGCCACGCGACCTTTCAGCCCAGGGCGCAGCGTTGCATGACCTAAAAGGCTGAAATTGAATGTGGGATAAGGGGGGGAGGTTATCTGATTGGCTGATAATTGATTGTCGTGGGTAGAGAAAGTAGGTGAGAGTGTGTGGTGTTGGGTGTAATAGGTGTGGGTGGGTGTAAGGTAAGGATTTGTACTGCTATACTATATATACTATACTGTGGCGACTATAGTAAATACGTAATCTGTATCTCTGTTTAAATTTTCTCTCTCTCTTTGACACGGTAACAAACCTTCCTATATATCCACTAACCCACCCTGCTAGTCACGCCCAGCCGCCCACCCTAAGACCCACCCACCCACCCACCTTCCCGCCCACCCTAAAACCCACCCACCCACCTCCCACCCACCCTACGACCCACCCACCCACCCACCCACCTCCCGCCTAGCCGCAACACCAACCAGGCGAGGACAGGGAACCACAGAACGAAAACAGGACAAATAAAATAGCATTCACCGCTACTTTATCTACGTTTGAACCTCTACAGGAAACCCGAATGGTATGGTGTGTAATAAAAAAAACTTCGCTCATGGTTGTATTACTGTTTTAGTATTGCAATTTGGTTAACTTGTTCTGCTTTGTATGGCGAATCAGCTTTGTGGATTTAAGGAGGATACCGGAGTAAGTCTGACTATCTGCCTCCTTAGGTTTTCTACGACGTAACTGTCTCCTGATTATTGGTATATAAAGACTATGAAAGACATATAGGAGGAAGAAGGAAGAGGAGGAAGGAGAAAAGGAGGAAAATAGCGGCAGAGGATGAGTCCGAGGAGGAGGGAGAGGAAGAGTATGAACGAAGGAAGAGGAAAGGAAGAAAATAGCGGCAGAGGATGAGTCTGAGGGTGACGAGGAAAGCGGCAGTGGCGGCAGGAAGAGGAAGAAAGAAAGGCAGAGTAGGAGGAAGGGAGAGGAAGGAGTATGAAGGAGGAAAGGAGAAAATAGCGGCAGAGGATTTAGTCTGAGGATGACGAGGAAAGAGGCAGTGGGGGCAGGAAGAGGAAGAAAGAAAGGGGAGGACCAGGGAAGCGGAGAATACTCACTCCTCCATAAGGTCTCAATTATTACAAGAAAATTACGTAATTATAGACGTTGTGTCTAGAAAGATTGACACAAGAAACTGCCGCCAGCCGTGACAGCCCCAGTTGAGGAGGACTCTTGGTGCGTCGTATCCTGGCGAGGAGGAGGATGGGCGTAGGATATCTTGCCTTATATATCCTTACTTATCCTTACTTGCCTTGTATTATCGTCCCCACCCTCCGTCCCTCCTTCCTTATCCTCCTAGTACATATCCTTAATTCTAACCCTACACACACCCACACCCATTACATCCAGCGCCACACTCACTCACTTTCTCTATCCACGACAATCAATCAGCTTGCCTTATGTCTTGATGTTTTGCCTTACGCACTAAAACCCTCCTCCATGTATGTACGGTATACATAGGCTCAAAAATAAATAGAGATACAGACTACATAGGTTCCTTTGCTCTATCTCAATGGCCTTCTCAAAAATAGACAAAGGTACAGACTACACAGGTTCCTTTGCTTTATCTCAATGGCCTTCTCAAAAATAGACAGAGGTACAGACTACATAGGTTCCTTTGCTTTATCTCGATGGCCTCCTAAATAGACCTGTAGAGGATGAAGGAAAGAGTCAGTTCATCGGCTTGCTGTGTCCACCCGCTGCGTCGTGGTGATGGACGAGGTGGTCTAGAGAAATGTTACATGTGCTACACGTAACCGTTGTTTGAGGGACCTCTAAAAGAAGCCGTAAAAAGAAAAATATGTGACGGTATAAGTATGTGTAATCTGTTTCTTCCAGCTGCCTCCTCCCTTGCTAAGCTTCGAGTGAAAATATAGATATCATAAGAACATAAGAACATCAGAAAATAAGGAAGCTACAGACAAGAGGCCGCGAAACCTACACGTGGAAGTTCCTGTAAATAAATCTGGCTTCTGAGCTATTGTAAATCCTTTTGGCGTTTTTAAACTCTCGATTAGTCTATGAAATATATGGTCTGAGCAGTCTTTTATATGCAGCAAGGATTACGTCTTTATTTTTCATGGAGCACAGGTCTTGTCATTCCTGTTCCTCCTCGCGGGATTTATGGCAGGAGTAAAGGATCTGCCTCATCACGCAGCGCCGAACGGGTTACGATTCGTTGTAGTTTTTGAAAGGGTTCCATGCAAGCCAAGTGTTTCTGAATATTTCCTGAACATCTCATGAAGAAACTAGGGGGGGGGGCACTCAGTAGAGCGCATACCTCCGCCCGAATATTTCATTCACCATGTTAAAGGATAGGGAAAATCGGATTTTCAATTGGTTGCCATGGCAACAGTTGTGATTCGATTTCATCCAAAACAACAGTTGTGATTCGATTTCATCCAAAATTTAATCAGTTCTTCCTTATACCAAATAAACTTGGTATACCAATTTGGTCCAAATCTATTCGTAACTTTTTGAGAAATCCTGTACACTAACAAACAGACAGACAGATCGGGGTGAAAACATAACCTCCCCCCAACTTCGTTGGCGGAGGTAAATATAATACTGGATCTTAATATGTGTGTGTGTGTGTGTGTGTGTGTGTGTGTGTGTGTGTCTGTGTGTGTGTGGAGAGAGAGAGAGAGAGAGAGAGAGAGAGAGAGAGAGAGAGAGAGAGAGAGAGAGAGAGAGAGAGAGAGAGAGAGAGAGAGAGAGAGAGAGAACAGTGAATAACCAATCTGTGCCAGTGTGCATTGTAGAGTGGGTTTGTAAAAGGAGGATATCATTTTGCCATGTGATGCGAGAGAACTACAAGTCAGTAAAAAAAACATGAATAAAAGAAAGGGGGCGGAGAAAAGAGGCGGGAGGTAATAAAGAAGACGTAAACTTTCCCTGCATTTTGTTAGGTGATAAAGTACCAACAGATAAAAAGGTTTGGTAGGGTAATAATGTTTTGACGAGTAGTGATGAGTGGCGAAGGTGGGAAATAGAGCACAGAGGAAAAACATAATTCTTCCTTTGCCTTCTCTTCCTCCCCCTCCTCCTCCTCCTCCTCCTCCTCCTCCTCCTCCTCCTCCTCCTCCTCCTCCTCCTCCTCCTCCTCCTCCTCCTCCTCCTCCTCCTAACCTCTTTGTGGTCATGGTTAGCAAGAAGGTCTCACAAGGTACATGTAATTACCACTTTTTTTTCTTTACCTAACGCTGCCTCCTCCTCCTCCTCCACCTTCTTCACCTCCTCTCTCCTCCTTCTCCTCCTCGTCCTCCTCCTCCTCGTCCTCCTCCTCCCCCTCCAACGTCCGTGACTCCTGGCTTTCTTCTCCCTTCGTGGCCTGGCAAGCAGTGGTCCTCGGGGTCTCGGGGGGGGCCGCAGGGGTCTCGAGGCGAAATTAGTGTCTAGATCCGCAAGCAGCCAGGGGAGAAAGGGCGATTTCCTCTTGTTTTTATTTTCGTCTTCCTCTCTCACCTTTTATTTTATTTTCTCTCTCGTTTTCTTTGCCTTCTTCATGGGTTCAGGTTTGTGTTCATTGTTATGTTCCTTGTTCTCTCTCCAATATCCTGGTAGGTTTTTTTCTTCATTGCAATTTGTTGAAGTGTATTTTCTGGTCGCATTCTATCGTGTAGGTAAGATTATTTTTATTCATGTGGTGTTTGTTGTTGGTTGAACGAGTATTTTGTGAAATGATTCAACTCGCAAAAAAATATAAAATCCCGTTATACCTTTACTAATACGAACAAATAATATGATTGAAACATTAAAACTATGCATAAAATCAGTGTTAGTCCCCTCACGTGTGTCTTGAGGTGTGACGACAGGTAGTTAGTGCAGAGTCATTAGGAAGCTTTAATCCCTTGAGGCCCAGAACGTAATTTCTATTGTAATTTGGGTACCATTAGACGATTTTTGTGACTATAAGCAATGTTTGATTGATATGACCTGTTTAGTATCTTTGTCCACAAGCTAATTTGGTATAATAAGTTATTTTTCGTAATGTTATGGCTCGACAACAGACAATTTTTTATAGCAAAGGAAAGATCTGGGCGTGAAGGGGTTAAAAAGAGGCTAGATAATTTCATGGATGGGGATGAAAGGTGGATGTAGGTAGTGTTAAGTAACAGGAACTACTACGTGTAGGTCTCGCGGCCTCTTGTAGCTTCCTTATTTTCTTATTTTCTTATGCGCGGTTTGTGATGGACGTCAGGTGAGGAGAGCCATGATTAGCCTCCCTTCCATGTGTTCTCACGTAAGCACACACACACACACACACCACACGCACGCACACGCACACGCACACGCACACGCACACGACACCACCGCCACACGCACACCACACCACACACACACACACACACACACACACACACACACACACACAACAACACCACACACACACCACACACACACAACACACACACACACACACACACACACACACATACACACACAACACACACACACACCACACACACACACACACACAACACACACACACACACACACACACACACACACACACACACACACACACACACACACACACACACACACACATACCACACATCACACCACACACACACACACACACCACCACACACACACACACACACACACACACACACACACACACACACACACACACACACACACACCACACACACACACACACACACACACACACACACACACACACACACACAGGCAATTTCATTCTTGCGATCACAGTGAGAAATGGGCTCATAATTTGGGGGTGAGGCAGAGTGTCTTCCGCGGCCCGCAGAGACAGATGGACAAGGTATCTTTTATTTTCTTTCCCAACATTAATTACACGTTCCACTAACACGCTACTCAGTCCCCAGTAGCGATGACTTGAGGGCAGGGCAGGACAGGCTATTTACAGGTCCTCCCTCAGCCAGGTAGCTCCGTTTAGGCTATTTACGGCTATTTTGCAGGCTATTTACAGGTCCTCCTTCAGCCGGTAATTCGGTTCAGGCTATTTACGGCTATTTTGCAGGCTATTTACGGCTATTTTGCAGGCTATTTACGGTTATTTTGCAGGCTATGTATGGCTTTTTGCAGGCTATTTACGGCTATTTTGCAGGCTATTTACGGCTATTTTGCAGGCTATTTACGGCTATTTTGCAGGCTATTTACGGCTATTTTGCAGGCTATTTACAGCTATTTTCCAGGCTATTTATGGCTTTTTGCAAGCTATTTTGCTGGCTATTTACCTCGTGTAGGTCTCACGGCCTCATGTAGCCTCCTTATGTTCTTATGTTCTGTTTACGGCTTTTTGCAGGCTATTTTGTAGCCTGCAAAATTCTATCTATTTTGAAGGCTATATATTTTCAGGCTTTATTTAGTTCAGATATTCAGGTGTGGAAACTTTATTTATTTTGTGAATGAATTACTTTATTAACGAAGGAAAAAAACGATGGAAACGATGTACTAATTGGAATTCGTTTTTGATAAGTGACTTTGTTAGATTTGTGGTGATTTCAAGACGTTATTATTGCATTTTGTTGTATTTACTTTTGTGTTTTGTGTGTTTTCTGTCATGATTTTGTTGATCTGTGCGTATTGAGGGATAGGAAATATTTCTTCTGTTTCTTGAATAGAAAATGGAAATGTTTTTTGTTTATATGTATGCTTAGTCTTCTTAATTAAGGTTTATTTCTATTTTCTATTGTCTTCTTTCCTTTCCCTTCCCTCCCTCTTTCCTCCCCTTCCCTCCCACTTCCCTCCCACTTCCCTTCCACTTCCCTCCCCTTCTCTCCCACTTTCCTCCCCCTTCCCTTCCACTTCCCTCCCCCTTCTCTTCCACTTTCCTCCCCCTTCCCTTCCACTATCCTCCCCCTTCCCTCCTTCCCTTCCCCTTCCCTCCCACTTCTCCCCCTTTTCCTACCACTTCCCCACTTTCCCTCCCTACTTTCCCCTTCCCTCCCTCCCTCAACCAGTTCCTCCCACTTTCCTCCCCCTTCCCTCCCCTACCCTCCCCCTTCCCTCCCCCATCCCTCCCCTTTCCTCCCCGTCCCTCCCTCCCTCAACCAGTCCCTCCCACTTTTCCTCCCCCTTCCCTCCCCTACCCTCCCCCTTCCCTCCCCTTCCCTCCCCTTCCTCCCCTTCCCTCCCTCCCGCCACCAGTCCCTCGCTCACTCACCCTCTCCGGACTCGCTCCAATCTCTCTGTGATTCATTTCTTCATTGCTTGTATATTTTATCTTCGTTGCGGCCGTTTATCATGCTCTTATCACCGCTCCTGTACGCTTCCTCTCCCGCCCTCGAGCCGCTACACACGAACGCACGCACACACACACACACACACACACACACACACACACACACACACACACACACACACACACACACACACACACACACACACACACACACACACACACACCAACACATTCTACACTAATCTCAAGACAAGTCCAGAACATAGAACTAAAGTAAGTTTCACTGAGAAAGACCTGAAAAGATACTACTTAAAGAAATTGGGATTTTTGAATAAGGTAACGAAAATGTACATCGATGGCCAATAATCTTTCACGTAGAGGAGCATAAGAGTTTGTGGAAGAGCAACTAATTTAAGATAGGGTAATACAAAGGATATAGAGAAATACTTAGTGATGGTTGGAGAGAGAGAGAGAGAGAGAGAGAGAGAGAGAGGAGAGAGATAGAGAGGAGAGAGAGGCAGAGAGAGAGGCAGAGAGAGAAAGAGAAGAGTAACGAGAGAGTATCGGACGAGGGATACAAGAGAGAGATTGTCGAAGAGAGGAGATAAAGGAGAGGGATTGTAGAAGAGAGGGATTGTCGAAGAGGGGGATTGTCGAAGAGAGGGGAGATCGAAGAGAGGGCACTAACGCAAGAGCTGTGTTGTGAGGAGAGGGATACAAGAGAGGGGTTGTCGAAGAGAAGGATTGTCGAAGAGAGGGCGCTGACGGAAGAGCTGTGTAGAGGGGAGAGGGATTATTGAAGAGAGGGGAGATCGAAGAGAAGGCACCGACGGAAGATGTGTATTGAGGGGAGAGGGATACAAGAGAGGGATTGTCGAAGAGAGGGATTGTAGAAGAGAGGGATTGTCGAAGAGAGGGATTGTCGAGGAGAGGGCACCGCCGGAAGAGCTGTAGAGAGGGGGTCCCACGGTAATCTGTGCGCCAGTGGGTAACCTCGCGTTCTCAGTGGCTCCTATCCATCATTTTCACATGGGCGGCCGGCAAAGGTCTCCGTCTCTCGGGTCCCTCGGTCCAATCCTCACCCCTGCTTTCCAATTCCGTGTAATCGTACTCTAGCGGGATGTTTAGGGCAGGTGTGGTGGAGTTTAGTGCATTGTGATCATTATGGAATAGTAATATATTTCCCTTCAAAGTGGCTGTCACAAATCAGCTCTATAATCTGTCTTCCTTCCTTCACTTCCTTTCCCTCCTTTACCACCTCAACCCTCCCTGCACCTTCGCCTCTGGGTGTTGGGGTCGGAACCTCCGCGCATTCTTTGTGGCGAGTAGCTTTAGGTTTTTTTCTTTTTTCTGCACCCTCGTCGACATTTCTCCTTTTAAGCCTCCTCCTCCTCCTCCTCCCCCTGTCCTCCTCCGCCTGCCTCCTCCGCCTCCCCTCCTCCTCCTCCTCCTCCTCCTCCCCGCCTCCTGGACGTAAAAGGCGACGTGCAGGGATTAATTAAGACTAAAAAGCGCGAGATGAGTGTAGAAAAAATTGAAAGGAATCCAATCAAACCGACAAGGTTCTTTCATACGTTCGAAGTGAAAAACTTCAAAACCTGTATTGGCGCACTGAAAAGATAAAATACATTCTTGGTAAATGATAATAAAAGCATGGCCGTCGTACATCAATGCTTACGTTATGCTGTCTTTATTAAAGAAGAACTAAACTCCTTACCATAACCATAACATTATCTGACTCTAGTGATAGATTGGAAATGTCAGATAACGTAGACGAAGTATCAAAGTATATTGCAGAACTTACCAGCAAAATCCGTGGGGTGGACGATTTCGCCGGCGTTACTTCGGCACGAATGTCCACGTCACCTTTTGCTTCCAAAAGATTATCCTCAATAATCGATAATGGACAAAAATGTTTCCTATAATTGGAACTTAGCTAATGTTACACCGATATCAAGAAAGTCAGTAAGAGCCTAGTCAAGTATTATCGCCAATTATCGAACGTCTGTATTGTTTAAACTATTCTGAGAAAATTTGCGGGTAAATAGTGTCTTTTCTCGATGAAAATAACTCAAATTAAACTCGCAGCATGATTTTCGAGAAGAATCCTGCTTAACAACCTACTGGAATTTTTTTAATGTCATTTATGTTCAACTGGACTCTAAATTCCCGATGTATATACCTTGAGTTTCAGAAATCCTTCGATACAGTTCCCCACTAAGCGATTTTGACCACTAAGGGCAACAAACATGCTGGGAGAGCAAACTATGTTCCATGGATTGGCGATTGGCTTTCAAAGGCGTAAACAACGGAGTAGTAATATAAAGGTAAAACATCCGATTGGTTGATTGTTACTAGTGGGGTGCCTCAGGCTCGTCTTGTCCGACTCTTTTCTGATATATATCACGACTGGATGCGGACTTGTATCTCCAATATCGAATTTGCAGACACCCAAATTAGTCGGTAAGCTTACTAATAAACTGTCGACTCATACAAAGTAACCTCGACAACCATCAGCTGTAGTGATAAATGCTATTAAATTCAATTCCGATAATGTAAAGTAATGCATTAGGCCAACGATACCCAAAATATAACTCATGCAAATAAATCGTAACTGAAGTACAGCAGGGAAAAAGATTTAGGTGTCATCATCAGTAAGATTAAACCGTCCGCTTTGCCTAGCTCCAGTAAAAAGAAAAAGGCGATATAGATGTTGGGCTTTATTAAAAAAAACAATTTGAACACAGAACTCCGAAAGTATGACACAATTATACACGTCCTAGGTTAGGTCCACACTTGATAATTCCGTCCCAATTCTAGTTCACCCTGTTTCGTAAACCAAGCAAAATTGGATCAGTGCAAAGAAGGCAACAAACAATTCCTCTCTGCGAATTCATCTATGATGAGACTGCGGAACTTAATATGTTTTCCTTAAAGGTCGTAGATCCG
>JACEEZ010024779.1:37500-45000 GCA_016584305.1 Chionoecetes opilio | reverse complement strand
CTCTTCGTCCTTTCTCTCCTCTGCTCTCTCTTTCTCCGTCTCTCATCTCCTCTCTCATTCCCTCTCTCTCTCTCCTCTTGATCTTCTCTCTCTCATCTCTCCCCTCTCGCTCTCTCTCTATCGTCTCTCTCTCTCTTCTCTTCTCCATCTCTCTCTCTCCTCTCATTTCTCCTCTCTCTCCTCATCTCTCTCTCTCATCTCGATTCGTCTCTCTCTCTCCTTCTCTTCTCTTCGCATCTCATCTCTCTCTCCTCTTTCTCCTTCCTCTCTCATCGTCTCACTCTCCTCTCTCTCGTCTCTCCTCTCGCCTCTCCCGTCTCTCTCTCTCCTCTCTCTCTCTCTCTCTCTCTCACCTGCCCGTAAGAAACGTCGCGCCGTAAACAGAGATTCGAAGCAGGTGTTGGCTCGCTCGTGCAGGTGTCTCGGAGCCTCGAGTCAGTGAACCCTCGCCATGGCCGCTGCCTGAAGACCCCCGCCACTCTGGCCACAACAACACCCAGTCCATACACACACACACTACCACAGCACAATCACTAGGATGATTGATAAAATGTAGCTATGGAGACGGGGCCCTACGAGTGTAGCTCAAGTCCTGTGAAAATACAACTTGATGAATACAACTAGATGAATACAGTAATGTTATGTAAAAATGGACGAGGGATAATACAGATTGTAGATTTATTGGACGCAAATACATTTTAATGAATAGATTTTATATATTTCAAGTGGTTTTTTTCGTTATTTTTTTCTTTCTTTCGTTGAAATGATGAAGAAAACTTGTTTATAATAACCATCTATTATCTTATTATACCATTTCTTTTATATTGACCATATCTTATCTATCATTTTCTTTATAACCATCTATTATTATTATTTTATTATTACTTATTGACCATGGTGAATATTTATCTTCACAACGTAGTACATAACCAAATACGAAAAAGTACATATTATTTACGTGAACTTAATCAAAAAAGCTGATTTATAAACCTGTAATTATTGCTTGCCGCCTAACTAGTCATGCTATGCGCGTCCGTTGTATGTGTCACTCCAAGCGGCTTAACTTGTCCTCGTGTTCTACTGGGAACGACTCATGAAGGGCCTTTATCGCCTGGAGGAGGAGGAGGGAAGGAGGGGAGGAGGAGGAGGAGGGAGGGGAGGAGGAGGAAGGGAAGGGTAGGAGGAGGAGGGAGGTAGGAGTAGGCGGAGGAGGAGAAGAGAAGGGTGAGGAGGAGGAGGAGGACGTTCGCCTTCGCCTGACTGACACAGAACAGTAAACCCAATATTGGTTGAGAACAATTCACTATTTGTGTGGAATGCTGAGAAGGGGGGGGGGGCGCTTTGAGAGGGGGGGGGGTGAGGAGGGTTACCTGCCTATAGTATACCTGTCCCGCCACCACCTGCCGTCACCCAGCCAGCCACCCGCCTCTCGCCTCAGCCCACCTGCCTCCCCTCACCTGTTCGCCCCCCCCTTCCTCATCTCCTCCCCATCTCGTCTTCATCCATC
The DNA here is from genome assembly GCA_016584305.1 of Chionoecetes opilio. NCBI lineage: Eukaryota > Metazoa > Arthropoda > Malacostraca > Decapoda > Majidae > Chionoecetes > Chionoecetes opilio. The sequence goes on along the minus strand of JACEEZ010024779.1, from coordinate 43,493 downwards.
CTTCTACTAATGTTTTAATTTTTTCCTCCTTTTCATCCCTGTTTTTTTTCATGATTTATCTGTCTTCATTTTGTTTCAATGTTACTGGTTATTGGTATTTTTCCTGCTTCTTACGTCTTTTTCTTCTTCTTCTTCTTCTTCTTCTTCTTCTTCTCCTTCTCCTTCTTCTCCTCCTTCTCCTTCTTTCTTCTTGTTCTTGTTCTTCATCTGCTTCTCCTTCTCCTCCTCCTCCTCCTCCTCCTCCTCTTCCTCTTCCTCTTCCTCCTTCTCCTCCTCCTCCTCCTCCTCCTCCTCCTCCTCTTCCTCCTCCTCCTCCTCCTCCTCCTCCTCCTCCTCCTCCTCAAAGTAAATGGGTATTGATAGTGCGAATTCCGTATCTGAGTCCCCCCGTTCGGATTAGTTGTGTGGTAGTGGTAGTTGTAGTTAGTATTTTCATATCCTATCATTCTGCACTATGACAACTTACATGTTCCTATCCTCTTTCGGACTGGTATCATTTTCCGCAACTGTTTTCTTACAAGTATTTGATAGTTAGTAGTATGTAGTTCAGCAGATACCCTCGCTATGGACCAATAGGTCTCCTGGTGTCTGTTACTCCTATGTAATCCTATGTAATCCTCCTCCTCCTCCTTGCTTATCTAAACGAGATCTGGGAGTTACCTTAATGGAAGTTTACAAGATTTTTAGAGTATTTTATTTGATACTAACAACATTATCGCTTGTTTCACAGTCGACCGATCAAACGTCACTAGGAATTTCCCATTTAACATTGTCGGTAAACTGTTGAATTAAAATTAAATATAACACTTATCTTATAATCGAGTTGTGAACATTTAGAGTAGCCTTCCCTCTATTGTATTACTATAAGAAATGTTGAAAGTATGTTAGAGAAATACCTTGTAAACATCCTTTCCCTCACTTGGTAAGCTAGAACTCGCGGAGCATCCCTGCTTCGGGCCGGTTCGACCCATCAATTCGTCCTGGGGTGGGGGGCGCTTTTATAGTCCCAATAACCCCTTTTAGTTGGTAGTTGCAAAGTGTCTAGATAGGATCAAAGTATCTTATCTTAAGTATATCCTCGCCTCACAATTTTCAGCTGCGTGAGTTTATTTCACTGCTCTAACAACTGACATTAACAACTGACATGACAACTGACATAATTAACAACTGACATGACAACTGACATGATTAATAACTGACATTAACAACTGACATGACAACTGACATGATTAACAACTGACATGACAAACAACTGACATGACAACTGTATTACCTTATGAAATGTATTAATTTCCTTTTTCTCTCTTTTCCTCATTTTCTTTTCTAGCAGAATTTCTATGCCAGCCAATTTGGTAGTGATGTTTCTAAAATTCCCGAAGAAGTCTCGTTTGGACCAAAAGGCCTGCTGATATTAACCTTTTCATTGTAAAAAAAAAATTGTAATCACACACACCACACACACACCCACACACACACACAACAAACACACACACACACACACACCCCACAACACACACACAACACACACAAACCCCACAAAACACACAACACACACACCAAGCCACGCACAAACGCAACACACACACCACCCCACACACAACACACCCACCTCCTCATCTTCTTTTGTTACCCCCTCCTCCCCCTCCCTTCCCAAAAGCAGCTGGGGAGTGTAAAACCGCTGGGAGGCAGCAGCTGTTGAACTGTAGCCACAAGTCTTCTCCTGGGTCCTCTTTTTCTCCTTACCCTCACTTTTTTTTTTATTTTTAACACTTTTTCTCCTCTCTCCTCCCCCCTCTCCTCTCTCTCTCCTCTCTCTCCTCTCTCTCCTCTCTCTACCCTCAGGTGGGTCGGGTTTGGGAGGCGTGAGCTCGCGTGTAGCATCACTGCATTCGGTCAGCGGGTTTGAGCCCCCCAAGTTCGTCCTGGCGTGGTGGCGCTTTATATAGTCCAATAACCTTGTAGTTGGTACTTGCAAAGTGTCTAGATAGGATCAAAGTATCCTCTCTCTCGTCCTCTCTCTCTCTCTCCTCTCTCTCTCTTCTCTTCTCTCTCCCCCTTTCCCTCTCTCCTCTCGCTCTCTCTCTCCTCTCTCTCTCTTCTCTCTCTCTCTCTCTCTCTCTCTCTCTCCTCCTCTCTCTCTCCTTTTCCTCTCTCTCTCGCTCTCCTCTCTCTCCCCATCTCTCTCTCTCTTCTCTCTCTCTCTCTTCTCTCTCTCTCTCCTCTCTCTCTTCTCTCTCTCCTCTCTCTCTCTCTCTCTACTCTCTTCTCTCCTCCTCTCTCTCTCTCTCTTCTCTCTACTCTCTATATATTATATATATTATTATATAATTCACCACCTAACTGCTAAGCCGGTTCCACTCATCCGCCACGTATTAGTGAACCAGTTCCTACCTGTGTCTTTCTTATATCTGCATCTATCTAATAGTAACCCTTTGTTGCGCGTCAAACTCTGCCTGGTCACCATTAGACCCCCACCAATACCTCCTTTGTGAAATCATGTTACATATTTTAAAAACCTCGATAAGGTCGCTTCGCATTCTCCTTTTTTTTCCGAGGAGTACAAATTGAGTTGTTTCAATCCATCCCTGTCCGGTAAAGGGCTTATTCCCTGAACCTTTTTTAGCATTTCTCTCCCCACTGCCTCCAGCGAATCTATAAATATTTTGTAATAAGGAGACTGAAGCTGAATCGCAAAATCTAAATGCGGCCTGGCAGGTGTTGGATATAGATTTGGGTTAACTTCTACACATGTGCCATCAACATGTTATAAAGCCTAAAAAAATTATATGTATAAATCTCTCTCTCTCTCTCTCTCTCTCTCCTCTCTCCTCTCTCTCTCTCTCCTCTCTCTCTCTCCTCTCTCTCTCTCTCTCTCTCCTCTCTCTCTCCTCTTTTCCCTCTCTCTCTCTCTCCTCCTCCTCTCCCCCCCGTCTTACATGGTTTTACAGTCACATTTTGTAAACGAAACGAAAAGAGAAAAATCAAACCGGTTTCTTTCAAGATGAAAAAAAAATGTGACCGTTTGTCAAGATGATCCCATCAAATAGCGACAAAAGTACAACATTTAGATACTTATGACGGTTGCGAAGAGAGCACGTGGCGAGTGTGTGTGTGTGTGTGTGTGTGTGTGTGTGTGTGTGTGTGTGTGTGTGTGTGTGTGTGTGTGTGTGTGTGTGTGTGTGTCACCTAGCAACCCCAGGAAAATGGATACAGTAGCAGGCCGCAGTGGGGAAAGGATTAATATTCAAGACATAGAAAAGTAATAAAAACATTAGTAATAGAAATAGTAAATACGATATAAGACGCGGAAAACATGATATAACTTTTCACTTTCTATAAAACCAGGATGATTATGTGGTTTAGTATTTTTTTCGCTTCATTGACCGTGTGACATTGACTAAAATTTATGTTGTTACTTATGATGCTACTTATGATACTATTTATGAGGCTAATTATTTAGGTCTTGCATCTTAAGTGTGTGTATTTTCTTTCCTTTAGCTAAATTATATCACATTTGCAAATTATCCTTATGCAATAGAAATACTTCATGCTATTAATATTACACTCCCTCCTAAGATTTTGTCGTGACGATTAATTCCAGACGTATGACATAAATAAATGTTTTCATCAGTTTACCAGAAATCTTGATGTCATAATCAGTCTCTTTTTATATGAGTGGATAAAAATTTCAAGTAATAGTATATGTTGTTGCCATAGTTGCTGATCTCTCTCTCTCTCTCTCTCTCTCTCTCTCTCTCTCTCTCTCTCTCTCTCTCTCTCTCTCTCTCTCTCTCTCTCTCTCTCTCTCTCCCCCCCCCACACACACACCAGTGACCTGACCTACACGTGACCTGCCTATACATGACCACCGACTTGACTCCTCCTAGCGCGATGACCCCTCACGCCATGACCCCAAACGTACCCAGCTCGGTGCAGACCTACAGTTTTATGCCGGTCCACGGAACACATTAGGTGGTAAGTGGTCGGCCATCACACATATGAGAGGAGTGGCCTTGGTTTCGATGGCGAGGAAATGGGTAGCACAAGACTTAGTAGGATGGGGGGAGGAAGGGAAGGAAGGAGGAAGGAGGGGAAGGAGGAGAGGGAAGGGGGAAGGGAGGGAGAAAGGGTAGTCACAAGTAGGGAGGGGAAAGGAAGGGGGTAGGAACAAAAGGGATGGATAAGTAGGGATTCTTAGTGTGTTGTTGATGCCTTACTTATGAGGTATCACACACACACACACACACACACACACACACAGCAGAGACAGCAGCAACAGTAGTAGTCAAGTAGTAGTAGTAGTAGTAGTAGAAGTAGTATAGTAGTAGTAGTAGTAGTATAGTAGTAGTAGTAGTAGTAGTAGTAGTAGTAGTAGTAGTATAGTAGTAGTAGTAGTATAGTAGTAGTAGTAGTAGTAGTAGTTAGTAGTAGTAGTAGTAGTAGTAGTAGTAGTAGTAATATAGTAGTAGTAGTAGCAGTAGTAGTAGTAGTAGTATAGTAGTAGTAGTAGTAGTAGTATAGTAGTAGTAGTAGTAAGTAGTAGTAGTAGTAGTAGTAGCAGCAGCAGTAAAAGAGGAATAAGTTTTTGTTTACTTCTCTGGGTAAAACAAGCAGGAAGAAAATAATTACAGCAGAGGAAATTGAGCTCCACATGTGTGAATTTAATCTCCCGTTGCGGTAATTGGGCATTGGCATGAATTAGTCACGTGCTTTGGGTCCGTCTTTCTCCTTTCCCGGGAAGTGAGTGAGGGGGGGCGCCAGGCAGCTATTTCCGTGTAAGATGAGCTACCTTTGTGCGGCGAGGGAGGGGGGGGGCAGGTGGTGGAGGCATTGATGGTGGTGTATAGTGGTGGTGGTGGTGGTGAGGGTGGTTGTGGCATCTGTGTTATCAAGGTCAAAATATAACTAGTCTGTGTGTGTGTGTGTGTGTTTGTGTGTGTGTGTGTGTGTGTGTGTGGGTGTGTGTGTGTGTGTGTGTTCTAGTTCTGATGGTATCCCTCTTTTTTCTCCAATCATTTGTATAGCTTCACCTCTACCATCATCTCCACTGTCTGAAACTTGCCTACGACTTAAATTTTTTTGACAAGATTATCAAAACACCTCCCGAACTAAATTGTCTCCCCTCCTTCCCTTTCTATATGTTTTTAGTCTTTCTTCTAGTAACTGGCAGCTAGCGGGTTTTTTGTTACTTCAATTTTTTTTTGCCCTTGGCCAGCCCTCTGTTATTGAAGAAAAATTAATGACACCTTTCCAGTTAATCTCTCTCTCTCTCTCTCTCTCTCTCTCTCTCTTCTCTATCTCTCTCTTCTCTCTCTCTCGCTCTCTCTCTCGTCTCTCTCTCTCTCTCTCTCTCTCTCTCTCTCTCTCTCTCTCTCTCTCTCTCTCTCTCTCTCTCTCTCTCTCTCTCTCTCTCTCTCTCTCTCGTAACTGTCTAGCCTACACAACCACCATTACCTCCCACCACCACCAGCAGTGATCACCAACACCAACACCTTCTGTCTTACCCCCCCTCCCCTTCCTTTCCCCCCTCCCCCTCCCTTCCCCCCCTTCCCCCTCCCTCCCTGGCCCAGTATTGCCACCACCATCGACGCATCGCAGGTGTGTTCGTTCAGCTTTTATTCTAAACACTTCTTGTTGTCTGTTGCACCTCCTCACCCCCATCCTACTGTCTCCTCACTCATTCCTTACCTCAATGCTATATTTACTATTTACTTACTTACTCTATTACTTACTATTTACCTATACTACTATATATAGTATTTACCTATACTACTATTTACTAGTATATATACTATTTACTTACTAACTATTTACACTCCTTACTATATTTTCACGCCCTTTTTATCCCATTACCTCTCTTATTTTCCTTTCCTTTGCCTATATTTTTCATTACCTATACTTACCTCTCTCTCTCTCTCTCTCTCTCTCTCTCTCTCTCTCTCTCTCTCTCTCTCTCTCTCTCTCTCTCTCTCTCTCTCTCTCTCTCTCTCTCT
>JACEEZ010024779.1:17500-25000 GCA_016584305.1 Chionoecetes opilio | reverse complement strand
GACCCACACTGACCCACACAGACCCACACAGACCCACACAGACCCACACAGCTGCCCACACTGACCCACACAGACCCACACAGACCCACACTGACCCACACAGACCCACACAGACCCACACAGACCCACACAGACCACACGACCCACACAGACCCACACTGACCCACACTGACCCACAGCTGCCCACACTGACCCACACAGACCCACACTGACCCACACTGACCCACACAGACCACACAGACCACACAAACCACAGACCCACACAGACCACACTGACCACACTGACCCACACAGACCCACACGACACACTGACCCACACAGACCCAACAGCCACAGACACATGACCACACTGACCCACACAGACCACACGACCCACACAGACCCCACTGACCCATGCATGACCCACACAGACCCACACAGACCCACCAGACCCACACAGACCCACACTGACCCACACTGACCCACACTGACCCACACAGACGCCCACACTGACCCACACGACCACACAGACCCACACAGACCCACACTGACCCACACAGACCACACTGACCCACACTGACCCACACTGACCCAACAGACCCACACTGACCCACACAGACCCACACAGACCCACACAGACCCACACTGACCCACACAGACCACACGACCCACACTGACCCACACGACCACACAGACCCACACAGACCCACACTGACCCACACGACCCACACAGACCCACACAGACCACAATGCCCACACAGACCCACACAGACCCTACCACAGACCCACACTGACCCACACATGACCCACACAGACCCACATGACCCACACAGACCCACACAGGACCCACACTGACCCACACTGCCCACACGACCACACAGACCCACACTGACCCCACCCACAGACCCACACAGACCCACACAGACCCACACTGACCCACACAGACCCACACTGACCCACACTGACCACACAGACCCACACAGACCCACACTGACCCACACAGACCCACACAGACCCACACAGACCCACACAGACCCACACAGACCCACACAGACCCACACTGACCCACACTGACCCACACAGACCCACACTGACCCACACTGACCCACACAGACCCACACTGACCCACACAGACCCACACAGACCCACACAGACCCACACAGACCCACACAGACCCACACAGACCCACACAGACCCACACAGACCCACACTGACCCACACTGACCCACACAGACCCACACTGACCCCACACCTGACCCACACAGACCCACACTGACCACACTGACTCTGACCACTCTACCACACTGACCCACACGACCCACACAGACCCACACAGACCCACACTGACCCACACTGACTCTTGACCCACTCTGACCCACACTGACCCACACAGACTCTTGAACCACACAGACCCACACTGACCCACACTGACTCTTGACCCACTCTGACCCACACTGACCCACACAGACCCACACTGAACACACAGACCCACACAGACCCACACTGACCCACACTGACCTGACACGACCACATGACCCACACTGACTCTTGACCCACTCTGACCCACACTAACCCACACGACTCTGACCCACTTGACCCACACTGACCCACACAGACCCACACAGACCCACACTAAACCACACAGACCCACACAGACCCACACTGACCCACACAGACCCACACAGACCCACACTGACCCACACTGACTCTTGACCCACTCTGACCCACACTGACCCACACAGACCCACACTGAACCACACTGCCCCAGCCCATGACAGGAACCCATGAGCCGTGCAGAGAGACAAGATCTATACACTTTTAATAGTAGATAGATAGTATAAATATATAAATAGATAGCATGTCTATTAATCTTGCAGAGAGGTGTATCATGAAACACTACTACGACTCGCTGTGACCTTGACGTACGCTTCAGATCACCTTAACGACGTGTAATTACTAACACATAATGCAGGTGTGAAAATGAGAGGTAATGAAAGGGAGTGGCCGGCTCAGTGGGAGGGAGGAGAGTAAAAGTAAAGTATAAGGAACGAAAATGAAAGGGTGTGAGGACAAGGCAGGATGAATACAGGATGAGGAGGAACTGATACAAAGGTTGATTGGCTGTGTTGAGGTGGTGTTTGTTCGAGTTACGAGTTGTACCCTTAAAACTTCAGTCTAGCTATTTTGTGCTGCAGTGTAGGTGTGATGTTTTCTGGTGATTGAGGTGTCGGTCTAGATCTATAATTGAAATAATCTTTGAAACTTTTAACATGTGACCTTTATTCTGGAAATTTCTTTATTTTAAGACACACACACACACACACACACACACACACCACACACACACACACACACACACACACACACACACACACACACACACACACACACACTGGGTTAGACTGTGGGTTAGGGTGGGAGAAGACAAGAGGGAGAGAAGGTCATGGTAGGTCATTGGGTGGAGGTGTTTGGTGAGTGCAAGCGAGTGTGTCAGGTAGTGAGGGAAGGCGAGGAGGACAGCGTGAGAGGCAAAAACGACAAGCGAAGGTCAGGGTGGAGTCAGGAGGAGTCAGGAGGTGGAGTCAGGAGGTGGAGGCTTAGCTGTGTCTGAGGTGGAGGCGAGAATAACAAGTAGGGAATGAGGCAGGCAGGCAGGCAGGCAGGCAGGCAGGCAGGCAGGCAGGCAGGCAGGCAGGCAGGCAGGCAGGCAGGCAGGCAGGCAGGGAGGCAGGGAGGCAGGGAGGTAGGCAGGCAGGCAGGGAGGTAGGGAGGCAGGCAGTCAGGGAGGCAGGCAGGCAGGGAGGCAGGGAGGGAGGTAGGGAGGCAGGGAGGGAGGTAGGGAGGCAGGCAGGCAGGCGGGAGGCGGGAGGCAGGCAGGGAGGCAGGCAGGCAGGGAGGCAGGCAGGGAGGCAGGGAGGCAGGGAGGCAGGCAGGCAGGAGGCGGGAGGGAGGCAGGCAGGCAGGCAGGCAGGGAGGGATAGAGCAGGAGGTTAGAGAGGCCAGTGACATGCTACCTCCTCCCGCCACCTGCAGATGAATGGCCACAGAAAGCGAGGACAATTTTCTGCCTCAGTATCACACACGGGTGAGGACGTCTTGAGGGAGAACCACTTGCCCTACACCCACTGACGACCCCAAAGCCTATAGAATTAGCCTATTTACTGGCTTTAGACGACCCCTTCTCCCTAGAGACAACGAAGCAAGGTGCCCAAAACGTATCAATAGATGGGACAGCAACCATTTACATATCAGAAACATTTCAACACGCAACTTTTGCATATTGTTTAGGATAAAATCATATGTCTGTACGGTCTTAATTGCGGACTTTTTTTGCCGCTTCAAGGTGTTAAAGTCACCGGGAATACTCAGGTGTTGACGGTCGGTGGGTGTTTTGGTGTTGTCACAGGTATTGAGAGCCTAGAACGAACTCTAATCAGGGACGGCGATGTTTTCCTCGATATGCTCCGTGGTTAAATATTTGTTGTTGCTCTTGTTAAATATTCAAATCAGATGAATAATGAATAGATAAAGTAAAAGTTTGGAGTGGATGGATGATTCACTTGTTATGGACTTAATTCTTAATGTGGTTATTGATAGCGGCTGTCCATCTCAAGTATAAGCACAATCGGTTCCTATAAATATTGATGACTCTACTTGACTATCTGCCAATTTTTTTTTTTAATGTTCTGCTGATCCGAAGGAATATGTAAAGTACGTACGAGTAAGAGAGAGAGAGAGAGAGAGAGAGAGAGAGAGAGAGAGAGAGAGAGAGAGAGAGAGAGAGAGAGAGAGAGAGAGAGAGAGAGAGAGAGAGAGAGAGAGAGAGAGAGAGAGAGAGAGAAGAAAAGAAAAAAAAGAGTGTGTAGCAAGGATGAGCGAGACAAAACTCGAGAATTTCATTTACATATTATGGAAATTTAGTTTATCCATAAAGTTTTTTTCATATATTATCTTATCATATCTCTATTCCAACCAGTAGCTTCCAATCCAACAACCTGCAACCTTCCAATCAACAACTATCTTTAACCAACTATCTTCTCTTCCATGTTTGAACACCTAAGAGAATGCGTTATATACGTAATTGAATATTCTTCCACGTCTCCCATTGCCACTCCCTCTTGCTTGCGTGGTTGAATTTGTATATCACTTTCATCATGCTGCTTCAGGCGTGCTTTCATTATTTACAAAACTTTCACTACAGCTTTCACCCCAAGAGCTTGTGCATCCCTGTATCCTCTTATCATCACTTGCCATCGCTGACTATGTCTTATCTCCGTTGTGTGTGTGTGTGTGTGTGTGTGTGTGTGTTCTTATCACCTCATTATAACAGCCTCTCACTTCTCACTTCTCATTCGTCACTCACTCAAAACTGGCTAATTGCGATGGCATACTCACTCTCACACGATCATCACCATACTCCATCACCCTCACACCACCACAATAACCTCCACTGCACCACTAAAACACCATCATCTCACTACCATCATCACCACTGCACCACTAAAACACCACCATCATCACACACCCATCACCACACCGTCCCATCATCCTCCCTTCTCACCGTACTTTCACCATCCTCCTCCTCCATCACCGAGCTACTGCCACCGTTTCTTTCACCATTATCAGCAGTCGTGGCCGCGCCCAGGTGAGGTCACGGGGTCACAGGTGGCGTGGGTGGGTCAGGGCGGGTCGTCTCGCTTACCCCGAGACCCCGGTACAGAGAGGGTCACTAACCTTCACGTGAGACTTCTTAACCTGTAGTGTTTTTTTTGTTCTGTCAGTGTTGAATTGATTGCTTGTTTGTGTGACCATACTAAGGAAAATGTTGTTTAGTTCGAGTTTAATGTAATTTCTCCTCATCTACTCTTGATCTTTATGTTTCCACCGACCTTCACGTGGGACTTCTTAACCTGTAGTCTTCTTTTTTTTCTTGTTGTCAGTGTTGAATTGATTGCTTGTTTGTGTGTCTTTGCCCATACTAAGGAAAATGTTGTTTAGTTTGAGTTCAATGCGTTTTCTCCTCATCTACTCCTGATCTTTATGTTTCCACTTACTTATACAAATAGCTGACTGGATGCTGTCTTAACTATCATCAGGGAAATAAAGAATAGATGAAAATAGATATCATGACGCAGAGAAAACTTTTCAGAAGACTAACATATAAAAGTTCACCATTTTAATTTGACTTGATTTGGATTTCTATGTGCCAAGGTGATTTTTCATGTTATTTTGATCACCTGAGAGATCATTGAGTGGCTTGTACGCTGGTCTGGCTAGAGTCTGCGTCATTAATATCGTCCAGGTTCTCACGGTAGGGCTTTAAGGGGCGGGATTGGGGGCGTGTAGAGGCGTGTGTCCATTACTCATTGTGTGATTTTAAGCTGAGATTAACACGGGAAGACTTGAGACCACTATTATGTTTATATATATATATATTTTCAGAGAGAGAGAGAGAGAGAGAGAGAGAGAGAGAGAGAGAGAGAGAGAGAGAGAGAGAGAGAGAGATTGTGGTGGCTGTGGTTAACCAATGCTCGTGAGTACTTGCCACAGCTTATCACTACTGACCACATTTAATCTAAAATTCTGTTTTGATATTCTCTCACTTCCTATATTCCTCTTCCTCCATTCCTCTTCCCATCATTCTATCTTTATCTCCTTCCCTCTCCCATTATTTATATTTGGTTTTGTTGTATGTGTTCGCCTGATGTCTATTCCAGTGAGTGGCTCGAGTTTCTCAGAACCAAACCTTACCTGTAATTTTACCCATCATGGTTAAGGGAAATGTTTGATGGATCGCAGCTTCGGAGGATCATTAATACCCGGACTTAACAACCCGCCCACCTGGCATGCCGCGGAAAACACACATATACACACTCTCTCTCTCTCTCTCTCTCTCTCTCTCTCTCTCTCTCTCTCTCTCTCTCTCTCTCTCTCTCTCTCTCTCTCTCTCTCTCTCTCTCTCTCTCCAATACCATCCTAATTTGATTAATATAGATTCTTATTTTATTTCTTCGTTCCTTATATATATATATATATATATATATATATATATATAATATCTATATATATATATATATATATCTATATATATATATATATATATAATATATATATATATATATTCATATATATATATATATATATATATATATATATATATATATATATATAATATATATATATATATATATATATATATATATATATATACAGTAAACCCTCTCTAAATCGAACCCGTATAATTCAAACTTCGGATAATTCGACCTGTTTCAAGCCAGTTCAAATTTTTAATAACTTTCCATAATTCGAGCAAGTTTGAATTATCCTTTACCTTACTAGTGGGAGTCCAACCTCTCCCATGCGGTGCGTGCCGCGGTTGCCCAGCGTGATCTGATATGTGATAATTTATAATTGTCGTATAAATACGATAGGCGGAGGAAGAAGGCGGGAGAGGGAGGAGGAAGAAGAGGAGAGGAGGAGGAAGGGGGGAGGGGAAGGAGGGACGAGGAGGAGGAAGGAGGGGAGAGGGGGAGAAGGAAGGAGGTGGGACAAGGAAGGGAGAAGAGGAGGAGGAGGAAGGAGGAGAAGAAAGGGAGGAAAGGAAATGGGAGGAGGAAGAACTATTTTCTTGTAAGTATCCTTCGCTTTGTATATAATCCTTCAGAATCCTTCACGGGTCTCTTCGCTCCTTCACGCATCCTACATGAGTCATGGGAGGGCATTAGAAATCCCACAGGATTGCTATAGTATTCCTAGCTTTTTACAAGTACTTTGACAATCGCATGGGTGGCTCAAATAGGGATTAATAATAATAATACTTATACTGAAAATACTATTACTGATCGTTTTATTGAAGTAATGATTAATATAGCAATGCTTATCAAATTTGTATGTCTTTTAGTAAGTTTTGTCTAATTTGTGTTTTTTAAGGAATATCTGGAAGTATCATGTCATTGTGAATTGGCTGAAATAGGGACTTCTATTCATTGTAACTGAAAACTGACTCCATATTCGTGTTCAGCATGCCCAAAAACTGCTAGAAACAAATTTTCAAGCAAATCAATTTTCAAAAAATATTGCAAATTTTGCAAGGGGTATGTCTTGATTTTTTGTTTAAATCACGTTTTTTTCAATAACTAAAAAACTATGGCAGATAAGTGCAACGTGAATAGAGAAGTAAATATGAAGTAGATCAAGGGCTATCATTTGGCGTAAAGCAAAAAAAATTGATTGGTAAATAACCGAGAAAATAGCATATTCGTACATTTATACAAAATATCAAGTTTCTCGACAACCATAAGGTGTTTTGACAAACTGATTACTGCATCTTGTAGAACACTTCAATATGAACATTTGTTACTTCGATAAGTTTTCTTCTACGATACATAATATTGCGGCAAAATAACAAAAACCTGATCATCGTCAATTTTGGAATATTTTTGAGCAGCCAGAAATCCGAAAATATTTTTTTCGATAGATAATTGGAAATGCCGGGGATACAATTGTAGATCCATCCATTTA
>JACEEZ010024779.1:7500-12500 GCA_016584305.1 Chionoecetes opilio | reverse complement strand
ATTACCCATCACCACACACCCATTCACTCACCCATTACCCATCACCCCCCACCTATTCCCTCACCCATCACCCCCAACCCATCACCCCCACCCGTTCACTCAACCATCACCCCACACCCATTACCCATCACCCCATCCATTCACTCACCCATTACCCATCACCCTACATCAAGGTTTCCTCAATTCTCGCAACCCACTTTTTCTCACAATTCTCGCTAATAGGCTATTAAAAATAAAAATAATAAAAAAAAGTGATCGGATCATATCCAAAGTGGCCTTAAAATGTTCCCCTGGTCAACCTGGTTCCAAAACTATGCCATATGATGGGATTGCGCCACTGGGGGTGGAACCTATCGCGGACACACAGACAGACAGACAGACAGACACACTTTCGCTTATATTATTATAGATGAGCGTTTGCCCCTAATGATTTACAATAAATCTGAGACCATATTCCTATTTCTTGGACTAATTAATGGGGGTCTTCGCTAGCATTTCCGCCGCAAATGAATGGCTTAGGAGGTCCCCATTTCCCCCATTTTTAGCCTACTTCCCCTTTCCCCACTTTTCCCCATTTTTCCCCACATTTTTTCCTCTAAGTTTCAATATTTTTTCAGCATTTTCAGAACGTAACTATTATTTTTTTTATAGATTTTTTTATCTCCCTCAAAAAGGCGTATATAAGTGCGTGTGGTCGCCCGCCTCTCTCACGTCCGAGCAGTGGCGTATGCATATAAGGGGGGGGGGCACGGCCTCGTTTTGCCATTGAATATCAAATTAGTTCAAAATATCCCTCCTGAGGCCTTAAAATGCCCCTAAAAATGCTTGATTTTCAAACAATTTCCTGACCCCCTCCTCAGACCCCCCAGCTGTAGAGACTCTTCGCTCGCCCAACCCCGTCTTAAATTCACCTCTGTGCCCATCCTTTTCCGAGGACCTCTATATGCCACTGCTTCAGAGTCCTTTCTGCCTTCCTTCATATTTAAGTTATTTTCCAAAATAACACTTGAATTTTGAGGCAATATCTCTCTTATTTTTTGCATCAATTAAATCAAAATGTATTCTTATTAATATATATTTCTTGAGTTTTGAAGCAATTTTTCATTAATTTTTGTATTGATTCCCCCCGCATATTTAAGGGGTTCGGCCAGTGTGCGGAGGTTTTTGTTAGGGTTCGGTGCCTCTGAAAAGGTTAAGGACCAATGTTCTAGACAAAGGCACATTCGCTTAAAATGTTTTATGTTCTACTTTAAATTAAATACTCCTATATTCAATGTTTCCATAATCCATGTTAATCCTTATTAATCTCCAACACAACACCCACCACCACCATCATCACGATCTCCTTCACTCGACACCCAAGAGGACATATAACCATCATAACCACAACCTCCATTACCTTCTTCCTCCTCCTCCTCCTCCTCCTCCTCCTCCTCCTCCTCCTCCTCCTCCTCCTCCTCCTCCTCCTCCCTGCAGCTGACACCCAAACATGACCACCTATACTCTATCCCCCCCTATCTCCCTCCACTAACCCCCCTCTAATCACCACCACCACCACCACCACCTGATACCCTGACGCAACCACCGCCTAACCACCACAACCACCCTCCTGAAACTCTACCACCACCGCAGTCTTTTTTTAGGCTCTTTTTTCCTCCTTTTAACAAACAGCTGTAGGAGAGAGAGAGAGAGAGAGAGAGAGAGAGAGAGAGAGAGAGAGAGAGAGAGAGAGAGAGAGAGAGAGAGAAGAGAGAGAGAGAGAGAGAGAGAGAGAGAGAGAGAGAAGAGAGAGAGTTAAGGTGTTTGTTTGATGGAAGGAAGAAAGCATTAGAGAGAGTAAAAGAAAAAGAAAAGGAAGGGAGGAGAGAGAGAGAGAGAGAGAGAGAGAGAGAGAGAGAGAGAGAGAGAGAGAGAGAGAGAGAGAGAGAGAGAGAGAGAGAGAGAGAGAGAGAGAGAGAGAGAGAGAGAGTAACAGGTGGGAGTTTAATTAAATCTTTGCTTTTAATACATACCTATATGATATCAGGTAGCTAAATCCGAGCCCGATACTGTCATTAAACGCCAGAGAGCCCTGAGGTGGGGCAGGGTAAAGGGAGGGAGGGAGAGAAAGAGGGAGAAAGGGAGGGAAGGAGGGAAGGAGGGAGAAAGGGAGGGAAGAAGGGAGAGAGGGAGAGAGGGAGGAAAGGAGAGAGAGAGGGAGGGAAGGAGGGAGAGAGGGAGGGAGAGAAGGAGGGAAGGAGGGAGAGAGGGAGAGAAGAAGGAAATAAGAGACTAAGAAAGAGGGCGAAGGGAGAATAAAGGAGAAAGGCCAAGAGAAAGAGAAGAACTAATGGTGAAAAGCGACGTGTTTATTTCTTTTTTGCAATGGAAAGAGAGTAGACGAAAGAAAGGAAAAAATTTGAGCAAACAAGGGAGAGATAATGTGAAAGAGAGAGAGAGAGAGAGAGAGAGAGAGAGAGAGAGAGAGAGAGAGAGAGAGAGAGAGAGAGAGAGAGAGAGAGAGAGAGATCATGTTGCGGGGACAGGCTTCGGAGGAAATAAGAGCAAAGAGAGGAGAAGAGGAGGGAAGGGAGAGAGAGAGAGAGAGAGAGAGGAGGGAGAGTTAGTGAGAGAGAGAAGGGTAGCAGTGATTGGCTCCGTTGATCGCGATGTCCGTCACAGTGGGGTTTCCTTCCCTAACTAACCACAGGGACGGAGAAGAACTTATAATATTATCTATCCCTCCCTCCTTCCCTCCCTGTTTCTCTCCCCTTTGACCGACCTACCTAGGCTACCTTCTCTCTCTCTCTCTCTCTCTCTCTCTCTCTCTCCTCTCTTCTCTCTCTCTCTCTCTCTCTCTCTCTCTCTTCTCCTCTCATCTCTCTCTCTTTTATTAACCTTTTCATCTACTTGTCTGTTTTATTTCATTCATTTATTATTCATATGATTTTACTTTTGTCTTTCCTTTTGTTTCTATCTCTATTTGCTTTAACGATGCTGCAAAGAGGGAGAGAGAGAGAGAGAGAGAGAGAGAGAGAGAGAGAGAGAGAGAGAGAGAGAGAGAGAGAGAGAGAGAGAGAGAGGTGATAGAAAAAGTACGTAAGAAAGCTTTCATATTTTGACTGCTTGTTGCATTCCTCCCCATCCTCATCTGCTTCCTCCTGCTCCTTTTCCTGTGTCGTTATCGTCCTCGTCTATGCAGCAGTGAGCCATAAATTTCATTAACACTGTCAGACAAGGACAAAAAGAGTGTCTTCTTTGGATTGTAATGCATCTTCCTTCCTTCCCTCACTCTTCTTTCGTCTCTTATGCTTTCCTCCTTCCCTTATTTAATTTTTTTCTTTCCGCGTTTTTTTAATTTTCTCCCGCATATTTTTTTTACATGTCTATATTTTTTTTATTTTTTTTTTATTGACCTATTACATCTTTTTTACATTGTTTTGCATGTATTTATATATAACCTTATCCTTTGATTCATCTTCTTTTTCTATCCACTTTTCCATTGACCACTAATAATGATAATAGTAATAATGATGATCATGATAATAGTAAAAATAATATGGAAAAATGTTGGTAAAATCGTAATGTTTATATAGAATGTATTTATGTACGTGATTATTTTTTTATTTCCCTTTCCTTGACCGACCTACTTAATGTGTGTGTGTGTGTGTGGTGTGTGTGCGTGTGCGTGTGCGTGTGCGTGTGCGTGTGTGTGTGTGTGTGTGTGTGTGTGTGTGTGTGTGTTTGCGCTTGCCTGCTTTTGTGTGTAATTCGTCCTTCGTTTTGCAGGTCTTATCCCACGTGGGAGGAAAATGAAAATGAATTGCAGCAATAGCGAAGGAATTAAAGGAATATAGGCGGAAAATGACGCACATGAGAAGTCAGCTGAAAACACGTAGCGAAAGAAAAGAATAAATATTTGTAATACTATTAGGAAACATGCGAAAGTAAAGGGAAGGGAGGTAAAAGGAAGGCAGGTTGAGAGAGAAGGAAAGAATGATGTTGGAAAAAAATGTAGGTAAGAAAAATTACGGTAAAGATTTTCCTGAACAAATTGAGTGTGTGTGTGTGTGTGTGTCTGTGTGTGTGTGTGTGTGTGTGTGTGTGTGTGTGTGTGGTGTGTGTGTGTGTGTGTGTGTGTGTGTGTGTGTGTGTTGTGTGTGTGTGTGTGTGTGTGTGTGTGTGTGTGTGTGTGTGTGTGTGTGTGTGTGTGTGTGTGTGTGTGTGTGTGTGGTGCGTGCGTGCGTGCGTGCGTGCGTGCGTGGCGTGCGTGCGTGCGGCGTGCGTGCGTGCGTGCGTGCGTGCGTGCGTGCGTGCGTGCGTGCGTGTCGTGCGTGCGTGCGTGCGTTGCGTGCGTGCGGTGCGTGCGTGCGTGCGTGCGTGCGTGCGTGCGTGCGTGCGTCGTGCGTGCGTGCGTGCGTGCGTGCGTGCGTGCGTGCGTGCGTGCGTGCGTGCGTGCGTGCGCGTGCGTGCGTGTGTGTGTGTCCTCAGAATTCCCCACTCACAAGATTAGCAAGGCTGACTATCGCTCGGGCAGCTTCTGAGAACGAAATGAATGGGGACAGTGGCAGGAAAGTATGCACACATGTTTGAGTATACGATAAGGGAAAGGAAGGAGTGAGGGTGGTTGTGATTCATGGAAGGGAACAAGACATGAAAGAGTGACATGAAAGGAAGGGAAGGGAAGGGAAGAGGAGGGAAGGGAAGGGAAGGGAAGGGAAGGGAAGGGAAGGGAAGGGAAGGGAAGAGGAGGGAAGGGAAGGGAAGGGAAGGGGAGGGAAAGGAAGGGAAGGGAAGGGAAGGGAAGGGGAGGGAAAGGAAGGGAAGAGAAATGAAGGGAAGTGAAGGGAAGGGAAGTGAAGGGAGGGAAAGGAAAGGAAGGGAAGGGAAGGGAGAAGGGTCTGGTAGTGATACTTAATACTTGATGGTTTATTCAGCTTAGTGTAATATAATAATGTTCATAATCAATTCTACAGTCATACAAGCCACGGTCCATTAAGCCGAAGCTCTTTGATGGACCT
>JACEEZ010024779.1:0-2500 GCA_016584305.1 Chionoecetes opilio | reverse complement strand
TGTCGTGTGTGATACGTGACTTTTTTTTTTTTTTTTTTCTCCATGTCTCAAGTTCGAAAATATATTGTGCGTGGTTGGTTGGTCTTTAGTTTCGTTTTTGCTGTTGTTATACATGTATTTTCCGTATTTTTATCCCCCCTATTTCGTTTTCTCTGGGCAAGGATGGACGTTTCAATTGGTTATCCCGTTTGGGGGTGAAAAAAATTTGCAGCGCCTGATTTCACACATTCCCTTACGTAGCTTTTTGATTACGTAGCTACGGCGGCTTGGGTTTGTGTTACCTGGAGCTGTTACTTATTGGGTCCGTCACTGTTACGACCACAATTACCATCACCATTACCCTCACCACCATCACCACCATCACCACAAGCACTCACAATCAACACCATCACCACACTCACCACAATCACCACCATCACCAACACCACCATCACCACAACCACAATTACCATCAACTCAATCACCACCATCACCACCACCATTACCATCAACATCATCACCACCCTTACCATCACCACCACCACCAACACCATCACCACCACCCCACCAACACCATCACCACAATTACCACCACCATTATCACACCACCATTTCCATCACCATCATCACCACCACCACCACCATCACCATCACCACCTATACCATCATCACCAACACCACCATCACCACCAGCATCACTGCATCGTTACTACAATACAGAAAAAAACACTACAGAGAGAGAGAGAGAGAGAGAGAGAGAGAGAGAGAGAGAGAGAAGAGAGAGAGAGAGAGAGAGAGAGAGAGAGAGAGAGAGAGAGAGAGATCCATCATGTTCGATTCAAGTATTATTCTGTATTTTTCCTGTCCCAAACTTTTTCAGTCGATTGTATATAATTTCCTACGGTAAGGAAAGACAGGCATTGACAGGCACCGCACTTTTGCTCGCAAGTGTCAGCGGCTGATCAAATATTTACTAGACAGTTTGACAGTTGACTTCTAGCTGTCCCCTTCCTCCATCTCTCCTTACTAACCTTCCTCCCTTCCTTTTCGTATATGCAAGTGTGTGTGTATGTGTGTGTGTGTGTGTGTGTGTGTGTGTGTGTGTGGGTCCTGTGGTTGTGTATGGTGTAGCTGTGGGGTTCTGCTCCATCTCTCTCTCTCTCTCTCTCTCTCTCTCTCCCCTTTCTCTCCCCTTCTCTCCCCTCTCCTCTCTCCCCTCTCTCCTCTCTCTCTCTCTCTCTCTCTCCATCAACTCCATATCCTTAAACTTTTTCCCCTCTCTTTTTCCTCTCCCTCCAGCTTCCTTTCCCTCCCTCCCTGCCGACCTCCCTTCGCTCTTTTGCTCACCAACACTCCCGCTACTCGCCGCTATTTTCTTTATATTATTTTGGCCTTTTGGGTGGTTGGGCGGGCGAATCAATGCCCTGAGCCGTACCGTCATCTGTCCGCCCTTTATTTGCTGGACATGAGGAAATTAGCAGAAGGAGGCGCGGAAGAAGGGGTGGACGAAGGGAGGGGTAGGGGGGGAAAGAGAGGAGTGAGGTGAAGGGGGGTTTAAGAAGGTGAAGGGATAGGTGGAAGAGAGGGTATGGAGAGGGTGGAATGAGGGGAGAGGGTAAGGAAGGTGGTAGAGAGGGTAGGGTGGAAGAGGGAAAGGAAGGTGGAAGAGAGGGGAGAGGGTAAGGAGGGTGAAGAGAGGGAGAGGGTAAGGGGAAGGGTGGAGAAGGGAGAGGGTAAGGGAGGTGAAGAGAGGGGAGAGGTGGAAAGGGTAAGGAGAGGGTGGAAGAGAGGGAGAGGTAGGAAAGGTGGAAGAGAGGGTGAGGGTGGAAGAGAGGTAGGAGAGGGTGGAAGAGAGGGGAGAGGGTGGAAGAGAGGGTAAGGAGAGGGTGGAAGAGAGGGGAGAGGGTAAGGAGAGGGTGGAAGAGAGGGGTGAGGGTGGAAGAGAGGGTGGAAGAGAGGGTGGAAGAGAGGGTAAGGAGAGGGGAGAGGGGGGGAGAATAACCTTACCAAGAGAGATAGAGAGATGAAAGTGTGCATGAAGATGGGATGGAGGGAGAAATATATGGAGAGGGAGAGGGAATTACTACCGAGAGGGACTAAGAGAAAGATAGGGAAGGGAGAGGGCGAGGATCAAGGGAGAGGGAAGATTTTTCACCGTTTTGCTAAGGGTGGGAAGGGACAGGGAAGGGAGAGATAAGGAGATGAATGATAAAAAGGGGCAAGGTAAGAAGGGAAGGGACGGATGCTTGGTAAAAATGTGACGTAATAAAAGATCAAATTAATCAGTACGAAGGAAGGGACGTATGGATACATATACATACACACGTGCATACATACATATATACTGCACATACATACATACATGGTCATACACACACACACACACACGAGAGAGAGATACGAAAAGAGGGGAGAGAAGAAGAGAGAGAAGAGAGGGGAGAGGAAGAGAGAGGAGAAAAGAGAGGAGAGAGAGGGAGTAAATGAAGTAAAAAAAAAAGGAAGGTGGAGGGAAAATTAGGCG
>JACEEZ010024778.1:5000-55136 GCA_016584305.1 Chionoecetes opilio | reverse complement strand
AACCCCAAACCTCAAGCCTCAAAACCACCGATAGCCCCGAGTTAACGGTTACCACTACTACTCTCGACCTGTGACGGGTTGGGGACCGTAAGGGTCCTGTCAGTTAGTGACCACCATCGGGATTTAAGGGACAGGGTCACTGCTGCAGGAGGCATTGAAGTGTACGGCGTCCTACATGGAAAGTACACAATCCGCATTTGGATTGAACGAGCGGGGGCCTGATTGACTGTTGCCCCCCAAGAAAGCGCCAGGCAAGGCTGCCGCCCCACCCTTGAACCTCCACACTGGGGTTCACACCATTACAAAACACACATAACATGCCCTATCTATCAAGCACTAAACCTCCCCCCACAAACTAGTAGTAGTTGCCATAGATTACAGCTTTCAACTTTCCTCACAAATTCCATGCATTTTTTCTATACTGCATGGTATCACTTCATTTCCGGCCAGCTTCGGCTGGGGGGATGGGTGGGTGGGGAGGAGCCTTCTATTTTCCCTATCCTTTCTCTCTTATCATCTAGTTAGTGTAGTGTAGTTAAAGCAAACAGCCTTGTAAGGACCTATCGGTCTGTTGCTGTTTGTGTTTCCTTTGTAATCCTTTGTAATCCTCCTCCTTCTTCACCGCCTTTTCCTCCGCCTTCCTCAATACCGCCGCCAACCTCGCATCAAGGATTAATATTTGGATGACACAATAACCTCGATTTTACGGACAGTGCCCAGTTCGGATTACAATGAGACCCCGATTTTACGGACAAATATTTGGATTATATAATAACCTCGATTTTACGATTTTACGTAGTTCGGATTACAGTGCGACCCCGATTTAACGGACTATATTTTGGGCTACAGTATGACTTCACTTTACGAACCCTTAATAATTTATACTGCGTTATGATCTCGATATTGCGAACACTTGATTATGCGGACTCCGGCATTCCCTCGATACAACGGACTTCATGAATAGAAAAGCACTGTATGCATATTACATAAGCACACACACACACACACACACACACACACACACACACACACACACACACACACACACATTTGGGGGAGGCGGTAGCGGAGTGGTTAGCGTCTCCGACTGGCGTTCTCGGTGACCCGAGTTCGATCTCTGAAGAAACCCAAAACCTTTCTGCACCGTCGAGTGGCCTAAGAACACCCACATGCCCTGCCTTCGATTGCGAGTGCATGCGGAGGACACAGGGGGGCGGCATGAGCCTCTAATCACAGGCGTCACTATAACAATCCTGCCTGCGCCACCACGGGCGAGGGCCAACCATCACAGCCCTCAAGTGTGCCTCCAGGGCCTACCATCCGAGCCCTGGGTCACCACTGCCTACAGGCGCTATAGGCACAAATGTAAAACACACACACACACACACACACACACACACACACACACACACAGAAAGCAATCACCATTTTCCACACACAAATATTTATTACCACCTCGTATTCGGCTTTATTTATATTTTTCCCGAATTTATTTATTTATTTTTTTACTCTCGTGTTTCCCCGCAAAAATTAGTATTCACGTAACATGCAAAGCGCGGATATGTTTGTGCGATATACATATACTTGCTGTACCCTGCATGCATTGTTTTGACCCAGGCTAATGAATATATGCATGAGAGAGAGAGAGAGAGAGAGAGAGAGAGAGAGAGAGAGAGAGAGAGAGAGAGAGAGAGAGAGAGAGAGAGAGAGAGAGAGAGAGAGAGAGAGAGTACATACACGCACACACACAACATCCTCAATAGAAGGAGTCTTTTCAGGAAGCAGTACAGAGATGATTGACACTAATGGCTTGGGTTTAAGATAATTACTGGACAAGGATAGGTTAATGGCATCTCAATTTGCACTCCTTATATAGAGAGAGGAAGGGTGCGAGGCGAGCTGATGGAGGGTATTACACGGGTAAAAGGTTTTAAAAAGAGGATATCGGTAAAGTTTTAAGAGGGAATTAGCAAGGGGAAGACACGAGAAAGATAAAGTTAATGTTAGATAATAAATAGATAAGTTTGATAATAGATAATAATAGATAGATAATAGTTAAAGTTAGAAATAGTCAAGTATAAGATAGAAATAGGTAGGCAATGGCTCAGTAATAGGATAGTGAAGAGTGGAATAAGCTTAGCAGTCAGGCAGTTCACGTAAATAATAGGGATATAGGGTAAATAATAGGGATATAGGGTAAATAATAGGGATATAGGGTAAATAATAGGGATATAGGGTAAATAATAGGGATATAGGGTAAATAATAGGGATATAGGGTAAAGAGTAGGCAAGTCAGGAATACGGATATATACTAGGCAGGATTAAAATAGGGATACATATATAGGAATAAATAGGGATAAAATAGGGATATATAATAGGCATATATAATGCGAATAGGGATATATAATAATGGGTATATATAATAATAATGGGTATATATAATAAGAATAGGGATATATAATAAGAATAGGGATATATAATAAGAATAGGTATATATAATAAGAATGGGTATATATAATAAGAATAGGGATATATAATAGGGATATATAATAAGAATAGGGATATATAATAAGAATAGGGATATATAATAAGAATAGGGATATATAATAAGAATAGGGATATATAATAAGAATAGGGATATATAATAAGAATAGGGATATATAATAAGAATAGGGATATATAATAAGAATAGGGATATATAATAAGAATAGGGATATATAATAAGAAGAGGGATATATAATAAGAATAGGGATATATAATAAGAATAGGGATATATAATAAGAATAGGGTTATATAATAGGGATATATAATAAGAATTGGTATATATAATAAGAATAGGGATATATAATAAAAATTGGTATATATAATAAGAATAGGGATATATAATAGGTAGGATTGAAATAGGGATTACAATAGACAGATACTTGTGCACTAATAAAGTAATGGATGATTTGAACAAGCTTAGCAGTCAGTAAATACGATAAATAATTGGCAGGATTAAAATAGGGATTAAAATAAAGAGATTACGATAGAGAGTTTTGAGAGAAGGCTGGATAAAGTCACTAGTAAGGATGACAGATGACAGTGTGTGGTGTAAGGATGACAGATGACAGTGTGTGGTGTAAGGCAGACAGATGACAGTGTGTGGTGTAAGGATGACAGATGACAGTGTGTGGTGTAAGGCAGACAGATGACAGTGTGTGGTGTAAGGATGACAGATGACAGTGTGTGGTGTAAGGATGACAGATGACAGTGTGTGGTGTAAGGCAGACAGATGACAGTGTGTGGTGTAAGGATGACAGATGACAGTGTGTGGTGTAAGGATGACAGATGACAGTGTGTGGTGTAAGGATGACAGATGACAGTGTGTGGTGTAAGGCAGACAGATGACAGTGTGTGGTGTAAGGATGACAGATGACAGTGTGTGGTGTAAGGATGACAGATGACAGTGTGTGGTGTAAGGATGACAGATGACAGTGTGTGGTGTAAGGATGACAGATGACAGTGTGTGGTGTAAGGCAGACAGATGACAGTGTGTGGTGTAAGGCAGACAGATGACAGTGTGTGGTGTAAGGCAGACAGATGACAGTGTGTGGTGTAAGGATGACAGATGACAGTGTGTGGTGTAAGGATGACAGATGACAGTGTGTGGTGTAAGGAGACAGATGACAGTGTGTGGTGTAAGGATGACAGATGACAGTGTGTGGTGTAAGGATGACAGATGACAGTGTGTGGTGTCAGTGGGCGTTGCGTTGTGTGGGCCCAAAGCTCTTTTATTTTAGGCTCTGATGTGCTCAGTTAAGGCCGTTGTTAAGCTGTAAAGTGCCTCGATGCATGGAATTCATAGTAAGTCCATAGGTACGCTTTGCCGCATTGCCCATCTCCGTCTCTTTGTGCTGTGACACTGCGACTTTAACTCAGGTCATCATAGGTTAAATTTTACCAAGCATTTTTTAACCTCTGATTTTTTTTGTTTTGTTATCAGGAAAAGCTGCGTTGACTATGTGCCTCGTGCCTCGCCTAGGATTCGAACCCTGGGCGCATGGTGGTGGCGACATGACACTGCCCCACCCAACACACGTCTTAGCAGGGAGGAAGAGGAAAAATAGAGAGAAAACAAGAGAATGAATCAAGTGTTTGTTGACTAAAAATCTCCATGACGGTTTAAAAAAAATTAGCATAAGAAGAAAAAATGTTCTTCGGATTTTCTGGCTACACTGTGACATGTGTGTGTGTGTGTGTGTGTGTGTGTGGGGGTGTGTGTGTGTGTGTTGTGTGTGTGTGTGTGTGTGTGTGTGTGTGTGTGTGTGTGTGTGTGGTGTGTGTGTGTGTGTGTGTGTGTGTGTGTGTTGTTGTGTGTGTGCGTGTGTGCGTGGTGCGGTGGCGTGTGTCGTGTGTCGGTTGTGGTGTTTGTGTGTGTGTGTGCGTGTGCGTGTGTGTGTCAAACATGAGCGTTTTTTGGAAAGGTTTTGCCGCTCAACCTTCACTCAATTTACTTTTCTTTCCCTTTTCCTCATCCCTTTTTTCTCAATTTTTTATCTTGCGACAACAAAGAAAGCAAGTAACGACGTTGTTCCATGGGGGGCACACACACAACACACACACACACACACACACACACACACACACACACACACACACACACACACACACACACAACACACACACACACACCACACACACACACAAACACACACACACACACGCACACACACACACACACACAACCACACACACCACAAACACACACACACAGCACAATCACACACACCGCACACACACGACCAATTTAAAGAAAGATGGATAAATTAGATGGAGACGGGCACACGACGAGTATAGCTCGGCCCTGTAAAAACAGTAATAAAACACACACACACACACCGCACACACACACACACACACACACACACACACACACACACACACAGGTGACGCGTCCCTCCCGTGTACAGGTTAATTAGCCCACCTGCTCGGGGACAGGTGGGCCAGACAGATGTTTGGAGGGAGGGAGGGAGGGAGGGAGGGAGGGAGGGCAAGAAAAAGAGGAGGAAGTAAGTAGTAACAGGAAGGAGGTAGGAAGGGAGAGAGGGAGAAAGGCAAGGAAGGGAGGGAAGGGAGGAAGGGAGGGAAACAAGGTAGGTAAAGAAGGGAGAAAGGAAGGAAGAGAGAAACAAGAAGATAAAGAAGGGAGAGAGGAAGGAAGGGAGAGAAACAAGAAGGCAAGGAAGGGAGAGAAGGGAG
The DNA here is from genome assembly GCA_016584305.1 of Chionoecetes opilio. Classification (NCBI taxonomy): domain Eukaryota; kingdom Metazoa; phylum Arthropoda; class Malacostraca; order Decapoda; family Majidae; genus Chionoecetes; species Chionoecetes opilio. The sequence continues at coordinate 49,895 of JACEEZ010024778.1, read as the reverse complement.
GTAGGGAGAGAAACCAGAAGGAGAGAAAGGGAGGTAGGGAGATAAACAAGAAGGTAGGAAGGGAGAGAGGGAGAGACAAAGAGAGAAACAAGGAGGTAGGGAAGGGAGGGAAGGGAGGAGAGACTTAGGCAATGTAGCAAGGAAGGAAAGTGATGGGAAATGTAGAATGGTAAGAAAATATTAACAGAAAAGTGAAAGTAGAGAGAAAGGGAAAGGAAGGAAGTGATGGGTTAGAAGAAGGGAGGAAGGAAAAGACGTAAATAATAAAGATAGGTTGGAGGCAGGTATAGAAAGGTGGAGAAATAAGAACATAAAAGAAGATAAAAGAGAGAGAAGGGGAGAGAGTAGAAAAGAGGAGAAAAAAGGAAGGAAGGAGACGCAAGGAAAGAGAGATAGCACTAAATATATAGAAGGAAAAGTAGTGAATAAGAAATGATAAATAAGAATATAATAGAATAGATAAAAAAAGAGAAGGGGAGTAGTAAGGAAGGAAGGAAAGGAAGGAGGAAGGCAGAAAAAAGGAAAAAAAAGAAAAAAAAAAATTGGCGGGGAAAAATTTTTTGGTAAAAAAATTTCAACCTTTTTTTTATTTTTCCCCCCGAAATTTTTTCCTTCCCTATTTTTTCCATTGTATTTTTTTCTTCCCTTTTTTTTCCCTTTGGGTTTTTCCCTTTCCCCTTTATTTATTCCTTGTTTTTTTTTTCTTTTTTTTTCCCCAATTTTTTTTTTTTCCCCCATTGCTTTTTTCCTTTCCCTTTTTTTATTTTTTTTTTTTTCCCATTTATTTTCCCTTCCCTTTTTTAATTCCCCTTCGCCCTCCGCGCCCTGCCATCGTTTCCTTTTTTTTCCCCCCCCCCCCCTCCCCCCAAAATTTTTTCCTCTTTCCCCCTTTCCCTTTTTCCCCCCCCCTCCCTCCTTCTCTCCCCTCCCTCCCTACCCTCCCTTCTCCCCCCTTTTTTCCCCCCCTTTCCTTCCCCCCTTTAAACCTTCCCCCTCCCCCCCTTCCCCCCCCTTCCCCTGAAGACTTGCAGGACCCCTCACCACAAAATGCTAAAGGGAAGGGGGGGGAAAAAGGTGGGATAAATGGGGGGAAAACCCGAGGGAGAGAGAGAGAGAGAGAGAGAGAGGGGAGAGAGAGAGAAAGAGAGAGAGAGAGAGGGGAGAAAGAGGGGAGAGGAAGAGAGGGAGAGAGAGAGAGAGAGAGAGAGAAAAAAAAAAAAAAAAACCTAAGCCCTATTAAATTTGAACAAGGAAAAATATTACAGAAAGAAAAAAGGGAAGGAAAAAAGGGGAAAAAAGGAAGGGAAAAAAGGGAAAAGGAAGGGGGGAAAAAAAGGGGAAAGGGAAAGGGAAAGGAAAAGGGAAAGGGAAAAGGAAAGGGAAAAGGAAAAGGAAAGGGAAAAGGGGAAAGGAAGGAAATAAAAAATAGGACAGTAAAGAAAAGAATTAAAGGAAGGGGGGAAAGGGGAAGGAAAGAATACAAAGGAATAAAAAGGGAAACACAAACGAAACCCGACCGATGGGTTCCCTTAAAAGGGCCCTTTTTTGTTTTAAAACCCCTTACACTACAAATAAAAAAGATAATAAGAGAGAAAGGATGGGGAAGTAAAAGGGCCCCTCCCCCCACCCACCCACCCCTCCAGCCGGGGCGGGCCCCGGAAAAGAATTGAACCATGCAATATAAAAAAAACTGCGGGGGAATTTGTGAGGAAAGTTGAAAGCTGAAATCTATGGCTAACTACTACTGTTTGGGGGGGTGGGTTTTTAGTGCTTGATAAATGGGTTCATGTTTTTGTGTTTTTTTGTAAGGGTTTTTGAAAAGGGTGTGGAGGTTCAAGGGGGGGGCGGGCCCTTGCCGGGGCGCATTTTGGGAGGCGGGAAATCAATCAGGCCCCAGCTCCGTTAAAAACCCCACTGCGGATTGTGAAATTTTCCATGTAGGATCCCGTACACTTCAATGCCCCCTGCAGCAGGGGCCCCCCCTGGTCCCTTTAAAACCCGATGGGGGTCACTAACTGTCGGGAAAGGGTGGTGCGGCACCCTTGCCTGGGCTTTCTTGGGGGGCAGCAGTCAATCGGGCCCCAGCTCCTTTTTAAATTCACTGGGGTAGGGGCACTTTCCAAGTGGGGAGGGCCGTGCACTTAAAAATTGCCCCCTGCAGCAAAAACCCTGGTATAAAAATCCCGAGGTGGTCACAAACCCTGACGGGGCCCTTTAAGAACCACAGCCCGTCACGGGTCAAAATTTTGTAGTAGTGACCGTTTCCCTTCGGGCGGGTCTGAGCCGGGGGGGAAAGGGGTTGGTGGGAGGGGCGACTCGAAATCTTTTTAAACGAAATGAGAGTAAGTACCCAGAGGCCCGCGAATAAATTTTTTTCAAGATAAACCCCCATTTAAAAAAAACCCGGGGGATTTGATTTTAAAAATATTTATCGAGGCGTTTTTTAAATGTTCATTGTTTTTAAAGGTTACTCCGTCTGACGGCAGCCCCTTCCATACGTTTTCAACACGGTTTTGAAAAAGTACTTTGCTTGTTCGTTACAAACCCTTTCCTGCTTATTTTATTAAAACCCGGGGTTTTTTAGTTGAGGGTTGACCGGGCCCAGCGGGGAAAAGATTTTTTTGGGACTAAAAGGTTTGTAAAACCATTGAAGATTTTAAAAAATTTTTTTCGATGAGGTCACCCCAATTTCCTTTTTGTTTTTTTAGTGGGGAAAAATTAAGTTCTTTGAGGGCCCATTTTCGGGACGATTTATTACGCAATCTAGGTATCATTTTGGTTTTTTTCCGCGCGTATTTTTTTATTTTATCTATGTCCTTTTTATAATAAAGGGGACCAAAAAACTGCACAAAAGTTTTAAAATGGGGGGGGGAACAAGCGAGTTAAAAAGAGTGAGTATAAATTTTTCAGATTTGAAACGCAAAATTCGTCCAAAAAAAGCCCAAAACCCATTTTTTTGCAGGTTTTTTCTCCTCCCCATAAAATTTTTTATTCCTTTTTTGATCTTTGAGATTATAAAGCCTAAATCTTTTTCTTTATCAAAAACTTGTTTGTTGGAAAAACGTTCATCACGTAACTTTTAGGGGGGGTTTTTTATTTTGTATGTATTTCATGACATTTGTCAAGGTTGAAATTTATTTGCCATGTTTTTTTACCATTCTGTTAGGTGTTTAAGTCGTTTTTTAAAGAGTTAGTAAGGAAGGGGGGAAGAAAAGGGAAAAAAGGAAGGGAAAGGGAAGGGAAAGGGGAAAGGGCTAAAGGTTTTTAATAAACAGGAAAAATGAGAATCAATAAGGAAGCGAAGGAAAGAAAGGGGGGAGGGGAGATACGTGATAATGGAGGGGAAAAGAGGGGGGGAGGGGAAATTGAAGGAGAGAAGGAAATTTAAAAGAAGGGGTTTTTTAGAGGGCACACAAATACACACAAAAAACACACACACACCACACACACCCCCACACACACAAACACACACACACAAAAACACACCCCCAATTTTTTTTATGTTCCCCTTTTAAAATAAAGATGGTAGTTAAAGGGGGAGAGAGAGAAGAGAGAAAAAGAGAGAGGCGAGAGAGAGGGGAGAGAGAGAGAGAGAGGATGGGGGAGAGAGAGGGAAGGGGAGAGAGGAGAGAGAGAGAGATAGAAAAGAGAGAAGAGAGAGAGAGAAAAGAGGGGAGGGGAGAGGAGAGATAGAGAGGGGAAAAGAGAGAGGAGAGAGAGGAGGAGAAAGGGGGAGAAAGAGAGAGGGGAGAGAGAAGGGGAGAGAGAGAGCGAGAGAAAGAGAAGAGGAGAGAGAGGGGAAAAGGAGAGAGCGAGAGGGGAGGGGGAGAGAGAGAGGGGAGAGAGAGAGAGGGGGAAAAAAAAAAACGAGATATAGGAGGGAAAGAGAGAGGGAAAAAGGGGGAAAAAGGGAAAAAGAAAAAATTGAAGAAAAAGGAGGAGTGAGAGGAAACAAATAGGGCAACAAGATTTTGAAAGGGGGGAAGGGGGAAGGCTATAGAGAAGAAAGGGGGGGGGAGAGAGGGAGAGGGGAGGGAAAAAGGAGGGAAGAAGGGAGGAAAGAAAGGAGGGAAGAGGGAGGGAGGGAGGGAGGGAAAAAGGGAGGGAGAGAGGGGGGGAAAGAAGGGAGAGGGGGGAAAGAAGGGCGAAACAAGAGTGCCAATTAAGAATGAAGTGACAGCTGTATGTGAAGAGGTTACTGTTTCTCTAATGTTGACACTGCGAAGGGTAGGGAGAAGGGGAGGAGGGGGGAGGGAAGAGGGGGAGCAAAGAGGGGGAGAAGAGAAGGAGGGGGGGAGGGGAGGGAAAGGGGGAGTGATTAGACGGGAGGGGTGGAAGTGTAACAGTAGTAGTAGTAGTAGTAGTAGTAGTAGTAGTAGTAGTAGTAGTAGTAGTAGTAGTAGTAGTAGTAGTAGTAGTAGAAGAAGAAGAAAACAGCAAATTAACACAACCAAAGCATTCAAGAAACCACCACACCAACAATAATAATAAGGCGATAAAACACGGATACAAAGAATATTTAAAAGATATAAAGAAGATTAGTGAGAGATGTAAGAGATAAAAAAGCTATGATAAGATAATGAAAGAAGATTATATACTAAATGATATAAAGTGTGAATGATATATAAATAAATACATAACATGGAAAGAAAATGAGAAAATATAGGCCAAACAAAAATTCACACACACACACACACACACACACACACACACACACACATACACACACACACACACACACACGGGGAGGCGGGGAGTGGTTAGTGTCTCCGAGTGGCGTTCTCCCTGACCTGAGTTCGATCCCCGATGAGAACCAAAATCCACTTAAAATCTTTCTGCACCGTCGAGTGGCCTAAGAACACCCACATGCCCTGCCCATCAACTCTACCTTCGATTGTGAGTGCCTGGGAGGACACAGGGGGGCGGCATGAGCCTCTAATCACAGGCGTCACTATAACAATCCTGCCTGCGCCACCACGGGCGAGGACCAACCATCAGACCTTTCCAAGTGTCCTCCGGGCCCTTTCTCCCACCCCGGGCTCAGGGCCCTACGGGCACGCGCTATGGGGGCACAGATGTAAAAGAAAAAAAAGACATCCCTAGATAAAAAGACAGAGAAGAGAAGAGAGAGAGAGAGCCAATACCTTTTTTTCGGGCCCACAATCCTGGCTAGTTCCTGGTCCCCTGTTGTTGTCGTCAGGCCCCCGGCGGGGTGTTTGGGGTGGAAAAATGTTGTGTTGCTTACCTGTGAGGGGAGAGGAAAGGCTGGAGAGAGAGAGAGAGAGGGGAAAAGAGGGGAAGAGAGGAGAGAGAGAGAGAGAGAGGAGAGAGAGGAGAGAGAGAAGAGAGGGGGAGAGAGAGAGGAGAGGAGAGAAAAAAGAACCAAAAAACACACACAACCCCCCAATCAAGAAAGAGGGAGATAAAAATCAAAACAAACCCCAAACAAAACACGATAAACCAACAACACAAAACCAAACCACACACACACACACACCCCCACAAAACAAAAACACAACAACAACACACACACACACACACACCAAATAAACAACACACACACACACACCACAACCACACACCACACACCACACAACAAACAAACAAACAAATACCACAGACCAACCACCACACAACAAACCACACCCCAAACACACACAAACAAAACACCACACACATACACCCCAAAAACACAACACACCCCAAATCAGATCGAATTGAAAAAAAAAGAAGATAGTAATTTATATAGTAATAATAGTATAATAGTAGTAATAATAGTATGAAAGTAAAATAGTAGAAATAGTGTAAAAAAAATTAGTAATAATAGTAGTAATAATGTAAAATAGTAGTAATAAAAGTAGTAGAGTAATATAATAAGTAATGTGTAATAATTAGAGAAAGTAAAATAGTTAATAGTATAATATAGTAGAATAGTATAATAATAGTAGGGAGTAAGTAAAAAATAGTAGTAATGTAGAAAAATAGTGAAGAGAAAAGTATAATAGAGTAATAGTATAATAATAGTAGTAAAATAGTAAAAAATAGTAAAATATAGTAATAATTAAAAGGTAAGTAAAAAATGTAGAAAATTAGTATAATAAAGTAGTAGAGTAAGTATAATAGTAGTAATAGTAGTAAAAAAGTAGTAGGTAATTAAATATAGTAATAGTATAATAATGTAGAAATGGTAGTAATAATAGTAATAATAGTAAAAGGTAAGTATAATAGTAGTAATGTATAAAAAAATAGTGTAGAGTAAGTAAAATGTAGTAATAGTAATAATAATAGTAGTAGAGAAAATAATATTGTAATATAGTAAAATAGTAGGATAAGTATAATATATAATAATAGTAGTAATACTAGTAGTAAAGTAGTAATAGTGTAATAATAGTAGTTAATCTAGAATAGTAGAAATATTAAATACTAGTATAATAATAGTATAATAAGTAGTATTATAATAATAGTTTAGTAATATAGTAATAATGTTAATAGTAGTATAATAGTAGTATAAGTAGTATCATCGTAGAAATCTAGTAATCTAGTAGTCTAACATGTACTAATTAGTATATAAGTAAGTAATATTAAGTAGTAACTATGGTAGTAATAGTATATATGATAGTAGAAATAATATAGTGTATAGTATATCAGTAGTAATGTAGTAATAGTAGTATAATAGTAGTATAATGTAGTCTATCGTATATAGTAGTCGTAATTAGTATAAAATAGGTAGTAATAGTAGTATATAGTTAGAGTAGTTAAATCGTAGTGATCTAGTAGTACTATCTAGTAGTCCAGTAGTCGATATAGTATATGTAATACTCAGTAGTAGTCTCGTACGTCTATAGTCTATCGTGTCATTACAGTAGTTTAGTAGTATCGTAGTAATGTCGAAACCTATAGTAGTAATCAGTAGTCGATGAATGTCGTAGATAGGTATATAGTAGTATCTAGTAGTACATATGTCGTAATCTCGTACGTCGTCCGTCGTAGTCGTCATCCGTAGTAGTCTAGCGTCGTGTATCTCCGTCGTCGTCATCGTCGTCCTATCGTGTCTCTCCGTCTTCCTCGTCGTCGTCGTCGTAGTTAGTAGTCGTCTCCTCGTGGTCGTCGTCGTCTCTTCGTCGTCGTCTTCGTACGTCTCGTCTCTCGTCGTCGTCGTGGTACGTCTCGCCCTAGTGTCTCGTCGTCGTCTTCGTCGTCGTCGTCGTCTCGTCGTCTCGTCGTGGTCGTCGTCGCCGTCGTCTTCGTCCGTCTTCGTCGTCTTCGTCGTCGTCGTCCTCGTCGTCCTCGTCGTCGTGGTCTTCTCGTCGTCCTCCGTCGTGGTCGTCGTCGTCGTCGTCGTCGTCGTGTCGTCGTCGTCTTGGTCGTCGTCGTCCGTCGTCGTGTCACGTCTGGTCGTTCGTCTTAGATCGTCGTCGTCGTGGTCGTCGTCTCGTCGTCGTCGTCGTCGTCGTTCATCGTCAGTGGTCGTGGTCGTCGTCGTGGTCGTTGGTCGTCGTCGTCGTCTCTCTAGTCTCGTGTGGTCGTCGACGTCGTCGTGTCGTCGTCGTCGTCGTGTTCGTCGTCGTCGTCGTCGTCGTACGTCGTCGTCGTCGTCGTGTGGTCTTCGATGGTCTTGGTCGTCGTGGTCGTCGTCGTCTCGTCGTCCATCCCTCGTGGCCGTCGTCCGTCGTCGTCGTCGTGGTCAGTCTCGTGGTCGCCGTCGTCTTCGTCTTACTTCTTCTTCTTCTGTCTTCGTCGTCGTCTCGTCGTCGCGTGGTCGTCGTCATGTCTTCGTCGTCGTCGTCGCAGTATGCTAGTCTCTCGTCGTTCGTCGCGCCTTGGTGGACGTCGTCTCGTCGTCGGAGTCGTATCGTCGTGGTCGTGGTCGTGTCGTGGTCGTAGTCGTCAGTCTTGGTGCGTTGGTCGTGGTAGTCGTCGTCGTCCGTCGTCTCGTACGTGGTTCGTCGTCGTCTAGTCGTCGTCGTGTGGTAGTCGTCGTCGTACTCGTCGTCGTCGGCGTCTCTTGGTCGTCGTCGTCGTCGTTCGTCGCGTATTATCTTCTCTTCCTTCTTTATTACATTATACTTATTCTTCTTCATATATTATTAGTCGTACGTCGTCGTAGTCAGTAGTAGTCGTACGTATCGTCGTGGTGGTGGTCTTGGTAGTTGTGGTAGCAGTAGTAATAATTAGTCAGTAGTGTAGTAGTCAGTGGTAGTGTGTAGGAGTGGTATAGTCTATTCCCACTTAAGCTGGACTCTTGGGAGCCCCCTCGCTGCCTAGCCGAGTTTGTAAGGACGTCGCTGATTGGCTGATAGACTCGGGCTGGGTGGCGATGGTGGTGGTACTTGCCTCGCCTCAACCCAAAACCCTTCCCTTGCCTCAGAAAATATTCTATTTCTTGGCTTTACTCACCTCTACACAAGATGGCCTATTTTTTTTGGGCATCAGTGAATCAGGCAGTGACTGTTCAACAAAAACCCCGCTATTCATAACTCAATAGGATAAAAAATAAAGTCATGACTGACTATCACAAGAGTAGGCGGACTTTTAGGTTTTCAGTGCATTGAAATGTTGTACTCCTACCCGATATACCAAGCTACCAATGATATTTATAAAAGCTGATCCTACCTCGTTTTTCAAAAATACATTGCTGCATATCATGAGCATAAAAAAATTACACTAAGACTACACTAAATTAAGATAATTGAAGGAAATAAAAGAGTGTATAAAAATTTTTTCTTGCTTTTTTGCTTCAACTCGCTGTAACTCATAAGTTTTGGTCGCATTCAATTTTCAAAACTGTTTCAAAATCCTTATACTTTTTCCGCTACCTGTGGTATGTAGCACGTACCAATAAGGAAAAGAGTAGGTGGTCAAAGTGGCTAAGAAAGTTAAACTGTTTCAAACTGGTGCCGTGACGGGTGAAGCCCCTGATAGCTCTCCCGAGATAAAGTCTCTCCTGTATAGGAGCAATGCTCACCCGTCACTGTGCCAGTTTGCAGTAGTAGTTTAATTTTCTTAGCCATTTTGACCACCTACTCTTTTCCTTATTGGTACGTCCTACATACCACTGGAAGCGGAAAAGTATAAGGATTTTGAAACAGTTCTTGAAAATTGAATGCGACCAAAATTTATGGAGTTACAGCGAGTTGAAGCAAACTAAGCAAGAAAAAAAATTTATACACTCTTTTACTTTCCTTCAATTATCTTAATATTAGTGTAGTCTTAGTGTAATTTTTTTATGCTCATGATATGCAACAATGTATTATGAACACGATGGTAGGGTCAGCTTTCATAAATATCATCTGGTAGTTTCATCCCCATCCATGAATTTATCCAGCCTCCTTTTAAAATTCCCTAATGACTCCGCACTAACTACCTAACGACTGAGTCCATTCCAATCATGTACCACCCTATTTGTGAACCAGTTTCTCCCTATTTCTTTTTTAAAATCTAGGCTTTTATATAAATTCTACGTCTTACTCCAAACATCTGAGTGCTAAAGACTTATGCTAATGAGAGACTTTGCATCTTCCAGCAAAGATTAACAGGGAAACCATTCAGGCATCCCATAAAATCATAAAAATAATATACAGTGTAGTGGTCAAAATGACCATCTACACCGTTATCACCATTATGTAGTGCCCACCTTGGGAGTGTACTCTACAGTCCTGGTTACTCCGCTGCCACCACCCACATTAAGTGGGAAAATATATAAATGAACAAATAAAAGATTAAGAAAATATGTAAGTACTGGTTGGAAACTGAATGACAACGCTTTAAAATATATTCTAATTATAATATTTTTAAACTTTTTACTGTCTCACTTGGTAATTATTATACATTCACAAGTTATTTTAATATTAAGTCTTCCTTCCCTCCTAGCGATACGCACGCGAAATGCTCAAGTCGTTATCCTAATATATTTTACTATCTTTGGTAACTTGGGTTGCATTGTCACCACATTAACGATACGCACATGTAATGCCCCAAGTCGTCATCCTAATCTAGTTTACTATCTCGGGTAACTTCAGTCGCACTGTTACCACTTTAACGATACGCATGCGTAATGCTCAAGTCGTCATCGTAATATATTTTTACTATCTCTGGTAACTTCAGTCGCACTGTTACCCCTTACGATACGCACATGAAATGCTCAAGTCGTTATCCTAATATAATGAAATAGTAGTCTTTTCCCACTTCCAACTGTTTCCCTCTCACTTATTTTCTATTTCCTTCTTTCTCCTCGTCCTCACAGGGGCTGGCTGTGACCATGTTTGTAGTGCCCCTCTGCTAATTTGTGAGCGCTTGGCCCCCCTGGCCCGCCAACAGCATCCTACCTTGAGACCCTAAGTAATACACTTTATTAGTCCTGGTCAACAAAGGTTTCACCAGTAGTCATGTCTACATCTCTAGTTAACAAAACTTTTTCATAACATACCTTTACCAAGGGCGAGAATTCCCCCTCCCACAGGCGATTTAAACTCAATGAACGTCGAGCTGCTTCTAAAATTATCCTAACCTAGAATCCCCGTTCTCACTCGTTTCGCTACGTGTCAAATTTAAATTACTGGCTTAAAGTATAACCTAACCAGTGATTCAGGAATGAGGCGTGATGAAAATTCCTCGTTAGCTTATTGATACTTATGTGTTATTTCATCTCTTCCCCTATTAATGTAATTTCTTGCGTTACATACAGTATTGCAGCATGTCAAAAATTTCATCATTTAAAGTAACTGTCCAAACCATTTCATCATTCCTGATTTAATGCAGTCAAAATATAGCCATGATCGAGTATATCAACAATATGTTGTCACTTTTTGCATCCAGTCACCCATTTTTAAATGATCCGCATTCAAAATCTGTAAATTCCCCGAGCTCGCAAAACACAACGGGCGGACAGCAGACGACGCACCATGGCTCGGCGACGTCATACGAGTGAGCCTCCCAGCCCTGCCTGATACAAATACACGGAGACACGGAGAAAAATGTAGTACTTGGGGAATTTTGGGTGTTTCTGATAAAAAAAAACTGCGATATGGCATATACATGCATCCTTCAGGGGTACAGCAAGAAAGCTGTGCCTTTGCAGAGAGCTTAGCACCCATTTCCGACCTATTTGACCATGATAATGTCTGTGCAGCGCCTGACAGTGGCGGGTGAGAGGAGCGCGGTGTGAAGCACATTGTCTAGCCGAGCTCCTCTCACCCGCCACTGCCAGGCGCTGCACAGACATTATATTTAATTTCACAAATGAATATTTTTTTGTGGATTAGGTTTTTTGAATGAACATTCAACATAATTATGCAAAGAAAAAAAGGGTCTGGACGATTTCTTTAACCCCTTGAGACCCAGAACGTAATTTTCACTGTAATTTAGCTACCATTAGATGCTTTTTAATGAATATAAGCAATGTTTTATAGATATGACAAGTTTCCTTGTCAACTAATTAATTTGGTATACTATTTAGTCACTGTTCGTAATTCTATGGCTAACAACAGACGATTATATATATAGCCAAGGAAAGATCTGGACGTGAAGGGGCTAAGATGGTTGCCTTCTCATAATAAAAAACGGGGCCACCTGTTTTTTTGGGCCTGATTTTAAAAACATCATATATATATATATATAAATATATATATATTTTAATATATAATATATATAATATATATATATATATATATATATAAAATATTAATATATATATATTATATATATATATATATATAATATATAATATATATATATATTATATATTATATAATTATATTATATATATATATATATATATATATATATATATATATATATATCTATATATATATATATATTTTTTTTTTTAAATTTTTTAAACATGAAGTGCAAAACAACTCATTCCCTCTCTGATGTCACTGTGGTGTTGGCTCTGTCTATAGCGGCTGTCTATAGCGGCTGTCTATAGTGGCTGGCTATAGTGACCGTCTATAGTGATTGTCTATAGTGACTGTCTATAGTGTCACTGAGAGGAGCAGGAATAACAGCATTGTCCAAGTCACTGTTACTCGCCAAGCTGGGTTAATCTGTTGACCTCATATCTAATTATCCTAATTTATATTCCTGATTCATACCACATTCCCTGACCCCCAAAGCTAAGAGTGTGTATCAGTATGCAGAGACACTCACTCTGATGGCTAAGAGAGTGTATCAGTATGCAGAGACACTCACTCTGATGGCTAAGAGAGTGTATCAGTATGCAGAGACACTCACTCTGATGGCTAAGAGTGTGTGTCAGTATGCAGAGACACTCACTCTGATGGCTAAGAGTGTGTGTCAGTATGTAGAGACACTCACTCTGGTGTGACTGTCACTTAGTGAGTTGGCCAGTGTGCAAAAAATAATGTTTAATTTGCTTAATTTTAGCGACTATAAGCAATATTTTTTAGATATGACCTGTTTAGTATCCTTGTCCACTAACTGATTTGGTATATTAAGTGACCTTTCTTAATTTTATGGCTAACAACAGACCATTTTTTTTAGCAAAGGAAAGAAAGATCTGGGCGTTAAACATGACACCAGTGGCATTGAGTGGCATTCAGTGTTCGCCTCAGTGGTGAAAACAAGACACCAGTGGCATTGAGTGGCATTCAGTGTTTGCCTCAGTGGTGAAAACAAGACACCAGTGGCATTGAGTGGCATTCAGTGTTTGCCTCAGTGGTGAAAACAAGACACCAGTGGCATTCAGTGTTTGCCTCAGTGGTGAAAACAAGACACCAGTGGCATTGAGTGGCTAGAACTGCTACAGGAACACTGAACTTCTTACGGCTGTGAGTAAATACTGTCTTACTGTTATTATTATTATTATTATTCATATCTCATATCTGTCGTGAAAAAATGCTTAAATAATTCTTCTTCATAGAATTACTTTGAATTGATCAGTAGTGAAACCATTTACCGAACTGTAATAATAAGATCAAACCAGGTGTCCCTAATACTATATGTAAATACATGTAGTTCCAAAGACTAAGGAATCAGACTATGGACATAACTGATTACTCCATAACTTGTGTAATTCACTATTATTAGGTCACTATTAATCTAATCCATTAAGACAAACTGCATAAGAGTACCTGGTCAGAACAGTAGGAACTTTTCCTTTATTAAATCCCTTTAAATTAGACATTACATCAGCCTTAGACATGCATCAGTCATAACAGTGGTGGGATACAGACGACTACTACTACTACTACTACTACTACTACTACTACTACTATTGTAACGCGAGAAATTACATTAATAGGGGAAGACATGAAATAACACATAAGTATCAATAAGCTAACGAGGAATTTTCCTCCACGCCTCCATTTCCTGAATCACGGTTAGGCTTTTATTTTAAGCCCTTAATATTAGACACGTTAGCGAAACGAGGTGAGAAGGGATTCTAGGTTAGAATAATTTGAGAAGCAGCTCGACGTTCATTGAGGGTCCCAAGGTAGGATGCTGTTGGAGGACCAGGGGGCCAAGCGCTCACAAATTAGCAGAGGGGGCAACTACAACATGTCACAGCCAGCGTGTGAGGACAAGGAGAAAGAAGGAAATAGAAAAATAAGTGAGAGGGAAACAGTTGGAAATGGGATAGACTACGTATACATTTTATTAGGATAACGACTTGAGCATTACGCAGCGTATCGTTAAAGTGGTAACAGTGCGACTGAAGTTACCAGAGATAGTAAACTAATTAGGAACCGACCTGAGCATTACATGTGGTATCGTTAATGTGGTGACAGTGCAACCCAAGTTACCAAAGATAGTAAACTATATTACGATAACGACTTGAGCATTTCGCGTGCGTATCGCTAGGAGGGAAGGAAGACTTAAATATTAAGATAACTTGTGAATGTATAATAATTACCAAGTGAGACAGTAAAGAGTTAAATAATTAAATTAGAAATTATTAACGCGTTGTCATTCAGTTTCCAACCAGTAATACTATTTTCTTAAATCTTTATTTTTGTTCATTCATATATTTTCCCACTTAATGTGGGTGGTGGCAGCGGAGTAACCAGGACTGTAGAGTATACTCCCAAGGTGGGCACTACATAATGGTGATAACGGTGTAGATGGTCATTTTGACCACTACACTATATACTAGCTGATACTACTACTACCTTCTTCTATACTACTTCTAATACACGTACCGATGGGGTAGGGTCTGCGGGGGTCGCCCTGCTGCCAGGTGTCGGGGGCGGAGACGGAGTGTGTGGAGGAGATGCGGTGGGCGTACTTGATGAGTTCCTCGCTGTTGACGGACGCTTGTTGGTGCGCATGATACTCTGCATCCTTGTGGCGGGCCTGGTACAAGCGCCATGGACAGGGGGGGGGGGGGGGGGGGGGGGGGGGGGGGGGGGGGGTCATAAGAATATAAGAACATAAGAAAATAAGGAAGCTACTAGAGGCATTTTTTACATGTGTGGCTATAGCGCGTGAAGGCAGTGACATCCAGGGGTGGGATGGTAGGCCCTGGAGGTTCACTTGAGGGCTGTGATGGTTGGCCCTCGCCCGTGGTGGCGCAGGCAGGATTTTTATAATGACGCCTGTGATTAGAGGCTCGTGCCGCCCCCTGTGTCCTCCCATGCACTCACAATCCAAAGTAGAGTTAATGGGCAGCATGTGGGTGTTCTTAGGCCACTCGACGGTGCAGAAAGGTTTTGGTTTTCGTCGGGTATCGAACTCGGGTCAACGAGAACGCCACTCGGAGACGCTAACTACTCCGCTACCGCCTCCCCAATGCTACTGCCTCCCCAGAAAGAAGCTCTCACCAGTGTGAGTGACTCAGAAATCAATGTTTCATCCTAGATTGTCAGAGGCAATGCAACAATACTGATTGAGAATATAAATGACCCATGTGTAGGCAATACATGGAGATAGAGAGAGGGGGGGAGGGGGGTGTACCAGCATGTGGTGAGCGTCGTAGAGTTGTTTCTCCAGCTGCAGGATCATGTGGTCGTGTCTGTCCACCTCGGCCTGAACCATGTCCATGATGCTGGCGATGCGCGCCTGGTCGTTGGCAAGCTGCAACACACACACATCATTACAAGTCTGTACATAAGAACATAAGGAAGCTACAAGAGGCCGCGAGACCTACACGAGGTAGTTTCTGTTACTTAACACTACCTACATCCACCTTTCAACCCCATCCATGACATTATCCAGCCTCCTTTTAAAGCTCCCTAATGACTCCGCACTAACTACCTGTCTACTGAGTCCCTTCCAATCATTTACCACCCTATATAGAGGGTGGTAACGCTATCACCCTGTAGTGATACTAAAATGTGTAATATGTGGCGCCTGGCGACATTAGTGCAGTGGCGACTATAGTCTTATTGACGGTACACTCAAACACTACAATGAGTACTGGCACGGTGAATTGGTGTCTCACTTGAATGGTGTCCTTGAGCTCGCCATCCTTCAGCACCAGCAGTTCAATCAGCTGCGCCAGGTCAGCGGAGGGCAGGCGCTGCTGCTTGGGGGGAAATGCTGTTCTCAAAGAGCTCAATGAAAAAAATGAAAAAAAAAAAAAAAAAAAATTCAGTGAAAAAAAAAAAAAAAAAAAGCTTTGGAGAAGGACGAAGAGACATCTATATATATTTGGTAAAAATGGACCAGGACTGCGCGGTCATTTTCTGAGACACTGACTAGTCTTTCCTTGTCTAATGTTAATGCTTTTTTCAGATAAAGGTTTTTTAATTTTCCGGAAATCCAATATAATTTTTTTTTTTTAAGAATTTTCATCACCAAATCCTCGGGTCGTCGTTTCCATTGATAGGAATGTATCTCCATCTGAAAAAGCACTAAACCTTGGCCAGGAAATAATAGTCAGTGTCTCAGAAACCAGGGAAATGACGGAATTGTTTGAAAATAGGTGTGCCCCGCCTCACCCCACATTCCCCAGCCCGCCCGCCAGCCGCCAACTGGTCCGCTCCTGCCGGGAGGATTATTACCCCAACCTAACCTAACTAAATCTAACCTTCTAACGGGGTCCCCCGATCCCCCGGCGAGATTATGAACCTAGCCGAACCTTAACCTAACAACCTCCTAAGGGGGGGGGGGGCTCTGGACGGGGAGGGTGTGTCTGTATGTGTATTAGACAACTATATAATTTCTGCAATATGTACATAAGTTTTGAAGGTTACGCAGAAGTGGATTATTACTGCACAGGATACTGACCAAAAAAATGATACAGAAAACGTAAGTGGTAACGGCGGTAGCGACCGCGCAGTTCTCGTTCATTATTACCATATATTTTTCTCCTCTCGTTCCTCATCCTATTATAGTCTAACAGTTTAAAAGGACTTCAGCTTCTAAATGTCTATACAATCGCCTGCCGTATCTCTAATGTTATGGGGTACGACAGCCGTATCCCTAACTACGACGTTCACGGGTACAGGCACGTATCTTAACCCAGGGCTGTAGAGTAACAGAGTAGCCCCCACTCACTTAGGACTACCAATAGGCCTAGGGACAAAAACATTCACGAAGAAAAGACCTCATCCTCGCCAAACCCTCCGTCCCTCCGTCATACACCCGTACATACACTCCTAAGTCACGGAATAAGTCGCATATTAAAGGCGTATTTTGTGCGTCCCCTTGCTAGTAAAATTTTACTTATTTAAGCTCCGCCCACTTATTTTTTACTCTTTTGCGTGTACAGAAAACTGAGCAGATACACTCCTGGCAGCGGATTTTACTCTTTTCCTGTAAAAATATACAGTTGTGGGTGTGGGTGGTGGTTTCAAGAGCCTGGCCAATCAGATCGCGCGCATGAGAAAATCTTATCAGAACTCCTCCCGTAAATGTTTCTCTTTTTCCTTTAATTCTCATCCAATTCAACATTCATTACATGCGCACGACATGCAAAGGATACTGTATTTAATTAGGAGTACGTTCAACACGTTGATCGGATATATACAACAACTCAACAGTTAATGATGTCACAAATATTAATATTCTCCAGCGACATCTGGGAACAATTTTTCAACTCCCTCAAATCTTTCAATGCGTCCGAACCCTTGCTAAGACTTGTGGCTAGCACGACAAAACTTGTATTTAGGCCATAATACACTAAAATAATAAACAGTCTCTTTAGTAATAGTTATAATTTCTTTAAAAATGCAATGTAACTGGTACATTTGTCATAACTTACACAGGAATGTCACCCAAAAAATGTACATAATGGATATACGAACACCTCCACAGTGCTCCAGAGAGGCGAGGTGAGGTGCTCTGAGGTGCTCTCAGGGTTCTTCATGCGTTCGCCGATTTCGGCAGCTGGCGGCCCTCTACGCATGGCTGTAGCTCCGAAACTAACCACAGGATTTTCTTGAAAATAACCTCATTGTGATTCCCACACAAAGTTACTCTAAACGTAGTCAACGAAACCCTTACCTAACCTAACCTAACCTAACCTAACCTAACGTTTTTCTAACCTATAGCGGTCTGCCGAAAAGGGTGAACGCCTGGAGATTTGAGGCAGGAGCAGAAAAGAGAAAAAAGAAGAAGAGAATAAAAGGGAAGAGAAAGAAGGAAAGAAATGGAAAAAGAAAGGAAAGGGAAGGGAAAGGAAGAAAAGAGAAGAGAGGAAAAGTGATCTATGTAAATGATAAATTGTTGCTGTCTTCCATGATGGCAACATGATGTACCATGATTCCGTACGTCTTCGAATTACAGTTGGTAATTTTTTTAAGGTTGTGAGAGCGAGGTCTGTCTGGCTCTCCCAGTGAATGTACGATACATTTTCCTTCGGCTCCGTCTGTAGAAGCGTCTGGCAGCGCTACAATCGTATTTTGTGATGGCAAGCAGGGGCGGAGCTTAAATAAGTATCATTTTACTTCCAAGGGGACGCACAAAATACGCCTTAAGTCACGCACTAAGTCTATCAGCAGTCAGTAGTAGTAGAAGTAGAAGTAGTAGAAGTAGAAATAGTAGAAGTAGAAATAGTAGTACATACCCCCGTCTGACACCCGGCACCCATTCACTGCTGAGTGGACAGGGGCTCGGGTTTTAAGAAAGACCACCCATCTATCTTCGCTCCGCCCTGGGATCGAACCCAGGACTTCTCGGTTGTGAGCCGAGCGTGCTAACCACTACACTACGGAGTACCCTAGATAAATAGTAGTAGTAGTAGTGGTAGTAGTAGCAGTAGTCAGTACAGGTCATGAACTTACTTGGAGATCAATTCCGTGTCGTCAATGAGCGACAAAAGCTTCTCTTTCGTACTTATTGATGACATTTTGCCACTTCTGTTGATGCTTCCCTCCTCTTCCTCTTCTTGACGCCTGTTATTGCTATTGACCCTATATAAAACCGTACAAACAATAACACCTATACAATATCACTTAATTTCATGATAGATATAATTAAAATAAGGCTAAATAACGTATCTATTAAGAGAAAAACAATGCAGAGGATTTTTTTATAGTCAATTTATGCTTCCCTCCTCTTCCTCTTCTTGACGACTGTTATTGTTATTGACCCTATATAAAACCATCAAATAATAACACCTATACAATTATCACTTCATTGCATGTGGAATCTAATAAAAACAAGCCTAAATAACGTAGTATTGAAGCTAAACAAAATACAGAGGAAATGTTTTAGGCCTGATGCTAATAACAAAACGATCACAACAAACCACAAGAGGAGGAAGAGGAGGCATCGCGGAGCCACCTGTCATATTATTAGTGTCATTAGATCGTCATGCCGCTGTCACCACGCTAGACAGTGAGTATTTAATGACACAGTGACACACGAACAATAATGTCACACAGCCGGTGTTGCATAAAATAGGTAACACAGGGAAATAAATCGTCGTGCCTTACCTCACATCCCCGCCGTTCCTGACTTATTTACCACAAACTACTCCTTTATAAGTGATTAACCAGGACGTGTGTGGTAGTGTGGTTGCTGGAGGTACTGTGGAGGAGACAGGAGAGAAGGGAGGAAGGCATGAGTGTAGTGATTAGTTAGTAAGAGCAAGGCATTGAGTGATTAGCGCTGTAGCTACACGTCTTGTCTATGTTAAGTGTGTTTATATATGACAAGGCAGGTGAAGGGATTATCTTGTTCAAATCTTACATCTCTGTCTCTCGATTAGTCTTCTTCTTGTGACCTTTGACCTTTGATTTGATGCAACAGCCACCAACACGCTCACACCAAGGTGTATTTATACTGACCAAGTGCTGGACGTATTTTGGCTTCGGTTTATTTTTCTGTTGTGATTAATGTTCTCTAATGATAATAATAAAATTAATGTTAATTAATGTCCAGCAGTGTTACTGTAATACCCGGCACGTGTCTGGGGCCCCGACAGTTAGGTAAGGGGGTAAATATGCAGTTTCAACCAATATAAATTCAGAATGGGGGGGTTTAGCTCCCCCAGACACCCCATGTATTATTTGTCATGGTATTATTCCAGATGAACACCGAATTCACTTTGGTGGACGAAACTATATTTTTCTGGTGTTTTGAATTAAGCTGCTAACTGATTCTGTCGCATTTAAATTTTTTTTTTATAGAGAGAGGTTAGTGGTTTTTTCGTTTTATAATTTTTTTTTATATATAGTTAGGTTAGTTAGGTTAGGTTAGGTAGAGGTCGCAATATTCTTTTTAATATTTTTTTTAGGTACCTACAGTCGGCGTAAAAAAAACTTAGGACGCCAAAAAAATTGGGGCAGGAATAACGTCCTTAGCTGTTTTGACAATTTTGGTGGGAGCGATTGAATTTTTGGAAATACTTTGGAACTCATCCTTCCGGCTTTGACTGAAATGAACTACCGTACTGTATTGTATGCTTATTGTACTTCACATCTGTAAAGGTTCCAGCGTGCGCTCAGCCTTGGTTAACCCACACGGCTGCTATGAAATATGAGGTGCCTCCAAAAATTTTAAGTCCAGTTAGGTTAGGTAGGTTAGGTTAGGTATACTTTGTGGTTAAGGTTAGGTTAGGTTAGGTTAGGTATACTTTGTGGTTAAGGTTTAGGTATACTTTGTGGTTAAGGTTAGGTTAGGTTAGGTATACTCTGTGGTTAAGGTTAGGTTAGGTTAGGTATACTTTGTGGTTAAGGTTAGGTTAGGTATACTTTGTGGTTAAGGTTAGGTTAGGTTAGGTTAGGTATACTTTTTGGTTAAGGTTTAGGTATACTTTGTGGTTAAGGTTAGGTTAGGTATACTTTGTGGTTAAGGTTAGGTTAGGTTAGGTATACTTTGTGGTTTAGGTTAGGTTAGGTTAGGTTAGGTATACTTTATGGTTAAGGTTAGGTTAGGTTAGGTTAGGTATACTTTGTGGTTAAGGTTAGGTTAGGTTAGGTTAGGTATACTTTGTGGTTAAGGTTAGGTTAGGTTAGGTTAGGTTAGGTATACTTTGTGGTTAAGGTTAGGTTAGGTATACTTTGTGGTTAAGGTTAGGTTAGATTCGGTTAGGTATACTTTGTGGTTAAGGTTAGGTATACTTTGTGGTTAAGGTTAGGTATACTTTGTGGTTAAGGTTAGGTTAGGTTAGGTATACTTTGTGGTTAAGGTTAGGTATACTTTGTGGTTAAGGTTAGGTTAGGTTAGGTTAGGTATACTTTGTGGTTAAGGTTAGGTTAGGTTAGGTTAGATTTTTACATATAGTGACTTTGATGAATTTTTGGGAGCCATAAATCACTTATATTTGCTTCCCCCACCCAAAAACCCCGTATTCCCGCCAGTTCCCCATGCTTGTTGGCTATAGGGGGAAGAAAAAAAAGATAGGGGTGAAGGACTTCTTCCAAAGTTTTACCTCTGTATCTTCCAAGTCATCATAGGAAGAGGTTGTTGTGTTTTGTTCTCCAACCTTCCTACACCCCCATTCGCCCCTCCATCTTCTACTGCCTTCTCCAGGTCTACTAAAGCATTATGTCGGGCAAATCTCTATTCATTGTGAAGAAGACACATATAGTAACCTTGTATCGAAGTGGGAAAACAATTGGCCAGATAGCGAGGGAGATGTGTGTTTCCAAACATACCGTCTCGGTGTGGTGCAGGCGGGCGCAAGATGGTGAGTTAGAGACTGTTTTGTCATGGAAAAAAGGGTCAGGGTGGCCAAGAAAAACTTCAAAGAAGACTGATCAACTGCTCAAAATGATTATTGACATCAACAAACCTTATGAGCAGCTGATCAGTCTTCTTTGAAGTTTTTCTTGGCCGCCCTGACCCTTTCTTCCACGCCAAAACAGTCTCTACCATCTTGCGCCCGCCTGCACCACACCGAGATGGTATGTTTGTTTGGAAACACACATCTCCCTCGCTATCTGGCCAATTGTTTTCCCACTTCGATACAAGGTTACTATATGTGTCTTCTATACAATTGATAGAGATTTGCCCGGATTAATGCTTTATTAGACCTGGAGGAGGCGGTAGAAAATGGAGGGGCAAAGGGGGGTGTAGGAAGGTTGGAGAACCAAACACAACAACCTCTTCCTATGATGACTTGGAAGATACTGAGCGGGCAGCAGCGAGGAATCTACAGCAGAAACCCTAATACACTGCCAGATATACAAAAAAGGTAAAAAAATTCAATCTCTCCCACCAAAATTGTCAAAACGGCTAAGGACGTTATTCCCGTACCAAATTTTCTTGTGTCCTAAGTTTTTTTGCGCCGACTGTAAAGGTTATCAATTTTTTTATTTTATTTTTATTTTAGTTAGGTATTGAAACGGGTTAGGTTCAATTTGTTTATTTCTTTTTGTCATTTTTGCAAAAAAGAAATTATTTGCGACAGAAACGGTTAGCAGATTAATTCAAAATGCATAAAAACTCACCAGAATAAAATAGTTTTGTCCACCAAAGGAAGTTCGGTGTTCAGCTGGAAATTTACCGTTAGAAATACTCCTTAGGATGAAAACCTTACCTTTGATACCTTTGAAGAATTCCGTCAGTTATCAACGCAGCTGAGATGGATCTCCACTGTAACCAGACAGCTCTCTCTCCTCTTTGATCCAGTGCAGGAGACTGTTTGAGTTGGAGCTGGTGTATCCCGGTGTTGGCGGTGGGTCTGGTATGTTGGCCAGCCAGGCATCCAAGTTGTACTTGAAGGTGTCGGGAGGGACAACCCTCATGTTTCTTAGTTTTGTTGGGATGCAGTTGAATAATCTTGTAGCACTGAAGGTGAAGCTGTGGTGTGTTAGAGTTTTAACTCTATGAGATGCTCCAGGGGTGGTGCACACGCAGCACAGCCTGCCTCTCCTGGGCTGTGCTGTTTCTTGCACGTTGGTGTTGGGTACCCTGTTCTCCAAAATTTTCCAAACATAAATGACGACGTATTTACCCTCCACGGTAGCCGATCTACCCGACGACCCTCTGTGTCTCTGAAGCAAAAACAGGTGCAGTGTCCTGAGTCTCTCCCTGTAATTTAGGTGTTCAACTCCGTGGATCTTGTCTGTGAAAGTTCTTTGGGGAGCTTCTAGTGCAGTAATGTCAGATACTTTATGTGGTGACCAGAGCTGGCAGCAGTATTCTAAGCGTGGTAGCACCAGTGACTTCCAAAGAGTCAGCATACACTGTACACTCCTGGTTTGGAAAGTCCTCAGGATCCAGTCTGATAGCTGCCTTGCTTTTGCTGTTGTTGATATGATGTGGTCAGAAAAGGTAGCATCATTGTTCATGTTTACACCCAAATACTTAACCACAGCCTTGGCTACTATTTCCTGATGGCCGCAATGGTATTTTGTTGAGGTTTTGATGTCAATTCTGTTTCCATACCTTAAAAACTCAAACTTTTCACCATTAAGGACCATATTATTCCTGTCTGCCCACTCTAAGATTTTATCTAAGTCTTGTTGGAGTAGCTGAGTATCTGGTTGTGCACAAATTTTCTTTGTTATTCTTGTGTCATCGGCAAAGGATGTAGCGGTTGAGTGTGCCAGATCTTGATCTATAGTCCCTATCATAATGAGGAAGAGCAGGGGGCCTAGGACCGAGCCCTGAGGGACACCGCTGACAACACTGCTGGTATCTGATAGCTCCCCTTCGACCACTACTCGTTGTTCTCTGTCGGAAAGGAAGCTATGTAGCCATTCTCCGAGCTTGCCACTGATCCCGAGCTCTTTTATCTTGCGGGAAAGAATCCCGTGGTCGACTTTATCAAATGTTTTGGCGAAGTCGAGATATATGACATCCACATTGTCACCATCCTGGATGTCGTGCAAAACTTTCTGGTAATGAGTCAGCAATTGTGAGAGGCAGGAACGGCCTTGTCTGAAGCCATGGTGACCTTCATGAAGTGCTCCAATGTCTTCCATGGAGTTCATCAGCTTGGATCGGATTGATCTTTCCATTAAACGAATCGATCAGGAGATTTAAAACCACCGATCGTGGCTATAGATACGGCGGCTGTACCCATCTGTCGCCGTGGCTACGTACGTACATACGTTGGCCGTACCCTTATAAATGACCCTGACTCGATTCACAAGCTTGATACACCGGCAGATATTATTATTTCTGCGTCTACAGTCATAAAAGTCTGTAGAGTTAGTGAATTCTGGCAAGGCGTCACCGCAGAGTTTTCCAGCCACCCTTGCTGCTCTGTACCCTAGAGCAGTGGTCTTCAAACTTTTTTCATCGCGACCCAGTTTGATTTCATGCATTATATTCACGACCCTATTATACGTCTGTAGCGGCTTTCTCTTTCCCAAGTGATTTTGTTTTACAATTTCATACATACATATGCATATAAATCAGCATACATTATATACGTACATACATGTATCTGTGCATTCAAAATAATTGCATATGTTTGACTGTGCCAATGTAAAATTTATCTATTAAAAGTATTAAAAAAAATATGTAGAAGTGTTCTGTAAATTGTAACTACGTAAGTAGAGAAAAATAGTATTAATTGATTGACAAGTGAAAATTATGCGTACAAGTCCTGCCTTCTCCCATCAGCATTCTCTTTCTCTTTCTCTCTCATATTATTGCATTTCACATATTGATTATAATTATAATTATCAGTTTACGATGTGGCGACGGTGCGACCCACTAAGCAAAGGTTTGCGACCCAGTATTGGGTCGCGACCCATACTTTGAAGAACCCTGCCTTAGATTACACTATAGTCGCCAGCTGCACTAATGTCGCCAGCCGCCAAATATTACGAATTATAGCATCAATACTGAATCATTATTATTATTGATTTCTAAGTGCCACTGAAGATGATACACAGTAGTTTATATCATGACTGTATAATCTACCCTGTATCAGCGTTGTTTTATGCTTTGTATCTGCAAGTATATACGGTTTCAAATTTCGCTACTCATTTTTTCTTCGGGCGAGGACGACGGCGGGAGGACACTCAGAACAAAACACTAGATGGCGATGTTAGTGTTGATCACCACTGGTGATATTTTGGTAATTTGTTCATATATGGCCATGATATGACACAGATGAAGACATAAAATGACACAGACTCTCCAGATAGCCCCTTCTAACTTTCCTGAAATCATGGATGTAGAAATGTAAGTGTACAGTATTAATGCCACCACACGTCTGTACATCAAAAAATGCGTTATCCTGGCGACTTGAGTGTTATCTACGGTAGCGACTTTCTTCGCTCACCCTCGCAGCGAGCTTCATGTTAAAGCCAAGGCCGAGCTTACTGTTAAATACTTGACAGTTCTTCCTTGTTCCCTCATGGCTCACGCCCCCCTAGGTACCCACGCCACCCTGGTTAAGAACGGCTGGGTTAGGGTAATAATCCTCACGGCAGGGTGGGGCACTCGGCGGCTGGCGGGCAGGCTGGCCAGTGCGGGGCGGGGCACACTTGTTTTTGGGTTACAATGGACGTGAACTACGCGGTCGCTACCGCCGCTACCACTTACGTTGTCTATATTATTTTTTGTTCAATATACGGTACTGTATTAATCCACTTCCGCGTAACTTTCAAAACTTGTATACATACGTATAGTATAAATGATATAGTTGTCTAATACTCATAGACACACATTTAACTGCTTGAGACCCATAACGTAATTTCCACTGTAATTTGGGTACCATTAGACTATTTTTAGTGAATATAAGCAATATTTTATAGATATCCATATACAGTAAAACCCTTATAACTGGGCACAATAGGGGCTCTGGCCCTTGCCGAGTTATGCAATGTCCTCTGATATGGATAAAAAAAAAAAAAAATTATAAACAGTACTGTAAAAGCATAAAAACTACACTTACCAGTGAACGGGTAGCAGCAGGCATATACTCGTAATCCAAGGAGAGGGGAGCCTTGTTGTAACATGTAGAAGATGTTAGGGGGACTCAGTCGCATTTTAACACTGGTATCACTTTAATCACTATAATCACAACTCTGTACTGTATTGTATACAGTACTGTACCTGTACAACTTAATTTTACATCACTTGAGTGATAAACTACTGGCAATCACCATCAACAAATACACAATTGTAGATTCAGATATACATGTAATGATATCAACACGTTACCTTGATTCGTTGTGGTCTCCACACACTCTAATATGACAGCACTCAACGTCAACAAACTTGCCAGGACAAAGCCAAACCTCACCAAACGAAGAACAACCCAATATCCTTCATCAACAGCATCAGATACCATTAATGAACACTCCAGCAACAAATATCCGTCACTACCCCTGTAGCTATGCACCCAGCAGCTGAACTGTCACTATAAACAGGAGTTCCCGACCTCTGTCAACACTCTACCACTCTCCTACCAAAACAGCTCATAGCTGCCTTCCCTGACTGGCCACATCAGTGTTGCCACGTCAGCAGCTCAGCACTCCAGATATACATCGTCAGTTAGCACTGGGAAGAATAAGCTGATTTGGTCTGTTTTCACTTTCTTGATCACTTTGTTAGTCTCCATAAGATCTCCCATTGTGCATTTTCCAAACCTCGTACTCAATGAACACACATCAAATGAGATATCAGGTCTTGTCTGTGTCCCTATCCATTTTAGCTGACCTACAAGCGACCTGTACAAATGTACTTCCTCCTCATTCCATGGCATTTCCTACATTTGGCTCTTTTTCTGACTTATCTCCACTTGATGCAGATATTTGATGTAGCTCTCCTGATCTAAGCTTATGCCATCATGTTCTTGCTTTACATTAATACCTACATACTTGAACTGCCCAGAATCAGTCTCACCAATCATAAATGCCGTCTGCAATTTTGATAGCACACTTTCTTCAAGTTTCCTTGTGCCTTCCCAACAGAAATCATCGACATGGATGCACACTATTCCCTCTAAGATGTCACCTTCTTTGAACACAAACATAGCCGGATCATATCTCGATGGTCTCATACCCAGTCTCACCAGCTCGTCTTTTACGGTCTCATACCAGGCTCTAGCAGCATCATTAAGACCATATACAGTTTTCTTCAATTTCCAAACCTTGCCACAGAAAAACTCTGGTGGTGGCTGCAAGAACACTTCCCGGTTGATCTGATGGCCTTGTAAGTACGCTGCCTTTATGTCCATTGTATGGCATGTCCATTTCTTCATTAACATAATACTTAATGCCAGTCTCAGGACTTCCTTACTACAAGTTGGCGACTCCGTGGTTATACCATCCTCAAGTTCTTCTTCAAATCCTCTTGCTACTAATCTAGCTTTTACTGTCTTGCCCTCTTTGTTCTGCTTTTCTGTTACCACCCATCTTGTAGATATAGTGGTTTGCCTTCCCATTCCACATCCCCAAGACTTCATTTGCTTTCCAATTTTCAATTTCTTTCCTTTTGGCATCCATAGTCTTCTCATCTGATAGGGTGATCATAATCTCTTCATCTTCCTGCATCTCTCTCATATCTATCACATCTCTTCCAAAATCCATCCACGATTCTTCACCATTCTGTTCATTGCGATAATTAAAGCAATCCTTGTACTTTCCTGTCGCCTTCCCAGCTCTACTCAAAATGTTGACGTTAATATTCTCATTGTAATCTGCCAGCTTAACTTCATACCTTTTTCCTACCTTAGGTGCAGTTGTTTTTCTTTCTGGCTCATCAACTCTTGCAGTTACTTCCTTTCCATTATCCTCTCCATTGGTATCATCATCATCCCCACTCTCGTACTCTTGACTTTGTTGAGGCTGACTTTCTGTTTCATTTGTCTCCTTATACTGCTCGTATTCCTTCATGTCACTGTCAACACTGCTGCCTTGGTCCACCATTCCTTTTACTCTGCCTATGTGAGCCCGCACCATTTGTCCGCCATGTCTCAATACGTTAACCTTACCATCCTTCCCAATAACTCGTGCCGGACCCCGCCATCTGTCCTCACCATCACGCTTGTAATACACATAACTGCCTGTTTCAACATTCTCATCCTCAGTTTTTCTAATGTTGTGAGATAAGGCTCTTCTAATTCTCTCGTTAGCATCAGCTTTGACAAATTCTTCCCTTGACCTCCGCAGAGCTATCAAATTGTTGGCTACAGTCTGTGATGGTGTGATATTCTCTAATGCTGAAGGGCCATCCTCTCCTATATTGGGCAGATTTGTATTAAAGCTGAAAACCAACTGATTTGGGGAAAACCCATGGTTGTTATGTAGTGCATTCCTGGCCGCCACAGCCCAGGCCAGTGCAGTGTCAATATTGCAATTGTTTTCCTCTTTAATCTTCAGCACGTTGTTCTTCAACACGGCATTGAGTCTTTCACAGACCCCATTGCTCCAAGGGCTTTCCGCTGCAGTGCACATTACTCTCATTTAAAAATTTTGGCACATACTCCTGAATTCATTGTTATTAATTTCCCCTCCATTGTCAGTTAAAATTTTCTTTGGAGCCCCAAACAATGCCACCCAATGTCTCATCACTGCATCTATGATAACCTCCGCTGCTTTACTTGTGATTACACAGGCATTGCAATATCTTGTGGCCATATCAACCATAACCAGGAAGTATTTCTCCTTCCAAACCTTAAGGTCCATGCTGATCATCTCATTAAAATAATTAGCCATTGGCACACTGACTATTGGTCTAGCAGGGGTTTTCTTAAACTTGATACACGTTTCGCATGTCGCTTCAAGTTTCCTAATTTCTTCCTCCAGCTGCACATTTTTGATGCCAGCATTCTTAATTAATTTGAGCAGCTTTTCTTTAGAGGGATGAGCAAATTGTTTGTGCAATGTTAACGCTTTCTTCCTGGAGGTCTCCTCTCCTTGAGTGTACAGGACATATTTCATGAAGTTTCTTTCACCTTCAAAATTCTGGCACTTGTTTATAGGAATAGCATAATGCCCAGTACTAGTTATTTTCAAACCTTGGATCTCGCCTCCTTTCCAGTGGATACGGTCATCCCCTAAATTTATCACCATGCTCATTTCCTTCATAAAGGTTTTATTAAGCAATAGAGGAATGTCTGACATGATGACCTCAGTTTCAATTTCTCTTTTCTCTTTATTCATATATCCAGGTATCTTCACCCTTTTGTGTGCCTTTACAGATTGTCCATCACCAAATCTGAAATATTTACTGGTTCTGTATTTTTCAACAAGACCTTTTCCATATTTATCTAACATTTCCTCATATTCCTGTAAGCACTTTTCACCACATACATTAACATTACAGCCCGTGTCCAATACAGCACATCCTATTGTCTCTTTTCTCAACTTCATTGTGCTACTGTGGTCCTCAAAGAAATTATCTAGTCATAACACCTTGTCCTCTTTCCTCTTATCACAATTCCTTGCCCAATGACTCGTAGAACCACACTCGAAACAGCCACTGTCATATCCCGTACTTCTCCAGTTTCTCCTTGGGTATCTGCCGTACCTACTCAACCTTCTACCTCTAGTCCAATTTCTGCCATAATTTCCTTGGTTTCCATAATTTGTGGTCCACATGACGTCCTCCTCCTGACTCCTCATATCAGTATCTTCTAGTCCTGCTCCTCCTTCTCTAATCTCCTGCGTGTCATCGGCCCTTGTTACATATAGTGGTTCCTCCTTCACCTGTAACCCATGATCCAAGTCACTACTTGAACCAGCACTTGTTTCGAACATTCTTTTCATTGTTGCTCTTACTTCCTAAAATGACAATGGTTTTGTTGAGGCCATCACTTGTTCCTTCTGCACTTTCACTTACTTTAAGGATATAAGGAAGATTGAGAGAATACAAAGAGCAGCCACAAAAATGGCTCCAAGCCTGAGAGATTTAACATATGAAGAAAGACTTTCAAGACTGAAACTCCCAACACGTGAGAAAAGAAGAGAAAGGGGAGATTTTATAGCAGTGTATAGAGCATCAATGGGTCTGGAAAAAATTGATAGAGAAGATCTGTTTGTGTGGGACGACAGAAGTGCAAGAGGTCATGAGAAGAAATTGAAAAGGACAACATGCAAGAGGGATATAAAAAAATACAGCTTCCCGTATAGAAGCCTAGAAGCATGGAACAACCTTGATGCAAAAGTGATTAATGCATTTTTGAACTCAGAAGGGTCGATTTACACATAGAAGTGGTTTCATCGACACTGATTTATTGACAATTCACAAAATATTGCCAAAAAAATCGTTTTTCTATAGAAAAATAGAGAAATTAAAATTTTGTCATATTTTGCAGGTTTTAGTAAATAAATGAAATATGAAAGCATTTTTAAGTGTTCTAAGTACAGACGCCGCTATTTGAATAGGCCTATAGGCAAGGGCCCGAAAGGAAGGGAAGCAAATAGGATGCACATAAATTAACAGTGGTGGGAGAATAATTATTATTAGTAGTAGTGTAGTACCTTTTTCATATAATATCTGAAGAAACTTTTGGTCAAGGTTACATAATTATAGTCTTCCAACTCTCCAGCTATTTATAGGCTATATTTTGTTTTTGTAGTTTTCATTATTTGTACGAAATAATTTATAGTTAGGGTGTATCACTGACTGCTGCCAATTATTATTTCCTGTGGACACAGACGAATTGCATCAGCAGTTGACTCTTGATCAACTATTGTCACTTTCAGTTTTGTGCTGTAGGCTAAAGTACATAAGAAAATAGTCTTAATTAAGTCATATTAATTTCCTTCTATACACAAAATCACTGAGTGCATGCAATATTTTGTGGGCATTTTCACATTTGTTTTTATTTATTTATTCTATGTGAGTGAGGGAGACAAAAGGCATGCTCAAGGTATTCAAATTTAGAATGTTTGACCAAGAAAACTAAACTAGCCATTTATATCATATTTCACCTGTAGGCAAAAAGTTGAAGAAAATTACACTTTTATATAAATAATTTTTTGTTTACTTCACCTTAATATAACTTTCAGATAGCTTCAAAATGCACCTGAAATTTATCAAAACTGCAAAAAAATTCAGGGGGGGGGGGGGCTTACAGCGCCCCCCCGGACCCCCCAGCTGAGTAGGTTCGCTTCGCTAGTCACCCACACCCTTCAACAGTGGGCCCTATATAATATGTGTGTCCATTGCAGGTATCTCTGTGGGCACCCCTGGTCCATAACAAGCTACTCTCAGGCACGCGGGGACTTGAACCTGGGATCAGCTCATCGATATTGACCCTGGGTACGTCTTTGTAGTATTCAACGGGAGACACTTAGCGGAAACACGTCAAAATATACCATTTTACCAAGGTCAGTCATTTATTTCAGGGAGAATATTACGCTGAAAGGCTAATATGGCGGCAATGTATTATCGTCCCACCTATATTTATCACTAACAATACTCCTATTGCCACTAATATGCCATAAATAAGGTATTTAATGGTAAAACTCACCTTTTTTCCCATTAAATAAGTCTATATCGATAATAAACAGCATAGATAGCAGTATAACTGGATGTGACACTCGCCAGCTACGCGCGCTGGACGCTGCAGTACTGGCCCCATGGCCAGTCTGCTGGCCCATTCACTCTCTGCATATGACTGACTATCAGATAGACTGGTTTATCAGTATATGTATATGATATACTGTTATCTTTGTAAATGGTTGTTCTATAATATTATCAAATAAAAAACTGTAAAACACGCTAAAGAAATGCCATTACGTGACTGAAGAAATATGCATGAACTTATTCACTTCAACTCTTCGCCATTTAAAACTTTGCGAGTCAACTTTTATCATGAAGGGTATCAATAGAAGCGCAATTTTATTAGCTTTCCATTGATATATTGCGTTTTCTGATAAATGAATTACCACCATGCATAAATTAGCATTA
The DNA here is from genome assembly GCA_016584305.1 of Chionoecetes opilio. Lineage (NCBI taxonomy): Eukaryota > Metazoa > Arthropoda > Malacostraca > Decapoda > Majidae > Chionoecetes > Chionoecetes opilio. The sequence continues at coordinate 18,719 of JACEEZ010024778.1, read as the reverse complement.
ACTAAATCAATAAAATCATCAATCGGGTAATTTTCCTAATTGATGATGTTATTTATTTACTTATATATTTCGTTTTTTGATAAATAAATTAGCACCATGTATAAATTAGCGTTAACTAAATAAATAACCTCATCAATCGGGAAAATTACGCGATTGATGATTTTATTTATTTGTTTAACGCTAATTTATGCGTGGTTCTAATTCAATTCAGTTGGTTCCAAATTTAGGTGACAAATGAATAAGCTTTAAGCCTTGATTTATATATTGACATTGAATTTATGGTATGCTAAGGCAACCAATAAATAATACATATGTATTATAATATTATGAATTTTTTTTTTAATACAGTTTCTTTTTTTGGGGCCGAGGATCTGCTATCAAGCGACACAATGGCCGGCCCTGCTGCCCCTGATGCTATCACTGAGAATTACATTAACATTTTGAAGGGCGAGATTAACGACAGAGCACAAATTGTCCTGTATAAGGTCTTTCTCTGGGGCAAATCCACCAGAATGCCACCAAATGAATCTTTGAAGGACTACTTGAGAAAGAAATGTTCCGACAAAGAATACAAGAATATTGAAAAAGACATTGCAGATAAATTAGAACGTAATTTTGATATAACGCTTTTATTCAAGGTCATTCCGCATACTTGTGATAAACTGGACGAACCTTGCAAAGTTTCCCCACCACAAAATGATACTACACTAGGATTGCTTGTGAAGGCGGTCAAAGACTTCCGCAATGACTACACCCATAGTTGGTTTGGAATTTCAAGAGAAGACTTGGTCAATAAAGCCTATGACTTGATGGATCGTCTCAGGAACACGTTGACTGTGGCTGGGAGCCTGTATGGAAAGGAGGCAAAGGAGGTAGAGAGAGAAATAGAAAACATGGTGGAAGGCATCGGAAGTAAAGTAACATTAGATATCAGTGTATGTCAAGTGCAGAATGAGAAACGGAAAGCTATTTTGAAGGAGGATGGTGCTAAAGAATTAAGAGAACGGTATAAACGACTTAGCCAGATCAATCCAAATCCTGTTTCTTTCCTGGAAGGCGAGAGAAAGCTTCTTGATGTCAGCATGGTCTTCACACAAATTGTGGTTGAAAATGCTGGGGAGAAGGAAAAAGATCAAGTTCCATACCAAGAAATTTTGACATTTTGCAGAAACAATACAACAGTGAAGCATGAAACTAAAAACCCTAAAAGACTAAAGACTGAAATCCTAAGTCCTGAAGTCTATCTCATCGAGGGCCCGGGAGGGGTTGGCAAGACCACCCTAATGAAGTATATGATGGCTGATTGGTTGTATAAGCGTGACTCCATACTAGGTCTTAAGGAATTTGATCTCCTTTTGTATATGGAGTGCAGGAATCCTTCACTGTCATCTTTATCTGAACTTCTTTGTCAGTTGATGCCAAGGACAAATGCAAAATGTTTTATTAGAGATCGTGATCTTTTAAAGGTTACCCTTAATCTGAAGACACTCATTCTAGTAGATGGACTGGATGAACTTAATTCTAAATCAAAAGAACTGTTTAAGGACATAATAAATAAAAACAACAACAACCTAGCAGTATTCTGTACATCTCGTCCAGAAAAAGTGAGTTATTTTAAAGAGCATGTTCACCCTACATGCCATACTACACACCTCAAGATTATTGGCATTGCTGATAACAAAAGGGAAGAATTCATTAGGAAATATCATGGAGAGATACAGAAGCATGTCAGGAGCAAGCAGGATATAGAGAGTCTCATAAGCTTTATCAAGAGATCTGAATCTCGTCTCAAAAATCACTACCGACTGCCCATAAATTTGGTATTGCTCACCTGGCTCTGGGTTGATGATCCTGACTCTGTGAATCCTGTAACAACCTCCAGTGAACTGTACATACAGATACACAACCTCATGAAGAAAAAACTTAAGGGTAGATTGGCCCACCATGAAGATGCTTCTGGTATTGATCTGCAAGACTTTGAAGAAAAAGTTAAGAGCGTTATGTGTAGTGTCTATAAAGCAGCTCTGGATTCTCTAAGTAAAGATGCAATTGAATGTTTATTGCCAGAGGGTGTTGATCAAATGGAGATCACTTGTAAAACCAACAACTTGCCATTCAGAGAGACTATGTCTGCCTTCTTTGTAATTAGGACTGTGGAAGGAAAGGAAAAAATTAGTGTACCACACAAACTTCTTCATGATTTTTATGCTGCACAATGTGTAGTGGAAAACCTATTCAATGAAAACAAAGGAAGTAAGAATAAGGCTCTTCATCGGGAACTTGCTGTATGGCTAAAACAGCATGATGTTGATCCTGTAACGCAACAGAATGTTCTCAGTAGGTCTACAGCAGAAATGGCACAGACCGCCACACCTCCTAAGCCAGTCTCCCTGAAAGCTTTGATCGATGATCTTTGCTTAAAAGAGTCTAAAGAAATGAATAAGTATCAGAGCATGCTGCTGCACGTAGCAGGGATAGTTTATGCCTTGCATGGATCACAAGTTCAAGAGCGGATTGGTATGGAAATTGTTGACTTGCTAAAGGATTCAGGACTAGGTAAAGAAGATGATAATGAATGGTTTGATCTATTTGAATTGACTAAAAATGACTCCGATGTCATCAGGCATGCTTCTAAGTACATCAATAGGAACATACCGGTCACTGATGAGCGGGTGGAAGCAGCCTTGCACTTGTTACTTACAGGGAGACCCAAAGTAATAACACTTCAAATTACCAGAAAAGCCCAGAGTATTCCAGACTTACAAAGTTTATTGAAGAGAATTGCAAACTGTGAATCAGAACTATACCTGTTATTCGATGATGACTTCCTGAACCCTGGCCCATTACCCAGCAATGATGATGAACTGAGAATTTTCTCACACAGGTAAATAACTTGTTTTGTATGGCTTACTTTTTAACGGATCATGTTGCTTGCATATTGTTAAGTCCAGGATGATACTTTTAAATCAATGAGATGAATTAGAGGTTATAAGTAAACCCTCGTGATAGCAAGATATAAAACACTGAGATGCGAACAAAAATTTCTGAGACGACACCTATATAAAACAGACATCATAGCTTATTTAGATTTTGCCGCCATCCATGTGGAAGTAGTCACTGTGTGCAACAATACCGTGCTCCCGGCACTTCTGTCATGATTGGAATGTTCCCTGGAAGACCCGTTCTTAAAGTAAAGTGTATCTAGCACCATCTGCGATTCATGCCGGATTTTTTCCATGGTGTCAAAACAGCAACCCTTCAACTTGAACTTCTTGATGGGGAAGAGGAAGAAGTGACAGGGAACCAAATCTGGTGAGTAGGAGGGATTGGGATATTACTGGCACGGCCACTCACTCGCAAAGACGGACAAGCTGTGAGAGCACGATCATGTCGCACTAGTCACACTCACATGGGCAGCTTCTTTAGTAGCTCCCCACACTGTTCTAACTCATTTAGAGTTAGAGAACCGGGGTTTAGACACGGGGGTCGGGGTAAAGGAAACTTGCGACACTAGGAGGAGTATCAGAAGGCAGGGAACTAAAGTGAACCGTAAGAAGAGAGAGAGGAGGGGTTTAGTTAAAGATAAAGGGAAAATTGACAAAATGAAGAATTGCTTGAAAGTTTACTATACAAAATGTAGGAGTATTTTAAAAAAGATAGATTTCCTGAGAGGAATAAATAGTGTAGAGGATTTTGATATACCGGAGAACCTCATTTAACCGCCATTTAAAACAACGGCACTAATCGACCCAGGCATTAATTAAGTATAATTATTTCAAAAACTGAGAAAATCGGCAGAAATTTAGTTGGGCAAGGCTGTGGTCTACACAGACTCCCTCTCCTCACTCCACCTCCTCCTCTCCCGCCATCCACGATCCTCTACGTCCCTCGTCCACACCATCCAGAGGGCCCTTCACCTTACCAACGAGGGGTGGGAGATCGTCTTCCAGTGGGTTCCCTCCCGCGCTGGTATCCCAGGCAACGAGGTGGCTGATTCTGCTGCCAGGATGGCCTTAACAGATGTAAACACGACACCCTTCCCTCTGCCGCTCTCCGCGGCCAAACGCCTGATCTCCCGGGTCTGCCGCTCCACCTGGAATAACACACTCGGCGATGCCCTCCACATCACCTCCATGGGCCAATACCGCAGTGACTCTTCCCCCCAGCCCTGGATACGGAAAAAGTCCCGCGTCCTGGATGTCACTGTCACCGTGGCCACCGAGATGATAAGGCCTGGTGGATCGCCCGTGACGTCACACCATAAGGATACAACCCGCTCCGCTCCCCGTACAAGTTTACCTACCTAATATAATGTTTATCAGTATAAAAGATATACTGTTATCTAAGTAAATGCTTTTTCTATAATATTATCAAATAAAAAACCGTAAATCACACAAAGAAAATGCCATTATGAGACTTTCAAGAAATATGCATTAACTTAAACTATTCGCCATTTAATATTTTGCTCGCAAACATTTTACATGAAGATTATCAATAGAAGCTGAGTTTAATTAGCTTTCCATTGATATATTTCGTTTAGTGATAAATGAATTAGCAGCATGCATAAATTAGCGTTAACTAGATATAAAAAATCATGAAATCGGGTAATTTCCTACCTAATATATATTTATCAGTATAAAATATATACTGTTATCTTCGGAAATGTTTGTTCTATAGTATTATCAAATAAAAAACCGTAAAACACACTAAAAAAATGCCATTATGAGACTTTCAAGAAATATGCATGAACTTAAACTTTTCGCCATTTAATATTTTGTGCAAAAACTTTTTACATGGAGAATATCAATAGAAGCGGAATTTAATTAGCTTTCCATTGATATATTTCCTTTTCTGATAAATGAATTAGAACTATGCATAAATTAGCTAAATTAACTAAGTAAATAACATCATGAAATCGGGTAAATTACTCGATTTCATGATGTTATTTATTTAGTTAACGCTAATTTATGCATGGTTCTAATTCATTTATCAGAAAAGGAAATATATCAATGGAAAGGTAATTAAAGTCCGCTTCTATTGATATTCTCCATGTAAAAAGTTTTTTCACAAAATATTAAATGGCGAAAAGTTAAATTCATACAAATTCTTGAAAGTCTCATAATGGCATTTTTTTAGTGTGTTTTACGGTTTTTTATTTGATAATATTATAGAACAAACATTTCCGAAGATAACAGTATATATTTTATATTGATACACATATATTAGGTAGGAAATTACCCGATTTCATGATTTTTTTTATTTAGTTAACGCTAATTTATGCATGCCGCTAATTCATTTATCACTAAACGAAATATATCAATGGAAAGCTAATTAAACTCCGCTTCTATTGATATTCTCCATGTAAAATGTTTGCGAGCAAAATATTAAATGGCGAATAGTTTAAGTTAATGCATATTTCTTGAAAGTCTCATAATGGCATTTTCTTTGTGTGTTCTACGGTTTTTTATTTGATAATATTATAGAACAAACATTTCCAAAGATAAAAGTATATCTTTTATACTGATAAACATTATATTAGGTAGGTAAACTTGTACGGGGAGCGGAGCGGGTTGTATCCTTATGGTGTGACGTCACGGAGGCGATCCACCAGGCCTTGTCTCTCGGTGGTCTCGCTCTCACCCGCCTTTCCGCCTGGGGCACACGACACTCACAGCTCACCTGCATCGCCCCCGTCTGTCCCCTGACCCCCCTGCCCTTGGTGCATAAATTTTTTCGGAGACTATTGAACACTTTCTGCTGCAGTGTCCGCACTTCCACTCACACCGTGTAGTGCTACACTCTCAACTCCTCGCCCTGAACGTCCCCAAACCTTTGACCTGCCCACCCTGCTGGCGGCGGCTGGCGATCCCCCCTCTCGGCAACACGCCGTCATCCGCCTCACCTGTCCCTTCCTGAGGAAGACGGGTCAAGTACCGCGCCTGTGATAGCATCATAGGACATCACCAGGGCTCATAGTTTTCCCCCAAGGGATCCTCGCACCCCTTTAAAACAACAACAACAACAACCTCCTAAACCACAGTTTTTATTGAGATTTTGGGCGATTCCATATGAGTAACTCTCAAAACAACGGCAAAATGAGTTATCCGGCATGCGCTCCCCCCCGGGGGGGCCCGGGAAATAAACGGGGTTTTCTCCTGTAATAGCATTAACAGAAACATGGTTGGATATGTCAGGAAAGGTATTTGATCCGGAAGTCGAGATAGCTGGGTATAAGTTATTTCACAAGGACAGAGTAGGCAGACGAGGAGGAGGAGTTGTGCTTTATGCAAGAGAGCATTGCATTGTTGTGTTAATAATGTTATAAAAACAGTTTGACAGCATAGAGTCATATGGGTAGAGGTTACGGAGGGAACTGAGAAAATGGTTTTGGGTGTAGTGTATAGGCCTCCAAATTTATGTAAAGAGGATTCAGCTCCTATATGGGAAGAAATAAACAAGGCCTGCAGATATCATCGACTATGCGTGGTGGGAGATTTTAATCTTAGAAATATAGACTGGGATTTAATCATAGGTGACAGCGACGCAGATGAATTGTTAAATATAATCCAGGATAACTTCCCCAAAAGTCAAGCAATCAAGGAGCCTACTAGAGGAGATTAATATTCTAGATCATTGCTGACAAATAGAGACGATTTAGTTACAAAAAGTGGAGGTCGGTGGGAATTTAGATAATAGCGACCATTATGAGATTTAGATTTAGCTTAAAATGGGAAGTTGGAAAATTAAGTAGCAATAAGCATCGAATGCCTAATTTCAGAAAGGCCAATTATGCAGGATTAGGAAGGCACCTGGAGGTTATTAATAAGAGGTGTGGGATGGAGGGGAAGTAATTTTCCCAGGATAACGACAGGGCGAGGACAGCTGGAAAGGCCAATTATGCAGGATTAGGAAGGCACCTGGAGGTTATTGGAGTAGGCTCACAAAATCGCAAATAAATCGTAGGTGGTAAACGGCTTGGTCCCATGTCGATTGAATAATTTTAAAGGGGGGTTTTGGGCTAAAAGCACTTTAGGAGTATTAAGCTCCGTCCACACTAGCGGGCAAAGCCCGCCAGGCAGTGCCCGTCACCGGCAAAAAACCCCCGGGGGACACCGAAACTGTTGTCCACACAGCAGAGCCTGCCTGGCCCAGTCAGAGGCGAGCAGCTGGGCAGCCAGGCAGTGTACGACAACAATGCGAAGCAAGAAGGACCGTAAGAGGTTAAAACTGTGCACCATAATCATTGCTATATGCCTGAAAAAGAAAAAGGACAAAGTGGAGAAAAAGAAGTGGTGCAAAGACTGGCTCAGTAAATGAAAACAGTTGGGAAGTCATGTTACAATTTTTCGAGAATTGCAAGATGGAAATATGCGTGACTTCATAAACTATGTGAGAATGGACCCAAGTACATTCTATAAACTCCTTGCGAAAGTAACACCATGTATAGAAAAGAGGATACCAGAATGAGGGAAAAGCATAACTTTCTGACTTCTCTTTTTTTTCTCAGTTCCCGTCTGTGTTGGTTGCGGAAATGTCTATTTCTTTCTAATCTCATCCACTGTCACGGACACACCTAAAATCTTGCATTTCCTTTGCGATAACTCTGGAAAGCAGCAGCTTTTTTTGTCTGTCTCTGTATATGTCCCCTTTTCACTTTCCATAGGCAGGGTGTTGCCGATAAAATTCAATTAGGTGAAGGATCGCATATCTTGACCACTGATTCTTGCTGGGCGGAGGGGTAGACAAATTCCTGACAAACTGACCATCATGGCTCCAAAGATCCGCATGTAATCTCGTATGCCTGGCAGTGACGCACTGCCCGGGGAGTGCCTGGTGAAATCGCTCACCTACCATCACGGGCATTTTACTCATTTTCCCGCGGGCACAAGCGGTGAGCCCGTCAACAGGCAAACTGCTCGCTAGTGCCCGCGGGGATTGCCCGTTAGTGTGGACGGAGCTTTAGATTACAGGAAAAGCCGGGTAACGTCTTGCCCCATTCCACAAAACTCAGTAGACCTCATGGACGTTTGTTGTGCGTGTGTGAGTGTGTGTGTGCTGGAATCACACGGAACACAAAGGGTTGGAATCACACGGAACGTGGTCTACCCCGAGGCACTTAGACCAGTGACCAACGACAGCAACAACACGATTGGAGTTTGCAATCACATGTTGTCTAATATATACTACTACTACAAACATCAATACATGGGTCCGAAGGGCCCACAAGCACTTGTTAATCCTATGCACAAAGCCTAGCTTGCACAGCCGCTATGTTTTTACCGTAAATGCTAAGATACTACCTACAATATCTAACCAATACAACTAATTCTCAAATTTTGATAATTTAACAATGATATAGAAGTAAAATAACAACGGCTACTGACCATAACACTACTGTACATACAGGCTGTATTTACTTGTTGTGATATACAGGAAATGAATTACAGTCAATGCTCAGCTATCGCACTTTTGGCTATCACATTTCACAGCTGGTGTGCTGTGGCGTCTGCGTCCTTTTTTTTCTCCCTCCCAATTGCTTGCTCTCTACAGGGGCCTTATCCGCCCATGTATGGAGTATGTCTCACATGTTTGGGGAGGATCCACTCATACATCTCTCCTAAACAGGGTTGAGTCAAAAGCTTTTCGTCTCATCAACTCCACTCCTCTGACTGACTGTCTTCAATCTTTAAATCACCGCCGCAATGTTGCTTCTCTTGCTCTCTTCTACCGTTATTTTCATGCTCACTGCTCTTCTGAACCTGCTAACTGCCTGGCCCCCCTACTCCCGCGGCCTCGCTGCACAAGACTTTCTACTCATTCTCATCCCTATTCTGTCCATCTTCCTAATGCAAGAGTTAATCAGTATCTTTACTCTTTCCTCCCTTTCACTGGTAAACTCTGGAACTCTCTTCCTGTTTCTATTTTTCCACTTTCCTATGACTTAAATCTTTTCAAAAGAAGAGTAACAAGACACCTCCCGAACTAAATTGGCCTAACCCTCTGTTTTTATTTTATTCTCTTACTGTCTTCTTTATAGGGACTGGCGACTAAGCGGGCTTTGTGTTACCCATTTTTGTTGTGCCCCTGGCCAGTTCCTTGTGATGTAAAAAAAAAAAAAAAAAAAAAAAAAAAAATGATATTTCCGATGCAAATATCATATTTCTGATAAATGTTGCATTTCAGTTTGAGCAGATGCAGGATTACGGATATGAAGTGTCATGTGAGTGGAAGTATTCTGGTTGAGATTGAAGGAGCCTTGAATCCTGGAGGCAGGCATAGCTTGGCTGTTACCAGTGACGATGAAGCACAGGAACTCTTGTTCAACCTTAACAACATGATCCCAGACCTCAAGCCTGAGTGCCTTGGTAAGTAGTTACCTTTGTTGCAAGTATATCTTTCTTTGCATCCTCTGAAGTACTTGCTTGAAAACATGAATTTCCTCTTATGAATATTTGCCTCTCAATGACTGGACCAGAATAACCAACCTATCAGTGTTGTAGACTGAATTCCACCGAACTCCACAAAGTTGATAAGTTAATTTAATATATTTATTTCATTTAAGTTCAGAATGCCGAGTTTTTTTGAAAAAACATAACCAGGCATTTTATAACATATGTCACTATGAATATTTGAAAGAGTTTGCAATATTTTCACAGTAAGCTAAGAATAAAGGATGGACTGAATGGTCTATGTACTATAACCAGCTACTTTAAAGCTTACTCTGTACAGCTTTATTTGTTTCATCAGAGATACAAATCCATGCAATGAATAAGTGGTAAGAACTCCATTAGAATATTCTTTGATGTAATTGATGGTCAAGGAACAAAAAAAAGCTCCTGTAAAAAAATGTATTGCCTGCTCTTGACAAGTACACAGTGGTGATCCGCTGTAACGAATGTGAACGTTCTAGGACCTCATCCTTTATAGCACTTATTCATAACAGCGTCTAGTGAAATAAGTATACACATAGACCCCGTTTAACACACACTCGCTTAAGAAAAATCTAATGCATTAAAGATTTGAAGTTACGCACAAAATGTTTGGCATAAAAATAAAGAGTATAAAAAATGTATTCATTTAAATCATTGGCTTGCCAGCCTGCTTGCCAGCACTCGGTAGCACTGCAAGACGTTTATCTTTATTTGTTTATTTATTTATTATCATTATTTTTGTATGAAAATACCAGGTGGGATTGTAACCCCTGTTCAGGGCGTCGTAACCCCTCACCGCACGGAGGTGTAAAAGCCACTTCAACTCTATGGGGGCAGCAAAGACTTGAATTAATCTGTCGTTGGCCGCGATAGATTAAAGTCGTGCCCCCATAGAGTTGAGGTGGGGTGCAATAAGCACAATTGGTAATATGGCTTCTGTTTACCTCAGTGGATTCTGAGAAACAATCTCTTGAGTTTCTATTACAAATCACTACTTTAGGAGATATAGAACATTTTTGTAATACTGAAGAGAGGGTAGTGTTTACTTTTGCTTTATCTCCATCATGTGACCTACATTGCTTTTTTAATTTCTTATTCATATACAGGAACTACCACGTGTGGGTCTCACGGCCTCTTGTAGCTACCTTATGTTCTTATTTTCTTATATATTTTATGCTTAAAGGTTTTTGATAATGTTTATTAGAGCACTGTTTGTCACCTCTTACCAAAAGAAATTAATGTTACTGATAATGGCAATGTTTACAGTTGTGTCTTAGAAGTGTTGGACTGATGCATGTGAGGATTAGGATAGAGATGATTATTCATTATGAGGAAGTGTTTGCAGAATTGAGTTTATCCGTTACATTAAATCATAATTGCTGTGATATTCACTTTCTTGCTACCTATGATGCAGATTTCAACATTCTAAACACTACAGTTTTCTTCTGTTACAGACCTGCATTTAACAAAAGATGTATCCCCTAAAGCACTGAGAACGTTAGAGGGCATACCTGGTATGACATTATACGTGAGTGAAGTGCAAGACTCTGACCTTGACAGAGTGGTGGAGATGGCAAAGGCTATCCTGCCTCAGGACAAGAAGAGGTGAGTAATAGAGATGCAAGTATTACATAATCTCCATGTCTCGCTTGGAAATGTTTGGTGGCTTTTGTAGCAGGTAATAGTTGTGGTAATAGTTGTGAAGATGTTTGTTTCATCTTTACATCACTCATTACAGACACGCCCTTGTGTCTGTTTGTGACTCGGGACAGATCTCGTCGTTAACAAAAGTCCCGAAGTATATTGTCACGGTCGGTGACACGAGGTCGCCACCCCAGGCCATGCCCCAGAGACACGTGGGTCTAATTAACTTAATTCAGGATATTTAAAACAAGATCAACATATGAAAACCTTATATAATTAACACTTAACTACAATTCCCCTTTTACAAAAATAAACACTGCACTAGTCCAAAATTCCAATAAGATCCCACGCGCAACGCTCCCAAAAATCTCACCCCTCTCACTTTCCGTCTCTCCCCAAACCTCCCTTAAACACACAAAAACCCCTTTTAAGACACTTCTTACTGAGCCTCTACACAAAAACCCCAAACGCTTCTACTAAACTTATTCAACAAACGCTTCACTGAACGTTACCTCAAAAAAAAAGCACTTCACTGATCTCATCCCATCAAAAAAAGAGCACTTCTACGGGGTCTCTATACTAACGAAGCTTCTACTGAACTTAATATACAACACAACGCTTCAATGAACGTTTTCATCCAATCACCAAAAGACGCTTCTACTGAGCCTCATCCTAACACCCAAAACCTCCCTCCTCCCACTTTTCCGTAAAGCAGCCAACTCGACATCGTAAATAAATAACGAAAAAACAAGCTTCACAAAATCTTACAAACCCTAAAGGTTGGAAGGAGGACTAAACCACCCTCCCCGTGCTGCCCACCCCCCGACACACGGCCCCAACACAAAACACACAGCGGAAAATGTCGGGAGTGGGGGACGGGGCGGGGTCACGACCTCTTTTATATGGGGACTTTCTAGCTCGTGTGGCAACCCCTGTCACACCATGCTTCCCTCCCAAAAAAAGGGGCGGAGCTACGCTCTGCCCCATTTCTTGCCGTCTCAACCTACGGGGGAAATTAGTTTTCGTCACACCTTTCCCCCCGTAAAAAATAGAAAATTCCTCGTATGAGAATTTTCGTACCAAAAAAAAAATCCTTAACATTATACCACAACAACCTTTTTTACTACTAAGAAAACCAGGACTTATCGGAGTCACTCTCTCGGGCACACCTCCCTTCCACCTTACTGCCCCCCCGTTTTTTTCTCTGTGTTACTACTGACTTCCATATTGTCTCCCGGACCCAACCCACCTTGCTCCACAGGACGAGAGCTCTACCTTAACCTCACGCCGACATCCCTCTGTGGCGCCACACAAAGGGGCCCCGTCCGCGGGGTGGCTTTAGCTCTCGGGGGAAATACCCCTTTTAAACATTACATATACTTTTCCCCCAACTCTGAGTTTCCTAGGGTCTGGGGTGATTAAAAACTCCCCCTATTTTCCAAAACCTCATGTTTTTAAAAATGAGTGAAAATCTTAGAAGGGCCCCGCTATACTTTGGAGTGGGTGTCCGAAAAGGCCCCCCCTCAAAATCCTAGTTACCATTTCTACCGGGTTTAAAGGAAAACAAAAAACTGGGGCCCCTCGAGGGGGTCCCATCAATCTCCTAACACTCTAAAAGGGCTATCAAAGGAACAGGGGGGACGGGGGGCGACCGTTACACTGGGGTTTTTTTCCCCACTAACTTACATCTCAACTCGTTTTCCCTTCCTCTTTACCCCAACCAATCGTGATCCCCTGACAAACTTCCCTAACTGTTCCTCGGTCACGGTGTTGAGCGTCGATGGGGGGTTTGCCGCTTTCCTGACTCCCTCAACCGCTGAGGGTTAAATCGCATCATCGAAGCCCTCCTCGAAACCAAGTATTTCATCTACATGTCAGGAACTCCCTCTGACGCCCTCTCTGTCTCTCTCTTGGCGTGCCGCAGGCGCATATCTCGGGTCACCGCGCACACAGAAAAAGTTCAGGCTCCCTCTCGCTCGAGTTTTACTAAATCACGGGGCCCCCATGCTAGGCTTTTCGACGGAAGGGGGGCTCATCTTCCCGCCTCCCAAATCGTTCCCCACAAGAATCGACCCCAGTGCGGGAGCTGGTCCCATTCTACTAACCAGCCCATCTACTAGACCACAGCTAAAATGCACTTCACGGCGCACTGACTAAAATCCAACAGTGACCTATAGCTACTCTCCTATCCTTTTTCCTCCAGGGGGTCCTTCTCAGCGCCCTCAGACGGACCTTCTGTAGCACGCGCCCCTTTACGACATCTCAACGCGCGTGTCTTTACGAGGGTGGGAAAAAAAATTACCGGCCTAAAACATTAAAAGCTTGAGCAACACTCGTCCCCTTCACCCTCACTACATCACATCGGCTCCTGCTCGCGGGTCTACAAAACACAGGGTTTTAAAAAACTGCCAATCTTTCGCCTTTCCCAGCAATTCTGCGGAGGTGTCCTGTAGCCACAAAGGGCCTCCACACGTGATCTGACAGGCCCTAAGGTCGGCCCGGGTTTTTAAATCTGCCTAATGGGAGGGACAACTCTCGCGGTACAAATCTCTCGCAGCGGAGTTCCTCCCTTCCTCCCCCTTGTAAATGAGAGGCATCTCCAAGGGCCTGAGAAACAAAGTAAAATTTTCCGCCATCACCCGGG
>JACEEZ010024777.1:636926-639608 GCA_016584305.1 Chionoecetes opilio | reverse complement strand
CTAAATAACTCTAAAACAGCATTACATAGTACTTCCCGCAATACAGCTTAGCATAAGTACCCAGCAATACAGCATTAGCAAAAATACTTCCAGCCAAAAACATTAGATTATACTTCCAAGCAATACAACTTAGCATTAGTACTTCCAGCAATACAACATTAGCATAAGTACTTCCAGCAATACAACATTAGCATAAGTTTCTTCCAGCAACACAAACATTAAACATTAGTACTTCCAGCAATACAACATTAGCATAAGTACTTCCAGCAATACAACATTAGCATTAGTACTTCCAGCAAAAAACAACATTAGCATAAGTATCTTCCAGCAATACAGCATTAGCACTTAAGTACTTCCAGCAATACAAACATTAGCATTAGTACTTCCAGCAATACAACATTAGCATTAGTACTTCCAGCAATACAGCATTAGCATAAGTACTTCCAGCAATACAACATTAGCATTAGTACTTCCAGCAATACAACATTAGCATAAGTACTTCCAGCAATACAACATTAGCATTAGTACTTCCAGCAATACAACATTAGCATTAGTACTTCCAGCAATACAACATTAGCATTAGTACTTCCAGCAATACAGCATTAGCATAAGTACTTCCAGCAATACAACATTAGCATTAGTACTTCCAGCAATACAGCATTAGCATAAGTACTTCCAGCAATACAACATTAGCATTAGTACTTCCAGCAATACAACATTAGCATTAGTACTTCCAGCAATACAACATTAGCATTAGTACTTCCAGCAATACAACATTAGCATAAGTACTTCCAGCAATACAACATTAGCATAAGTACTTCCAGCAATACAGCATTAGCATAAGTACTTCCAGCAATACAGCATTAGCATAAGTACTTTCAGCAATACAGCATTAGCATAAGTACTTCCAGCAATACAGCATTAGCATAAGTACTTCCAGCAATACAGCATTAGCATAAGTACTTCCAGCAATACAGCATTAGCATAAGTACTTTCAGCAATACAGCATTAGCATAAGTACTTCCAGCAATACAGCATTAGCATAAGTACTTCCAGCAATACAGCATTAGCATAAGTACTTTCAGCAATACAGCATTAGCATAAGTACTTCCAGCAATACAGCATTAGCATGATATTAAGTGTTTCCTACCTCCTTCCTCATAGTGTAGCGTCCCTGCATTCGGTCGGCGGTTCGAGCCCACCAAGTTCGTCTTGGCGTGGTGGCGCTTTGTATAGTCAATAACCTTGTCGTTGGTACTTGCAAAGTGTCTAGATAGGATCAAAGTATCTTATCTTATCTTTCCTCATATTCCTTTCACCTTCAAGAACCTCTAAATACAGTATTAGCATGACATTAAGTGCTTCCTTCCTCCTTCTTCATATCCTTTTCTCGGCAAGAATTTCAAAATACAGCATTAGCATGACATTAAATGCTTCCTACGTCCTTCCTCCTATCCCTTTCTCCTTCAAGAATCTCAAAATACAGTATTAGCATGACATTAAGTGCTTCCTACCTCCTTCCTCCTTCAAAATCTTCAAAATACAGCATTAACATGACATTAAGTGCTTCCTACGTCCTTCCTTCTATCCCTTTCTCCTTCAAGAACCTCTAAATACAGCATGAATTATGTCCTACCTTCTCCCTTTTTTTTCTTTTTTTTTTCCCCTTTCCCCTCCTTCAAGAACCTCTAAATACAGCATTAGCATGACATTAAAGCTTCAAACGCCCTTTTCCCTCCTATCCCTTTCTTCCTTCAGAACCCTAAATACAGCATTACATGACATTAAATGCTCTTCCTCCTTTTCCTCCTTTTCTCCTTCAAATATCAAAATACACCCATTAGCATACATTAATGCTCCTACCCTGTCTTCTTCTTTTCTATCTCCTTCAATCACCCCAAAATCTACAATTACATGGCATTTTTTTTTCCCTTCCTACCTCCTTTCCTTCGTCTTTCCTCCTTCAAGAACCTCTAATAACCTTAAGACTTTAAAGTTTTTACATTATCTTCCTACCCTACCCCCTGTCTTCTTCCTTTTCCTATCTCCTTCAATAACCTCTAAATACAGCATTAACACGACATTAAGTGCTTCCTACCTCATTCCTCCTATCCCTTTCTCCTCCAATAACCTCTAAATACAGCATTAACACGACATTAAGTGCTTCCTCCCCCCTGTCTTCCTCCAGCCCTCCCCTGAGCTGGAGTTCCCCCACGGGTCGGAGCTGTCTGCCCGCTGTGACAGGCCGGGCAAGTTTAAGCTGCTGGGGGACTCGACGCTTACCTGCTCCAATGCCAAGTGGACAGGCAGGTTCCCCGTCTGTGTCCGCACCAACTTCTACTCCAACTACTCAGGTAAGTTACCAGAGGGCGCCGCCTTCTCACACTTCTTTAGTTACGACGGTTCTGCCTTGACTCAGTGTTCCAAATAGGTTAGTGTTTGTTTGTCCCCTATTCTTGCTATCCACTTCTTCCTCTTCCATCATCTCTTTCACTTCTCTCTATTCATATCTTTCTTGTTTTTTTATTTTCCTCTCTAGCTCCTCTTCATTTTTTTTCTCTCTCTCCTCTCCTCTCTCCTCTCCTTCCCCCTCTCTCTCCCCTCTCTCTCTCTCTCCTTCTCTCTCTCTCTCTCTCTCTCCTCTCTCTCTCTTCCTCTCTCTCTCTCTCTCTCTCTCTCTCC
>JACEEZ010024777.1:616926-631926 GCA_016584305.1 Chionoecetes opilio | reverse complement strand
AGAAAAAAACCAGCATGTGGGGAGAAGAGATGAGACAAGGTGGAATTTCTTTATGCATAAGTTGTCTAACCTCTGAGAAACATAGCTTAATAAATATCACCTGAACGGAAAGAGGATTACATAGGATTACATAGGAATAACAGACACCAGGAGACCTATTGGTCCATAACGAGGGTATCTGCTGCACTACATACTACTAACTATCAACTACTTGTAAGAAAACAGTTGGAAAATGATACCATGTCCCTAAAGAGGATAGGAACATGGAAGTTTCATAGTGCAGAATGATAGGATATGAAAAATACTAACTACAACTACCACTACCACTATAACTAATCGATACGGGGGACTAGATATGAATTCGCACTATCAATACCCATTTACTTTACAGTGCGCGTCAAGTCTGTTTTTAAATGTAGTTATTGTGCTGGCTCCAACAACATTTGCTGGTAACTTGTTCCATCGATCAACGACTCTAACATTGAAATAATTTTTACGGAGATCGGTGATGCAACGTTGACCGTTTAGTTTTAAACCATTATTTCTTATTGTCACTTGAGTTGAAAGCTCGAATAGGTTCTCTTGATTAATGACATCAAATCCTTTTAGGATCTTAAAGGTTTCTATCAAGTCCCCACGGATTCTTCGATCCTTTAAGGAAAACATATTAAGTTTCCGCAGTCTCTCTTCATAAGATGAATTTCGCAGAGATGGAATTTGTTTGGTTGCTCTTCTTTGCACTGATTCCAATTTGGCTTGATCTTTTACGAAACAGGGCGACCAGAATTGAACGGCATATTCCAAGTGCGGCCTAACCAATGATGTGTATAATTGTGTCATTACTTTCGGAGTTTTATGTTCAAAGTTACGTTTAATAAAGCCCAACATCATATTTGCCTTTTTACTGGCAGCTAGGCAATGCGGACTGGTTTTCAGATCATTACTGATGATGACACCTAATGATCTGAAAACCAGTCCGCATTACCTAGCTGCCAGTAAAAAGGCAAATATGTGTTGGGCTTTATTAAACGCAACTTTGAACAAAAAACTCCGAAAGTAATGACACAATTATACACGTCCTTGGTTAGGCCGCACTTGGAATATGCCGTTCAATTCTGGTCGCCCTGAGGAAGAGGAGGAGGGGGGAGGAGGGGGGAGGGGAGGAGGAGGAGGAGGAGGAGGAGGAAGGAAGGGAGGAGGAGGAAGAGGAGGGGGAAGAGGAGGAGGAGGGAGGGGGAGGACGACGACGAGGAGGAAAAAGGAGGAGGAGAAAGAAGGAGGAGGAGGGGGAGGAATACATAGCAATACATAGTAATAACAGACACCAGGAGATCTATTGGTCCATAACTAGGGTATCTGTTTTAGGGATCTGTATCTGAGGAGGAGGAGGAGGAAGAGGAGGAGGAGGAGGAGGAGAGGAGGAGGAGGAGGAGGAGGAGGAGGAGGAGGAGGAGGAGGAGGAGGAGGAGGAGGACGAGGAGGAGGACAGAGAGGAGGAGAAGGAGGGGAGAAAGGAGGAGGAGGAAAGAGAGGAGGAGGAGAGGAGGAGGAGAGGAGGAGGAGGAGGAGGAGGAGGAGGAGGAGGAGGAGGAGGAGGAGGAGGAGGAGAAGGAGGAGGAGGAAGACAAGGAAATGGGGATGGAGGAGAAGGTAGAAAAGAACAGGAATAGAAAAAGAAAATAAACGCAATGAATTCACCTCGTATCTCGTGGTAATTTAGAGTTACAGGTAAATATTCAACCTTAACTGCCTGGGCGAAGATTTGAGGTCAGTGTCCTTTGTCCTGCGCCGCCTCACAACCCCTTGAGCACCCTCTGGGAACCTGTCTTTTTAAACTTTTTTTTCAGTTGTCTGTCTTATTCTGTTTCTTTCCGTTTTCTTTTTCTTTCTTTCTTTCATTCTTTCTTTCTTTTCTTCCTCCTTTTCTTCTTTTCTCCTTTCTCTGTCTTATTTTCTTTCCTTCCTCCTTTTTTTCATGTCTGTCTTGCTCTTTTTAGTTCAGGTCTTCCAATCTTTTCTTTGCATTCTTTTGCGTTTCTTCCTATAGCCTTCATTCAGGCCAATACTTTGTTTTACTTGCTTTGCTCTCTCTATCTCTCTTGGAACCTGTCTTTTTATAGTTATATATATTTTTTCATTTCTCAATATCTAAGCTAATTCCTGTTTCTGTAATTTAGAGTTCAGGTTATTTAACTTCTCTTGTTTAGGTAGTGTCCTTTTCCTTCGCCTCACTTCTTGCCTTCTGGGATGTTTTACTTTTTTATTTCTTTCTTCTATTCGTTTTTTTCTTTTCTTTTTCTTTCTTTCTCTTTCTCTTTCTTTCCTTTTTCTTTCTGTCTTCTCCTTCTATTTAATTTTTTTCTTCTCCTTTTTTCTTCTTTTCCTTTTTTTTATCTCTTAACTCTCTTCTTCTTTCTCTCTCTTTCTCCTCTTTCCTTCATTCTCCAATCTTTGTCTTCTTCTTCTCTCTTTCTCTCCTTCTTTTATTATAATCTTCTTCTCTCTACTCTTCCTTTCTTTCCTTCTTCTTCTTTCTTTCTTTCTCCTCTCTCTTCTCTATCTCGTCTCTCTTTTTCTCTCCTTTTTTCTTCACTTTCTCTCTCCTTCCTCCTCTCTCTCCTCTCTCATTTCTTCTACTCTCTTCTTCTTTCTTACTTCGATCTCTTCTTCTTTCTCTCCTTCCTTCATCATCTCTCTCTCTCTCTCCTCCTCTCTCTCTCTCATCTCTCTCTCTCTCTCTCTCTCTCTCTCTCACTCTCTCTCTCTCTCTCTCTCTCTCTTCTCTCTCTCTCTCTCTCTCTCTCTCTCCTCTCTCTCTCTCTCTCTCTCTCTCTCTCTCTCTCTCTCTCTCTCTCTCTCTCTCTCTCTCTCTCTCTCTCTCTCTCTCTCTCTCCTCTCTTTTCTTAATCATTATGAGGACTTATAGATATAGATTTAATTTTTTTTCTCTCAAATTTTTTGTCTGGATAAATGGAACCTCTTCTCTGCTGCAGACTATATACACAACTATCACTGACCTCATGGCATCCTTATCCTCTCTTCAACCCATCATCTTTCGTTCTTTCTCTTGTGGTTCCTTTCTCTCTGTATACTACTTTTTTCCATCATCCTCTGTTCCTCTTTCTCTTACTCTTAACTCCTCCATTCTCCTTCCTGTTTTTCCTCTCTCTCTTTTTTTTTTTTTTTTTTCTTTTTTTTCACAACGATCATCTTTTCTTCTTTCTCTTGCGGTTCCTTTCCCTCTTATAATATACTTTTTTGCTCCATCCTCTGTTCATCTTTCTCTAACTCCTCTATTCTCCTTCCTGGTTTTCCTCTTACTTCATAATACTCATCTCCTTCGTTTCCCGACTCACTTTCCTTTCTCTTCATTTCCTCTTCCTCTCATTTATAGCCTCCCTCTTTCCTTCCCCCAATTCCTCTTCCTTTCCTTTCCTATTCTCCTCATTCTTGCCCCATTAACTCATCCTCTCCTTCTCTTCCTTCCTCATTCCTCCTTTCCTTGCCTCACTACTTCTCTTTTATTTCTCCTAATTTTCAAAAGAAGGTCGTGCCCGTCTCTTGATTTTCCTTCGTTAAGACTCAATCCACTCTCTCTCTCTCTCTCTCGTCTTCTCTCTCTCAATCGATCTCTCTCTTCTCTCGTCTCATCTCTCCTCTCTCTCTCTCTCCTCTCTCTTCTCTCTCTCTCTCTCTCCTGTCTCTCTCTCTCCTCTCTCTCTCTCTCTCTCTCTCTCTCTCTCTCTCTCTCCTCTCTCTTCTCTCTCTCTCTCTCTCTCTTTTTTTTCTTTCTTTTTTATTTAAACTGTTAGTACATTTGGTGTTATTATAGCTAAAGCTCTAGGTTTTACACTAGAACTATCTATAGCTACATCTAATATAAAAAAGACATTTTATATCTTAAAAATAAATTAGGCCATCAACCGCTGTTCACCCCCCCGCTTAAAGTCTTGTAGCGAGGCGTGGGGGTGGAGGTCAGTTTGGTGAACTAACTGGTTCCACAGACGGCCGTAGCGGGGGAAGAAGGAACGTAGGTGGTGCTCTGTCCTGGAGAAGGGCACAGTCACTTGCTCCTGTCTCTGTGGGGCGACACGGGTGGAGTGAAGGGGCGGCGGGGCCTGGGGAGCTTGATGGCTGCCAGGGGGGCGTGTGTAGATTTAGTGCCTTGTGCATGACACATAAACCTGCCACATCCTGCGCTTCTGGAGGGGGTTTGGGAAAGGGGTCAGGCGCGTGGTGGGGACGTGTATTGCTAACCAGTCGCTGGGCTCTTCTCTGGACGCGGTCTAGTGTGGCAAATAAGAGGGCGGGCACTAAGACCATGCTAGAGGGGAGTATTCCTTAGGGGCGTACTGACCTTGTGCAAACCTCAACCCCCTTGGCATCTAAAGGGTGGGAGATGCGCCGGACACAGCTGAGTCTCCAGGCCGATTTTTTAGCTACTCTCCTGGCATGACTGGTGAGGTCGTCCCGCGTAAAACTCCACCCCAAGGTGGAGATGGATCTCTAAAGGGGGGTGGATCTCCCCCAAGCCTATTCCGGTGCGGGCGGGTTGGTGATGTCTTCCCTTGGGGAGATAAGCAGACCCTGGGTTTTTTTCAGGGGCCGGGCTGACCTGCCATCGACTACCCCAGGTGAGATTTGTCCATTCTGGGTTGATGCGGCACACCGTGTCCGCCATCACGTCTGTCGCAGGGGAAGCGGGGTTGCGTCTCAGCGTGGCCCTGGGCCTCGGAATGAGCTGGAGAATTCATTGAAATAGACTTCCCCCAGAAGGGCCCCCAGTACCTCCCCGCGGGACGCTGGCGGTGGGTTGCGGGCGGAATGGGGGCCTTTTGTCCCCACCCTAAGGTCCTGTCTTGGAGGTAGTCCGGATGAGCGCAGTGGGGCGCCGCGCCCCCCGGCTCCTCATCTTGGCACGGACCTCGGTGCCAACCCTTAAAAGGCTCCGGTTATGTCCAAACCCACGACAAAGGTGTCCATTTCCTCTACCCACGAGTGTTCCAGGGGGCAGACTGAAGGGGCGGGTCCAGCGGACCTTTCCTCCTAAAACCAAACGCTTGGGTTAGGGTGTGGGCGTCCAAGAAGGTGTTGATTTTGGCGTGATGGGGGGACCCAGATTTTCCCAATTAGTAGAAGGGAATTGGCGTTTTTTTGGGTCCCGTTTGCTTTTTTTTTTGTGGATGGCCACCACTTTCCTTTTTCCCTTGCGTGGGGCCATTTGCCGGGGAAAAGAATGTTGTTGAAGATGATGGTAAATGGTGGAGCAGCGGGCAGCACATCCCTTTAGTAGGTGAGGGCTGATGTTGCGGCCCTAGCGCCTTCTTGGGATCTTTTGCCGCACTGTGTTTTTATTTCCCTTATTGAAAACGCAGACTCTCCGAGGGGGCCCTGTGAGGGATGTATCCGGGGGGCTCGCGTGGGGGTCTGGCCCCGACTTTTTAAAAGAAAAATGAGCTCCCAAACACCACCTTGTCCTTGTCGCGGACACCCACTGACCCTTTTGGTCTGGTAGGGGCGGAAGGTGTTGTCAGCAAAAGGGGCCTTGCTGCTGCTTCACTCCACACCCCCACCCCTTATGCTCACTGACGGGCCGCTGTATTTGGGCCTTTAAGTCCTCTCTCCAGCGTTTTTGGGCCTGCTTTTGGCCTGACACTGGTCTGAGCTTCTTGTCCCGTGTTTGTTGAGTTGGGGGGGGTTGGACTTTACCGCAGCCGGCCCTGTTTTGTTGTCAGCGGCTCTCCTACCTGAAACCAAACCGGGCTATCATGGGTTTGGATTTGGGGTTTGCTGGTATAGGGGTTTTTCTGGGGGGTGGGGGGAGGTTGGGGAAGGTCTCCACTTTGTGTTAAAGTCGCCGTGAGAAGCTCCGTCCCACAATGGGGTCCAAATTTTCTTTTAGGCTTCCCAATCTCCAGGACCAAGCCGTTGACTCGGGCATGCCTCGTCGCGTACTACTGGTGCTTATGGTGGGGAGTACGGCAGAGTGGGCCGTGATCCAACCTACCCCGGGGGGGGGCAGGTGATCACTTCTTCTGGCAAATCTGTGATGACGGGTCGAGGGGGACCAGAATGTGGGGGGGGGAAATTTACATGGTGTTAAGGGGGTACTCATTAGCAAAATTTTCGAACTTCCTCGCAAACCCGTGCTGGGTTTATTCCCTAAACAATGAAGGTTTCAGTTGTGCTGGAGGTAGGGTGTCAATGTTGGAGTAGAGGGGTGATGGGGGCATTTCCCCGCCACTGTGGGCGGGACAACCATAGTAGGGTAGTTTCGTGCAACTCGTCCCCCATCTGAAAAACTCATCTCAAGGTGCCTATCCATTTCAACCTCGAGCGCCTCACACGAGACCTTCGCGGAAGCAGAGGCGATCCCCCCGAAGGGCCGTGGGGACGGTCCTTGGGGCCATCTTGAATTCCCTGGTGGTCCGAAGTTGGCAGGATAGTGGGGTTTAGGAAGGGCTCGACCGTGCAATGGCTGGGTTTTGGGGTATGAAAGAGTGAGCGAGTCTCCTATTTTGGTTTGGAGTCCTCTGACATTGCGGAATAAGATCAGTTTTTTTCTTTGAAGGGCGGTGAAGGTCTCTCTCCCCTTCTCTCTCTCTTCTCTCTCTTCCTCTCCTCTCTCTCTCCTCTCTCTTTCCCTCTCCTCCCCTTTTTCTCTCTCTCTCCATCCTCTCTCTCTCTCCTCTCCTCTCTCTCTCTCTCTCTCCTCTCTCTCTCTCTCTCTCTCTCTCTCTCTCTCTCTTCTCTCTCCTCTCTCTCTCTTTTTCTTCCTTTTCTTTTCCTTCTTCCCTTTTTTTCCTTCTCTCTTTCTCGGGTTTTCTCCCTCTCCCCCTCTGCTCTCTTTCCCCTCCTTCCTCCCATTTCCTTTCCTCTTTCTTTCTCTTCCGTTCTCCTTCCTCTTTCGTTTTTCTCTCTTTTTTTCTTCTTTTTTCCCTGTTTTTTTGTCTTTTTCTCTCTTCTCTTTGTCTCTCTCTTATGTATTCTCTTCCTCTCTCTCCTTTTTCCTCTCTCTCTCTCTCTCTTTTCTCCCCTCCCTCTCTCCCTCTTCTTTTTTCCTTTCACTGTCGTTGTTAGTTGCTTGCTTGCTTACTTAGTCCTCTGTTAGTTCTCTTTCTCCTTCCTCCTCTCTTCTCTCTTCTCTTACGCCCCCTCCCCCTATCTGCTGGCCGTCTCAACCGCTATCTCTCGGTGACTCACTACTCTCTCCGGTCTTCATTCCTATCTTCCTCTCTCTCTCTCTTGGACCTCCTAGTTCACGTCGGTCTCCAGTTCTCGCTCAGTAGTCGCTGTTAGTTGTTAGTTGCGCTTCCCACGCAATTTCCTTCTCTCCTTTTTCAGTTTCTCGCCCTTGTTGGTTGCTCACAAAGGGGCACGGGGAACCTCGGGATCATACTGCGGCTCTAAAAACCACCTGGACGTCTCTTCCGCCACAGGGCCTTACCGACGGTTTTTCCCGTCCGTTCGCCGTCCGACGGTGCGGCACGTGGTGTTGGGTTGGTGCATTTGGTGACTTTTTGTTGTTTTTTTTTTTTTTTATACATCATCAGGATGGCAAGGCGAAATAATAACCTAAACCCGCTTAGTTTGCCATTTCCTTTAAAGAAGTCGTTAAGGAGTCAAAAAGGCCGGGGGGTCAATTTTTTGGAGGTGTCCTTGCAACTCCTCTCATGAAAAAATTATTAGAATGTGAAATTAGAACGCAAGTAGTTTTCCCGAGTTTACAGAAAAGAAAAGAGTAAATTTTCGATTATCTCTTGAAATTTCAGGAAAAAGGGAAATATATAGCACTTTTGCCAGTGATGGCGCGAGGGGGGGGTCATCCTAGTTGAAGTCAAGAGCAGTATGAACCCAACGGGGAAGAGAGCAAGGAAGAACTTGCGGCGGTGCCTTAAATTGAAACAATCATCAGACGGTGAGTTTATGCGAAAAGCTTTTGCTCGAATGTTAAGAGGGCGCTGCAGGACCTCCCCAAAAAATGAGAGTCAAACTCATGGGCAATAAGCCCCTGTACAGATCAAGCAACTGGAGGGAGAAAAAATAAGTGACGGAGACGCCACGGACGGCTAACTAACCTGTGTTAGCACCAAGAATGAAAGAAAGAGGGTAGGTCAACTTTTTGGATGTGTCTTGTCCTCCTAGAAAAATTTAGGTCAGATTGGAAAATTAAAGGAAGAGTTTGAGAGTTTTTACGTGAAAGGACGAAGAGTACGAACTTTATTAACCCTTTCATTAGGAAGAAAAAAAGATTAGGGAAAAATTTGTGCGCGAGGCCGCGGGAGGGGGGGAGGCATGCGTTAGCAAGTTCAGAAGAGCAGTGAGCATGAAAAAAACGGTAAGAAGAGAGCAAGAGAAGAACATTGCGGCGGTGATTTAAAGATTGAAGACATCAGTCAGGGAGGGAGTTGATTGAGACGAAAAGCTTTTGACTCAACCCTGTTTAAGAGGGCTCTATGAGTGGATCCTCCCCAAACATGAGAGGCATACTCCATACATGGGCAGATAAGGCCCCTGTACAGAGCAAGCAACTGGGAGGGAGAAAAAAAATGGACGATGACGCCACAGGACACCTAACTTCTTAGAAGCTGTTTTAGCACAAGATGAGATGTGAGATTTCCAGTTCAGACTTTTAGTAAAGGATAGTCCAAAAAATTCTTCATTGTAGAAGAGGGAGACATTTGAGAGTCATTGAAGAAGAAAGGATAGATGTTTGGAGAGTTATTTCGAGTCGATAGGTGAAGAAGTTAGGTTCTTGAGGCATTGAACAAAACAAGGTTTGCTTTGCCCCTTTCAGAAATTATAGAAAGATCAGAAGTTAGGCGCTCGGTGGCATCTCTCCATGAATCACTTAATTCCTGTTGAGTTGGACGTCTGATATAAGCGACGTTGAAAAATGCAGGGTAGAATCATCAGCGTAGGAGTGGATAGGGCTTTGAGTTAGACTTAGAATATCATTAATGAATAATAGAAAGAGAGTGGGTGATAGGACAGAACCCTGGGGAACACCATTATAATGACAGACTTATTAGATAGATAGATTAGGGACGATTGTGTTATGAGCGGTTCGATTATGTTTTTCATTAGATTTTTATGTTTGGTGTAAATGATGATGATGTGATGATGGTGATGGGATTATGGTAGTGATAATGTGATGTGTATTTATGGCTTGTGTTTATGTTGATTTCCTCCCTGTATTTTTTTCTTCTAATTTGATCTTTTTTGTTTGTTTTTGTATATCTGTTTCTTTGTTTGTTCGTATCTATCACTCTCGTCTCTCTCTCTCGTCTCTTATCTCTCTCTCTCTCTTCTCTCTCCTCTCTCTCCTCCTCTCTCTTCTCTCTCTCTCTCCTCTCTCTCTCCTCTCTCTCCTCCTCTCTCTCTCTCTCTCTCTCTCTCTCTCTCGTCTCCTCTCTCTCTCTCTCTCTCTCTCTCTCTCTCTCTCTCTCTCTCCCTCTCTCTCTCTCCCTCTCCTCTCTCTCTTCTCGTCTCTCTCTCTCTCTCTCTCCTCTCTCTCTCTCTCTCTCTCTCTCCTCTCTCCTCCTCTCTCTCTCTCTCTCTCTCTCTCTCTCTCTCTCCTCTCTCTCTCTCTCTCTCTCTCTCTCTCTCTCTCTCTCTCTCTCTCTCTCTCTCTCTCTCTCTCTCATCTCTCTCTCTCTCCTCTCTCTCTCTCTCCTCTCTCTCTCTCTCTCTCTCTCTCTCCTCTCTCTCTCTCTTTTTCTCTGTTTCTCTGAGGTTGGATTCCAGTCACTCAACTTCACTCCTTCCAGACGTGCTGAATGTCATCTACATTTGGTTTCCTCCTTAAGTCTCACGTTCCTCGGTCCTTTTCTCTATTCCTCTGCCTCCCTCCTCCCTCTCTCTCTGTCTTTCTCTCCTCTTCTTCTTCCCTCTCCTTCCCTCTCCCTCTCTCTCTGTCTTTCTCTCCTCTTCTTCTTCCCTCTCCTTCCCTCTCCCTCTCTCTCTCTGTCTTTCTCTTCGCCTACCTCTCTGCTGTTGCTTGCTGCGGGCACTGGAACTTCCCAGGTTGTGTATCCTGGATGTACCTGGAAGCAAGGATGAACTTATAGTTGTGTTCCAGGCAAGGAGGGGAGAGCTTGGCTGAGTGAGTGAGTGAAGGAGTGAGAGAGAGAGAGAGAGAGAGAGAGAGAGAGAGAGAGAGAGAGAGAGAGAGAGAGAGAGAGAGAGAGAGAGAGAGAGAGAGAGAGAGAGAGAGAGAGAGAGAGAGAGAGAGAGAGAGAGAGAGAGAGAGAGAGAGAGAGAGAGAGACAGAGAGACAGAGACAGAGAGAGAGAGAAAGAGAGAGACAGAGAAACAGAGAAACAGAGAGAAAGAGAAAGAGACAGAAACAGAGAGACAGAGAAACAGAGACAGATAAACAGAGAGAAAGAGAGAGAGACAGAAACAGAGAGACAGAGAAACAGAGACAGATAAACAGAGAGAAAGAGAGAGAGACAGAGAAACAGAGAGACAGAGAAACAGAGACAGATAAACAGAGAGAAAGAGAGAGTGTGAGTGAGTGAGTGAGTGAGTGAATGTGACCTTGAGTGTGAGGTAAAGTGATTACTGGCTTAGTAAAACTCATTGATTTTTTTTCTTAGTTTTCTTTTGCTTGTTTTTTTTAATGTCTGTGGATGCACTACACTTTTTTAATGTCTGTGGATGCACTATACTTTTTTAATGTCTGTGGATGCACTACACTTTTTTAATGTCTGTGGATGGACTATACTTTTTTAATGTCTGTGGATGCACTATACTTTTTTAATGTCTGTGGATGCACTATACTTTTTTAATGTCTGTGGATGCACTATACTTTTTTAATGTCTGTGGATGCACTATACTTTTTTAATGTATGTGGATGCACTATACTTTTTTTCGTGCAATTGTGGCAGCTGTACATTTTTTTTATTTGAATTATACACATTAGAAAACGAAATGCATGTGGGCGACTTTCGTGGAGCAAATGTTTCAGGAAGACATGTAAATATCCATTATGTTTCAAAGCGAACAGAATGTCTTTTTTTGTATTGCCTCAAATGAGTCACCTTCATATGTGGCTCATTTTTTTTTTATTCTTTATAGCTTTGTTCTCTAGTGTATCGTATTTTCTGTCTGTCTTTCTGTCTGTCTGTCAATCAGTATGTCTGTCTGTCTGTCTGTCTGTCTGTCTGTCTGTCTGTCTGTCTGTCTGTCTGTCTGTCTGTCTGTCTGTCTGTCTGTCTGTCTCTCTCTCTCTCTCTTCTCTCTCTCTCGTCTTCTTCTCTCTCTTCTCTCTCTTCTCTCTCTCTCTCTCTCTCTCTCTCTCTCTCTCTCTCTCTCTCTCTCTCTCTCTCTCTCTCTCTCTCTCTCTCTCTCTCTCTCTCTCTCTCTCTCTCTCTCTCTCTCTCTCTCTCTCTCTCTCTCTCTCTCTCTCTCTCTCTCTCTCTCTCTCTCTCTCTCTCTCTCTCTCTCTCTCGTATCTGGGTCAAGACTCTCTGCTTTACTCTCCTCCCCTTTCCCACTAAAAAAAAGTACATGTCGTTTTTTGTCTTGCTGTCTTATCCACAACTTCTCGAGAGCTGTAAATATTTCATTGTGCCCTTTCTCTTATCTTTCCTGACGATCTTGTTTGTGTCTTTGTCTCCTACCACACGCTAATGTTTTTTTCCTAACCTGGTTTTTTTCTTACTAGGGAGTTCCAAGCGGCTCAGATATCCTTCTGCATTTTTTATTCGATCTAGCTTACCCTTTCTCTCGGTCTTGTTTCTTTCCCCCACTCGATTGGACCAGCAGACGCAGGAGTAAGAACTGGAGGCGGGGACCTAAGTGATTTCCGATACAGGATATATTCACAAGCGACAGTCATTTGGGCAGCCCTTTTATTATTGCAGTGTTGATGACCTTCGTATGTATGTGTGTGTCTGTCTGTCTGTGTGTGTGTGTGTGTGTGTGTGTGTGAGTGTGTGTGTGTGTGCGTGTGTGTGTGCGTGCGTGTGTCCCAGGCTTAATCACGCGCTGGACATACGGTCGCCAGCTATCACCCTCCCGGAAAATGCTCATATTCGTGGAGACCGATCATTTCTATCCTCCTGATGGTGTGTATGCAAGAGTGAAGAGTGTCCTATATCGAGGCCGAGGCTGCTGTGGTCATCGCCGAACTGCTGGTACTGGGTAATTGTTGTTCACTTAGCCGTTCAAAACTACCAGGCTCTTATCCATCGCGTTAAAGATAGTTGAAAGAGTTGCCCCCGGTAGGATTCGAACTCGGGACATCGAACTCACCACTCCAAGACGCTAACCACTCGGCTAACGTTTCTCGGATACCTGATAGTGAAAGCTGATAGTGGGCAACCTGATAACCGATACAGTTTTTATTCCTTGCCATTAACTGAGCTTCTCAAATATAACGCCTTAATCGTTCTTCTTGCTTGCCTCGTGTTCTCGTGATGGTCAGGTGTTTATGTTTACAACCTCGTCTATACTCTTACAAGAAACAAGGTCGAGATTATATATTGCTATCTCTGTTATTGTTATCATTGTCATTACTATTATCACCACTATCACCATCGGCAAAGCTCTTTCAACCACAACCTAATATAACACTAATCACCACCACCACACTTATCACTATTATCACCATCGGCAAAACTCTTTCAACCACAACCTGATATAACACTAATCACCACCACCACACTTATCACTATTATCACCATCGGCAAAACTCTTTCAACCACAACCTAATATAACACTAATCACCACCACCACACTTATCACCATAATCACCATCGACAAAACTCTTTCAACCACAACCTGATATAACACTAATCACCACCACCACCTCACTCTTCATTACCAGACCCTCCCCGGCGAGTTCTTGGTAAACACGCATAACTTATCGCTAATCAACAAGCCTTGAGGCCAACTCAGTCTGAGGCGCCGGGGAGCCAGTGCATAATAGTCCACACCAGTGTTGTGTTCGTCCTCCTGTGCTGATAAATGGGTGGCAGGGGAAACGTGGTGAAGGTGAAGTGTGGTAACCAGGATGTCACAAGGGGCTGAAGTCTCATCCAACACATTTTCAAGGGAATGTGATGGAGGTGAAATTAAGTCCCTGATTGCATAGCCACCACCACCACTACCAACACCACAACCAAAGTAGTCTCTGCCACAACCTTTACCGCTACTACAACCAGTACCATCACCTTTACCACTAACATCACTAACTTACGCCCCTGATTTCACAGCCATCACCACCACCACCACTACAACCAACACCACCACCATTACCACTACCATCCCAAACTTACGCCCCTGATTTCATAGCCACCACCACCACTACAACCAACACCACCACCATTACCACTACCATCCCAAACTTACGCCCCTGATTTCATAGCCACCACCACCACTACAACCAACACCACCACCATTACCACTACCATCACAAACTTACGCCCCTGATTTCATACACACCACCACCACTACTACCAACAACACCACCACTACCACTACCATTACTAACTTACGCCCCTGATTTCACCACCACCACCACTACTACCAACACCACCACTACTACCAACACCATCACCTTTACCACTACCATCACTAACTTACGCCAATGATTTTACAGCTACCACCACCACTACTACCAACACCATCACCTTTACCACTACCATCACTAACTTACGCCAATGATTTTACAGCTACCACCACTACTATACCAATACCACCACCACCATTACCACTACCATCCCTATATGCCGCTACAGTGCCAGATTCTCAGACAAAACAGCTTAGGGCTCCCTCATTGGTTAAAGCTGGTTCCAAGCATCCTTTGTTTGTCAGGCTCTGTAGGGCAGGATTTACCTCGCGTGGGAGCTCATTTGCAAAGGTTAAAGGCTGCAATACGGGTCACAAGCAGTTTTTTCCTTTCCAAATCCTTTTATTTCTTAGTCCTTGTCTTTCTCTTTTTCCCCTCCCTGTCCTTGCCTTTCCTCTTTTCCCCTCCGTGTCCTTGCCTTTCCTCTTTTTCCCCTCCCTGTCCTTGCCTTTCCTCTTTTTCCCCTCCCTGTCCTTGCCTTTCCTCTTTTCCCCTCCTTGTCCTTGCCTTTCCTCTTTTTCCCCTTCCTGTCCTTGCCTTTCCTCTTTTCCCCTTCCTGTCCTTGCCTTTCCTCTTTTTCCCCTTCCTGTCCTTGCCTTTCCTCTTTTCCCCTCCCTGTCCTTGCCTTTCCTCTTTTTCCCCTCCCTGTCCTTGCCTTTCCTCTTTTTCCCCTCCCTGTCCTTGCCTTTCCTCTTTTTCCCCTCCCTGTCCTTCCCCTTCTTTCATTTCCCTCTCCTGTCCATCCACCCCTTCCTTCCTTCTTTCCTTTTCCCCTCCCTGTCTATTACTTCCCTCATTTGTCCTTCCTACCCTCCTATTCCTTCATATCCTTCATTTCCTTTCCCTTTTTTCTTTTCCCCCTTCCGTCCACTCCTTCCTTCCCTCTTTCCTTTTCTCCTCATGTCCTCCTCTTACCTCATTTTCACTTCCTACCCTCCTTTTACTTCATATCCTTCCCATTCTTCCCCCTTTTTTTCCTTTTTCCTCTCCGTTAACCCTTTCCTTCCCCCGCCCTCCCTATCCTCCCCTTTCTCCCCTTCCTTTCCCCACCCCTGTTCTACTTTTACCTCCTCCCTCTGCACTCTCCTTCCTCCTCATCCTCACCCTCGTCGCCCTCCCCAATGAGTTTTCTCTAATTAATGGAAAATGAACAGTCTCGCGTGTGGGACGTTGATGGATTGTGTCATCAGTTACATCTCACTCCCTTGTATTCGTATTTTTCTGTTAGTTGTTATTATTATTATTGTTGTTGTCGTCATTGTTGTTGTTATTGCTTATGATATTACTTTGAAACTATACTATACCATACCAGTAGTAGTAGTAGTAGTAGTAGTAGTAGTATAGTGGTAGTAGTAGTAGTAGTAGTAGTAGTAGTAGTAGTAGTAGTAGTTCAGTTCAGTTCAGTACATTTTATTTTCGTA
>JACEEZ010024777.1:601926-611926 GCA_016584305.1 Chionoecetes opilio | reverse complement strand
AGAACAGTATTCTGCTTTCCTATGAGCCGAAATCCTGCAAGAGAGGAGTAGCAAGGCACGTCGGAAACTAAACTGACCATAAGCCTTTCCAAATTCCAGTGTCTGCTTTTGGGGAGTAACGAGAATAAATATATTAGGTAGTTTGCGGTTTGCGGACTTTCGGTTGCGGAAGTGTGAACTTCAAGAAATTTGCGGACCTGCGGTGCGGAACGTAAGGATTGGGGTTTGCGGATTTGCGTTTGCGGAAGTGGTTTTTCGTTTGCGGTGCCCACCTCTGACACACACACACCCACACCCACACACACACACAACACACACACACACACACACACACACACACCACACCTCTTCTCTCTCTCTCTCTCTCTCTCTCTCTCTCTCTCTCTCTCTCTCTCTTCTCTCTCTCTCTCTCTCTCTCTCTCTCTCTCTCTCTCTCTCTCTCTTCTCTCTCGCTCGCTCGCTCGCTCGCTCGCTCGCTCGCTCTCTCTGCTCTCGCTCTCGCTCTCGCTCTCGCTCTCTCTCTCTCTCTCTCTCTCTCTCTCTCTCTCTCTCTCTCTCTCTCTCTTCTCTCTCTCTCTCCTGTCTGTCTGTCTGTCTGTCTCAGTCTCTCTGTCTCTCTCTCTCCTCTCTCTCTCTCTCTCTCTCTCTCTCTCTCTCTCTCTCCTCTCTCTCTCTCTCTCTCTCTCTCTCTCTCTCTCTCTCAACCTGACATTCATGAATATTTAGATTCTACTTAATTTTGTGAGAGAATCTGTGAGGTGACTTTCCTGAGGGAGATTGCACCTGCTGCCTCTCCGTCAGGCACGTCCTTGGTTGCTCCTTTGAGGCGCATAGAGTGAAAAGAATGAGGCGAATAAAGAACTGAGTAAGGAGTGTGAATAGGCACAGAGGGAATGAGGAGCCGGGGTGAAGAGTAGGAAGGGAGTAGAGAAAGAGAGGTGGAGGAAGAGGAGGAGAGTAAGAAAGTAGGAGGGAAGGAAGAGTAGAGAAAGAGAGGTGGAGGAAGAGGAGGAGAGTAAGAAAGTAGGAGGGAAGGAAGAGTAGAGAAAGAGAGGTGAAGGTAGAAGAGGAGAGTAAGAAAGTAGGAGGGAAGTAAGAGAGCGAGGGAATGAGGAGCTTGGGGTGAAGAGTAGGAAGGGAGTAGAGAAAGAGAGGTAGAAGAGTAAGAGAGTAGGAGGGAAGTAAGAGAGCGAAGGTATGAGTCTTGAGCTGAGGACGTCTTGAGTGGAAGTGATGCTGCTGCCAGTGAAGGATGCAGAGTGAAGGGTGCTCGTGGCTTGCCTGCACTTATGTATGCGTGCTGCTTGTGTATGAATGAGAGAGAGAGAGAGAGAGAGAGAGAGAGAGAGAGAGAGAGAGAGAGAGAGAGAGAGAGAGAGGAGAAGAGAGAGAGAGAGAGAGAGAGAGAGAGGAGGCAGACAGACAGACAGACAGACAGACAGACAGACAGACAGACAGACAGACAGACAGACAGACAGACAGACAGACAGACAGACAGACAGACAGACAGACAGAGAGATACACAGTGAGAGAGAGAGAGAGACAGACAGAAAGAGAGAAACAGAAAGAGAGAGAGAGACCCAAATTAGAGAAAAACACACACAGACACAGACAAACACATACACATACACACATACATCCACTTAAGTACAGACAAGCAAACAGACAAACAAACACAGAGACATTGTTTACACGTATATGTTTGTTTTAACACAGCAAGATAGATGCAAACTTATGGAAACTATGCATAATGGAGACACGAGTGAGCCATTCTCATATATACATAGATGATAACAGTGATGAAGCAAGGGCCGCGGCGTTCCCCAAGCCAGAATAACCAGCACGTCCACTCTGATGCATATAAACAACACGCAGCCAGGAGAGGGAACATGTTATAGGCTTTGACAGGAATTCCGCATGGTGTGTTTGTGTGTGTGTGGTACTGTCTCTCTCTCTCTCTCTCTCTCTCTCTCTCTCTCTCCTCTCTCCTCTCTCTCTCTCTCTCTCTCTCTCTCTCCTCTCTCTCTCTCTCTCTCTCTCCTCTCTCTCTCTCTCTCTCTCTCTCTCTCTCTCTCTCTCTCTCTCTCTCTCTCTCTCTCTCTCTCTCTCTCTAATATTATGATTTAGCAATTCGTCGCCTCCTCCTCTCAGGGAAAGTTTTCTTA
This sequence comes from Chionoecetes opilio, assembly GCA_016584305.1. Taxonomy (NCBI): domain Eukaryota; kingdom Metazoa; phylum Arthropoda; class Malacostraca; order Decapoda; family Majidae; genus Chionoecetes; species Chionoecetes opilio. The sequence continues at coordinate 609,761 of JACEEZ010024777.1, read as the reverse complement.
TTACTATTACTATTAACATTAGTATTATTTGTATTATTTTTTGTTTTCATCATTAGTACCATTGTTATTACTACCCTTATTGTCATCATTAATAGTACGTATAATCATTATCATTACTGCTACAATCACAATACTCATTTCTCTTCGCCTACACCTCCGTCAGTATAGAGAGCCTGGTGGTACCCTTAGTGGCGATGCAGTTTTCATGCAAACACGACCGAGATACATGTCTGTTGCGATGTGAAGGGGCCAGGGAGAGGGATGGTAGATGGACGGAGAAGGCAGAGGATAGAGGGAAGGGAAGGAGTGCAGAGGAAAAAGGAGGGAAGTAGTAATGGGAACATGACGTTTTTCTGGGAGGAAAGGTTGTCAGGTGGTGTGTTAATGTACTGGGTTATGCAGTTTAGGTTAGTCTCGTAACATGGTATATACAAAGGTGCCTTTACTACGTGTTGTAATAGATGTGGGTTGTGCTCATACAAACAGACAAATAGACAGATGAACAAACACTCCAGTAAAAAAAAACAGGCTCCAGGGTTTTCATGCTTTTTATCAAATGATTTAAACAATCTGATTATAATCTATTTTAATCAGAGTAAAAAAAATCATGATTTAATTCAATCAGGGTGATTTTTTTTACAAATAAGCTCATCATTTTTTTCTTCCATTGAACGGAATATATAGCTACATAATGTAGGAAGGTAATTTCATTCATAGGGATGTAGTCATGAATCAAGCATTTTTCTACGAAAATGCTTGTATTCTATGCCTCTGTAATGATTTAGCTACCACATTTCATTACACCCAATAAGTACCTCCATAGTTACATGTTCTGAATTTACTCTTCATGGGGAGCTCCAGGTTATTTCATTTATATATATTTATTATTTTCTAAGATATAATAACTTAAGTAATTTAAGAAATAATATGGATTGTATCCATAAATCCATACCAATATTAATGTATAAATGAGCACCATCATACAGGTCCTACTTACAGATACGTCCTGGTACATGCATACATAGGTCATAGCATGCAGGTTTACTCTTAATATTATATTTTCCAATTTTGTGATCAAAGAAAAACAAGATTTTACTTAAGTTACCTTTCCGAGAAAGGTTATTCTTTATAGTTTTCATGAACCTATGAAGCAGATTTTGTTCAGTTTTTTTTATATCTTGTTTACTTTTAAAGGCAATATTGTGATCGATACAGTAGAAAAAAATCACACAGTTGATTAAAATTATAAAAAATCCGATTAGAATATAATTTATAATGATTCCAAGCTTGACAGGCACACAGACATACTTTATACAGAAACGTGTGCGTAAGATAAAGATAGATTAACAGATACATAGATGGGTGTGTAGATTAATAGGTAGATACATAGATAGATAAATACATACAGACATACTCGTACACACACACATACACGAGCAATGTATTCACAACAGCATTGACATATCCTCCTCAATCATACATACAATACATACATACATCCATACATACATATAGGCTACACACCCATATGGACGCATTACGCAGATCACTTTATGTTCCCTAAAGCAATTAAAACAAAAAAGCCATCAGGATATACTAGTTGACGGGAACAAAACAGCGCAGAATCAATACTGTTGATCAGCAAAATGGAACCAATTTTTTGTATCTCAGTTTTGTTTTCCTTTGTGTGTGTGTGTGTGTGTGTTTATGTGTGTGTGTGTGTGTGTGTATGTGTGTGTTTATGTGTGTGTGTGTGTGTGTGTGTGTGTGTGTTTATGTGTGTTTATGTGTGTGTGTGTGTGTGTGGTGTGTGTGTGTGTTGTGTGTGTGTGTGTGTGTGTGGTGTGTGTGTTGTGTGTGTTGTGTGTGTATTCATCTAGTTGTATTCATCTAGTTGTATTTTACAGGGCCTGAGCAACGCTCGTATGGCCCCGTCTCCATATCAACATTTATTTTATCATTCTTCCTTAGTGCTTAGTGTTGGGTTGGCCGAAGCCACCACCCCGGGAGGGGGGTCGCAAATCCACGGCTGACACCCGGTACCCATTCACTGCTGGGTGGACAGGGGCTCGGGTTTTAAGAAGACCGCCCGTCTGTCTTCGCTCCGCCCGGGGATCGAACCCGGGACTTCTCGGTTGTGAGCCGAGCGTGCTAACCCTTACACTACGGAGCTCCTGTGTGTGTGTGTGTGTGTGTGTGTATGTGTGTGTGTGTGTGTGTGTGTGTGTGTGTGTATGTGTGTGGTGTGTGTGTGTGTGTGTGTGTGTGTGTGTGTGTGTGTGTGTGTGTGTGTGTGTGTTGTGTTGTGTTGTGTTGTGTTGTGTTGTGTTGTGTTGTGTTGTGTTGTGTTGTGTTGTGTTGTGTTGTAAGTTATAAATAATACTTTCGTGCCGGGTGATTCGGTTTACGTGCTAAACTTACGTGCTGGGTGATTAATGTTATGCAGTGAGTGTTTCTGCAAGGATGTGATGTTGTCTGTGTAGATTGTTCAAATGTAAACGTTCACTAAAGGATAATATAAGTATGTGATTTTTTGGTGGATAAATTGTTTTCATTTTCATGATTCACCGTATTGCATAATCCTATTAAAAAATATATATTGTACCAGCGAAAACTGCCGTATATTTACATATATTTTCAACAATTCCTTTTTTGTAATATACACCCGCATCCACATCCACAAAATACGTAAGCATGATATTCGCACCCACATTTGCGGATTTATGAATTTAGACACTTGTAGCACACTCATATTGTTTTTTCTTCTTTACATATCGCACCAACATGTACTGTACGTCAATATAATGTAAATAACTTAATAGGTCATTCCCGTGGAGGATTCTCTTTCCAATGTACATCGTTTCAAATTTAGATATAAAAAAAATATAGAATTTAGATATAAATTTTGATTAAAAAAAATTCGTCATTTCATACCGCGTGAACATGTACTGTACGTCAATATAATGTAAACGCCTTCATAGGTCATTCCCGTGGAGGATTTAATGTGGAGGATCTATTTATGGATGGAGTTTTGTGGAGGATCTATTTATGGATGGAGTTTTGTGGAGGATCTATTTATGGATGGAGTTTTGTGGGGGATCTATTTATGGATGGAGTTTTGTGGAGGATCTATTTATGGATGGAGTTTTGTGGAGGATCTATTTATGGATGGAGTTTTGTGGAGGATCTATTTCCAATGTACATCGTTTCAGAGATAAAAAAAAATTCTGGCAGCATTTTAATTTTAATGAGGCTTTAAGAATATATAAATGCTTGTTAGACATTAAGCTTCCACCAGTGTGAGGTGTTAATGGTAATGAGCTTCCCTAGGTCTCCTCTTACTCTTTTTTTTTCTACCATTTTATTTTATCCTCTGACGATCTTACCATCTTCTTTTTAACGAAGGCGAGATGACACATGTGTAGCCTATAGCATGTTTATGATGTAGACAACCTTCAGTTAATAAGCTCTACAGATCCCATAATAAGCTCTACAGATCCCATAATAAGCTCTACAGATCCCATAATAAGCTCTACAGATCCCATAATAAGCTCTACAGATCCCATAATAAGCTCTACAGATCCCATAATAAGCTTACGATCCCAAATAAGCTCTACAGACCATAATAGCTCTACAGAATCCCATAATAGTTACAGATCCATAATAAGCTCTACAGATCCCATAATAAGCTTTACAGATCCCATTTAGTTAAGATCAATATATAGGAAAAGGAGATTCAGTCGAGATTCACATATATATATTTTGTTTACATCACAAAGGACTGGCCAAGGGCATAATTTTTTTTACAAAGAACCCGCTTAGTTGCCAGTCCTATATAGAAGACAGCAAGATAATAAAGAAAGGGGGTTGTAAGATGTAATATGTAGTGCAAAATATAAAAAAAGGTGGACGATAAAGGTGGTAGTGCGCCTCATTGACGTCCCCTTGCCTGAACGGTCGTGTCTTCTTCTCTACTTCTCTACTTCTCTTCATCTTCTCAACTTCTACCTTCCCTAAACGGTCGTCTCTTTTTCTTCTCTACTTCTTCTCTACTTCTACCTTCCTAACGTGTCTTTCTTCCTCTCTACTTCTCTACTTCTGTTCTTCTTCTCTACTTCTGTTGCCCATTTCTAAGCTTGTTATTTTACAGGTAACGGGATCTACCCATGTAAGATACAGGTCTATGACGTGTAGGGGTGATAGCCAGTGATGCCCTCCTGATAGGCAGGTAACTTGATTTGCTGCCCAGAGATATATATCAATATGGTAGTAATTGCAAGTGGTCGAGCGGGTTTAAGTAAGGCTTTCTGATTTAAGTAACTTATAAGTATTGTAAGTAAGTAAAGTAAGTGCCAAGGAATCGAGTGAGACAATACTATTATTATAAATATATATTGTATCATATATACGTATATATGTACACTAAAAGGTTATGTTTACAATATAAAGTCACGGGTTCTTTATAAACGGCCAAGGAAGCTTAAATCTTAATAGACAGGCCAGAACAATTAATATCGTGACAAGTACTCACTCACAGGTGAGTGAGCACACACTCAGACTCACGTGGAGTCTTAGCTTAGGAGCGCCAGGTATCGCGTCTCCCCCTTTTCTGACTTTCCGGTCCTCCACCGCGTCTTATAAAGGAAGGTTTCTTTCTTGAACAGTTGTTTATACAGGAACTGCTGAGTGCGTGGAATGAGAAGGTCCGCTCGCTGTTCACACGGCGATGACGCAAACACGCCCAACGTTAGTTGTGTCTGTCCATGTGTGCATTGCTTATCATCTAAGATAAGTGGCTTTTAATCCACAGGCACACACAAAACACTGACTATATATTCTCAAGAATGCAAGTAGCAGCGGAACAACACGATTATATCAATTTCAACATTAGCGAGGAAGATGATAGTGTCTGTCCGAGCAACACGATAACAGATGTGTTGCTGAAAGAGGCAGACACACGTACATACACCTCCAACATGAATACATGCTGATAACATATATGTTTCATCATACACATACTACATATAATATATCCAGTGCCATAACACTTCTACCTTCCTTTAAAACTATCGTCTCTTCTGCAGGCTGGGCCATCCAAAGACAGGCGAGGGAGCTGAGGTACCGTCTGTCCCTCTACTACGCTAAGACGGAGGACACCGGCACGTTTACCTGTACCGCCCCGTCAGGACACGACAACCACCTGTCCATTACTGTCAAAGGTGAGGGTGTGGATGTGTGTGTGTGTGTGTGTGTGTATGTGTGTGTGTGTGTGTGTGTGTGTGTGTGTGTGTGTGTGTGTGTGTGTGTGTGTGTGTGTGTGTGTGTGTGTGTGTGTGTGTGTCCCTCGTAAAGGAATGAATTGTTTACATAATCGTCTGCGTCCTTAATGATCATTTTAAAGTGGTTTTTAATGGCGATCGTGTTAGTGGTGGTGATGGAGGGGGTGAGGATATAGTGGCGTTAATGTGATGTGGATGGTGGTGGTGGTGGTGGTTATAATAGTGGTGGTGGGAATGTGGTGGTGATTGTGGTTGGATACGTCACCAGTTCCTCATTACAATATCTAGAATAAACATTTCCGTTCGCGTCTGTCATATCATTGGAACATCAGAGCTAAGGACAATATGTGATGAGGTGATACGTGTAATCATTTCAATCTGCAGCCGAAGTGACTATAAAAACGAAGCAGCAAATATACGTAGTTACCGCACACGGACGAGGACGAACCATCAAAGTCCTTAAGTGAAAAAAATATATACAGGCCTTATAATATAAGTTCAAACATAAATAAAAACTGCGGTAACCTTTCGTAAAGTCTTCCATTCTTTCATGGCAACCTAATTAACTCCCGAATACCCACACTTTTCCAGCTACGCTATTTAAAGATTCACTCTGCTGTTCTTGTCCTTCCCACGAGTCGTTTCTCAGCCGTCACGTCCAGTTACAGAGATGTACTTGGGATGTATACGAGATGGGTACAAGTCTATCAGAGTGCTCCATGGTGGTATTAAGGGATAGTTACTCGCCCATAATACCTCCATGGTGTCCTCTGTGTGCCATCAGGTGTATATCCGGTTCATCACCCGTCTTGTCCATTTACAGAGATTAATTTAGGATGTATACGAGATAGGTTAAAGGGTATAAATGTGCTCCGTGTGCCATCCCACTTATAGAGATGTAATTGTGAAGTTGGGATTTATACAAGATGGGTCTATCAGTGAGCTAGGTGTGCCATCAGATGTATGCTCGTAGATTCTCTGAGTTGTTTAGAGCCTCATGACATGGACTAACACCAGGGTTATGCATGAACTCTGTAGGGGGACAAAATACCCAGAAAAGCCGTGTTTATAGGGAAAAGAAGTGATGTTATGACAGTTTTCTCTTATTCCATTAAAGAGCAAGGTTCGCCATTGCTGCCACTTGACTTATGAATGAGTAACATGAAGCGTAATAAATGCTGCAGAATGGAAAGTTTGAAGCGCTGAAAGATAAACAGAATATGAATATGGAGAGAATAGAATATGAAAGGTGAATAAGTGTGTTTGATATAACCACCAGAGACAAGAGCAGAGTTTCGTGCACCAGGGAATGGAGTAACGGCGCAGACATCATCATTACTATTGCGAACAAAAATATTGATTGAAGATTATATTGATATTGATTGACATAAATTGTGAAAAAAAGATATTATGTCAGTCACTGTGTGCATAGAATTAATTAGATAAGTTAACTAATACGATCATAATCAAGCATGCGATCAAAATCAAGCGTAACACCGAATAGATAAATGAGATGTTGACTAAATCAGAACCTACAACAAGGATGAAGTGAGACAACCTGCCGTGAAAGATAATTAGAGAAAGCTGGAACAAGTTTGTGTGCTGAGTTAGACTTGTAATTCTTAACACACGAAAAAAAAATAATAATAGTGCGGATTGTGATTGTTGAGGTTATGGTGGTTCAGAGACTAGATGATCTCCGTATGTGTGTGTGTGTGTGTGTGTGTGTGTGTGTGTGTGTGTGTGTGTGTGTGTGTGTGTGTGTGTGTGTGTGTGTGTGTGGCGCGCGTTTGTGTGTGTTTGTGTGACTGTGTTTGTGTGTGTGTGTGTGTGTGTTTCTGTGTGTACGTGTGTGTGTGCGTGTGTGACTGTGTGTGTGTGGTGTGTGTGTGTGTGTGTGTGTGTGTGTGTGTGTATGTGTATGTGTGTGTGTGTGTGTGTGTGTGTTTGTGTGTGACTGTGTGTGTGTGTTTGTGTCTGACTGTGTGTGTGTGTTTGCGTGACTGTGTGTGTGTGATGGTGGGAGGGGAGGAGAGAGAGAGAGAGAGAGAGAGAGAGAGAGAGAGAGAGAGAGAGAGAGAGAGAGAGAGATAACGCCGTGATGCCGCAGACGTGACCTGCCCGCCGGTGGTCGGGGAGGAGCCGCTGCAGGTGCATGGCGACAGCGTCACCCTGGGGGCGTCCCTCACCTTCTCCTGCCCCGAGGGTTACAGCCTCAACGGCCTCGATAAGATCACCTGCCTCCCCTCAGGTGGGTTCTCCATGCCATCCACATACCGTCGACACCAACGTTCTTATATTAGCTAACGTTTTGTGTATATTCTTATCTAAAATATCACCTTTACTTTTATAGGGAAGGTTGGACATATTATAACCTGCATGGCATCTCTTCCTAAGACTAGTTTTATCATACAACTGTGTCTGGTATGTGCGTAATTCTTTAAAATCTACCTTTACGTATGGTGTTGCCCTCCTCAGGGGAGTGGGGCAGCCCCGTCCCCTGGTGCCAGGTGATGCACTGCCCGGTGCTGGTGGCGGAGGAACCAAGCCTACAAC
>JACEEZ010024777.1:529426-586926 GCA_016584305.1 Chionoecetes opilio | reverse complement strand
CCCAAAAGCCGCGTATTGTTCCTCTTTTTTTTCTCCTTCATCCCTTTTTATTTTCTTGTCAATATAAATCGATACTGTATTGGTTTCTGTTATGATAGGTTTCAAAATTGCAGGCAGACACCCTCTCTCTCTCTCTCTCTCTCTCTCTCTCTCTCTCTCTCTCTCTCTCTCTCTCTCTCTCTCTCTCTCTCTCTCTCTCTCCTCTCTCCTCTCTCTCTCTCTCTCTCTCTCTCTCTCTCTCTCTCTCTCTCTCTCTCTCTCTCTCTCTCTCTCTCTCTCTCTCTCTCTCTCTCTCTCTCTCTCTCTCTCTCGTTTACATCATTCTTTCATTCCCATTCTCAGATCCCAAAGTCAGTCTAGTCAATTTGGTTTCTCCGTCATCAATCACACCTTTTTCTTCCACTCTTTCCTTCCATCCTTCCATCCTTCCATCCATCCATCCTTCCATCCATCCATCCTTCCATCCATCCATCCTTCCATCCATCCATCCTTCCATCCTTCCCACAAGTCACTCCATCAATCTATCCCACCACTCCTTCCTTCTCTCTTTCTCTCCCACTCACAATAATCAACACCGCACTCGAGGGAGAAGGGAGGAAAACGAGACGGAGGAACGTGAAGGAGAAAGAGGAGGGAAGGAGGGAAGGAGGGGGAAGGAGGCGCGCTGCTAGGATTCATGTATTTAGAATCTCCTCTTTTGTATGTTTTTTTTTCAGGTTATTTCTTTTTTCTTTCGATTTTATCAACTTTTATAAGCTTTGTAGCCTTTTTTTTCAGATGTTTCTTTGTTTTTTCTTTGTTATATGCCATTTCAATGCTTAATATTTCGTTTCCGTATTTGTATCTCTTGTTGTGTTTGTATATGAGAGAAGAGAGAAAAAGAAAGAGAGAGAGAGAGAGAGAGAGAGAGAGAGAGAGAGAGAGAGAGAGAGAGAGAGAGAGAGAGAGAGAGAGAGAGAGAGAGAGAGAGAGAGAGAGAGAGATTATATAACATTATATATTTAGTTTATCCTATAAGGCATAGCTTTCAGATAGATGTCCCCGGGACAAGAGACATCTTTAGCTTCTGCCACCCATTGCCTTCAACAACCTCTTTGCTATTTGTAGCCCCATGTATACCATGTCAGCTGTTTAAATAAAAAAATAAAAAATAAAGAAAGAGAGAGCAATACCTTTCTTCCCCTACAACAGGTAATTAAAAGTTAAAGTCAGCCACTTTTCCATTCAATTTTAATTTTCCGGCTTAATTGGCTGGATACGCGGCTGAAAATTGGCGCGAAATGGCTTCTTGTTTTAGTCTTTTTTTCAAGTTTGTTTACTTTCATCAGATGGTTTAGAAAGTTGAAAACTGTGTGTGTGTGTGTGTGTGTGTGTGTGGGTGTGGGTGTGGGTGTGGGTGTGGGTGTGTGTATGTGTGTGTGTGTGTGTGTGTGTGTGTGTGTGTGTGTGGGTGTGGGTGGTGTTAGGAAGCTGTTCATCTCGACTCATGGTTTTATCTATACTAATAGTGAGGGTTTTCATTACTCTTCCTCTTTGCCCTAGTCCAGTCCTTCTGTCTTTATTGATGGAAGAGGTGAATGAGGTATAGGTGGTGGTGGCGGTGGTGGTAGTGGTGGTCGCGCTGGTGGTAGGCGGTGGTAGTCGGTGGTGATGGTGGTTGCAGGCGTGGTGGTGGTGGTGGTGGTGATTGCCGCAGAGAAGAAGGAGCATGAGAAGGAAAATACCAAAAATCACAAACAAATTACGAAAGAAATCAAAAGAACGAAGAATTACATTAAAATGTGAAACAAAATATCGGGTAAAAATAATACACAGCGTAATGAATGAAGGTTAATGAAGTTGGAGATTAAATTGACCAAAGCTGCTTAATGAAGAGATGATTAAGAAGGAGAGAGGAAAATTATATTGTAGTTAAGTGCGATCAACCGAGGGACTGTTAGCTTTGCAGGTTGTGTAATAATAATAATAATAATAATAGTAATAATAGTAGTAGTAGTAGTAGTAGTAGAGAGAAGATTCCTGTTGTAGTGAAGAGCTGACTGATCCTGACAAAGGGCAAGAGTCGGCCAGGCGTACCATCCAAGCGCATAGCGTTACACATTTAATTAAACCCAGCATATTAGAACGGCACGTGAACCTTAATTGCGTGAAGTGAGACAGATGAGGACATGAATAAGGAGATGAAAAGATAATGAGGATAATCGTGATAAACATTCATAGTTGTCAGTACAAGGTTATTTATTATGTTGGTACAAAGACTACTCTATACTGGACTTGCTACTCGTGCCCCGCGCCAACCCGCCCATGACCAGTGGAGGCCAGTTTTGCGATTCCTGCCATTTTTTAACATCACCCCTATTTTCCTTCCTAAGGTTTATGAGTACCTATGATATACCGTTATCTTCGTAACTGTTTGTTCTATAATATTATCAAATAAAAAACAGTAAAATACACTAAAGAAATGCCATTATGAGAGAGTGAAGAAATATGCATGACCTCAATATATATTTAAACTCTTCGCCATTTAATATTTTGCGAGAAAACATTTTAGATGCTAGCGATAGAAAGAAGCGAATTTTCATTTGCTTTCCATTGATATATTTTGTTTTCTGATAAATGAATTACCACCATGCCTAAATTAGTGTTAACTAAAAAAATAACATCATCAATCGTATCGGCAAGTAAAAAAGTGTTCCATGAATACAGTAGACTATGGCATATCAGTATAAATGATACACTGTTATCTTCGTGAATGTTTGTTCTATAATATTATCAAATAAAAAACTATAAAATACACTAAAGAAACTCCATTATGAGACTCTGAAGAAATATGCATGAACTTATATTCACTTAAACTCATCGCAATTTGATATTTTGCGTAAAGACTTTTTACATGCAACATATCAATAGAAGCGGAATTTAATTTGCTTTCCATTGCTATATTTCATTTTCTGATAAATGAATTATAACCATGCATAAATTAGCGTTAACTAAATAAATAACATCATCCATCGGGTAATTATCCCGATAGATGATGTTATTTTTTTAGTTAACGCTAATTTATGCATGGTTATGATTCATTTATCAGAAAACAAAATATAGCAATGGAAAGCTAATGAAAATCCGCTTCTTTCTATCGCTAGCATCTAAAATGCTTTCTCGCAAAATATTAAATGGCGATGAGTTCAAGTGAATATTAAGTTCATGCATATTTCTTAACTCTCTCAAAATGGCATTTCTTTATTGCATTTTACTGTTTTTTATTTGATAATATTATAGAACAAACATTTACGAAGTTAACGGTATATCATATATACTGATAAACCATAGGAAGGGAAAAGGGAGTGATGTTCGAAAATGGCAGGAATCGCAAAACTGGCCTCCACTGGAAATAGCCCAAAATGAGTAGCAAGTCCAGTATAGAGTAGTCTTTGGTTGGTATTAAAGTGAACCGGTGAGTCGGAAGCACTTTCGGAAGGAAGTTCATTTGAAGCATTACTATTTTCACGCTCTTTTTTGATATCTGGTTCATATTATGGGGAGATAAGATGAAGAAAGAAATATCACTCGTCGCTACAAGGCTCAACATGTATCTGGAGTGTCATCAGTGTACTCACGGAGCTATAATGATGACACTCGAAGGCTTGTCTGTTTCACTCAGGCCACGAATCACACAGACGAAGCTTCGGACTCGCTCCAGTATACGAGTCCTGATGGCTCATTCCGGTAGTTGAGTGACGGCTGCTGTGGTGTGTGGGCGTCAGTGGTGTGTGTTGCGGTGTGTGGTTCCCCGGATGCTGGTGAATACGGTATGTGATTGTGCTAGTGTTTGTGGCGCATGTGTGTGTGGTTTTATAGGTGTTTGGTTGTTTGTGTGTGTGATTGTCAGTGTTTGGTTGTTGTTTTGTAGTTGTTGTGCGGTTGTGCGGTTACTGTTTGGTTGTGTGTGGTTGTTAGTGTTTGGTTGTTGTGGTTGTGTGGTTGTCAGTGTTAGGTTGTGTGAATGTGGTTATCAGTGCTTGGTTGTTGTGTGTGTGGTGTGGTTGTTACTTTTTGGGGTAAAATTCTAGTGTTTGCCCATACTCTCCCACTTCCCCCAAACAAGTTTGGGGACCTGTGGGAATGCGGGGTTTTCGGGTGGGGAGCAAATTATGCGTCGGAAACACGTAATTTAAGTTGTGTAGGGGGGGGGGGGTAAAATTCCCTAGATCTAGGGTAATTTCCTTATATCTAGAGAAATTTGCCTAACAAAAATTAACCTAACCTAGCGGGGGGTTTGACCCACCAATAACCTAACCTAACCAAATCTAACCTAACCTACCCTAACTTCCTAGCGGGGGGTTGGGGGTGTTCTCGACAGTTAAGTCATCATTCTGTGAGGACCATCAGGTTCACACGTCTCTGGACTTAGAAGAAATCCAATTAATTTTCCCTAGATCTAGGGAATTTTTATAACTAACATAACTCAAAAACTATGTGGTTGCGACGCATATTTTGTACCCCAGCCATATATCCTGCATTCTCCCAGGTCTCCAATCTTGTTTTGGTGGAGAGGGGGGAGTATGGGCAAACACTAGAATAAAACCCTAACTTGTGTTGTGATCCCAAAGCAGTCTGCCTGGCGACGACCCGGCCACATGGAGGGCAGCTCAAGCGAGGCTCTTCCTTTGTGTCTTAATGAAGCGTTGGGCCGTCGTGGCTCCCCTCCCCTCCCGGTCCTCCCCTTCCCTCCCGACCCTACCCTCCCGGCTCGCCCCGTCACTCCCGGCACTCCCCATCCTTTCCGGCACTCCCCCTCCCCCGCTTATTCAATCCCTTCCCTCCGCCTCCCCACCCTCCCGCTGCCGCCTCAATGCCGCGCCTCAGCCAGCATAATGAGGCGGCTCACCTGTTCCACGCACCTGACGTTAGCCTCATTAGCGACCGTTCAGGTAAAGTCTTGGTCTGGAGAACGATAAAGAGCTTCGCAGACCATTTATTTTCAGGTTCAGGAAACATTCACTGGTAAATATGCAGTTTCAACCAATACTCCCTATTGACCAATATTCTCCTGACATAATTGAGGGGGCTGCGCACCCCCCAGACCCCCCTGCTAGTACCCCTGCTAGACCTAACTAACCTAACCTGGGCATTGATTACGTACCCTAACCTCACTTTGAGGTTTCGCTCTCCCAGTACCCCCTTATGTTATTTTTCATTTTCGACGGCTGTTGTAGGGGTTAGAAATACTCCTTATGATAAGAACGAAACGATCAGGATACTTAAATCGCCAATCGTATATTGGTTTAAACTTCACATATAGGCTACCCATTCATTTAACGTAAAGGAGATTGTCAGTCAATGCGTGTTGTGAATGGTGACTGATTGAATGGAGTGACGCGCGGTGGTGAGTGGTGCGGTGGCGTTGTCTCATACATAGGCATTTGATTTGCAGCCACCGGATTGGACAAATATGTAAATTATCAACGAGGACTGGCTGGGGACTGCGTTATGTCACTCAATTCAAGTCACTTGCTAAACTTGCTCCCTCTGTTCTTTGCTTACTGTCCTCCACCTGCGTTCCCGTCCCATCCTAAACAACGCCCGAGAAGATCAGTAAACTTTTTCTAGCCACGAGCTTTGTAAGCGCCTCCCTTGGTCTTCTACAGTAGGTATTGGTAGATACTCCCATAACCTTATTAGCAGAATCCACTGACTGGAAGCGTAAGTGACAACCTCAGATCACGTGGAAGTTACTTTTATGACTTTCAAATTAAGTACGTGACTACAGTGCCATTTAGTGGTAGATTTCTGAACTAAAAATAGTGGTAATTGCCATCTTGTTACTGAATCTTGGATTAGATTTTCAGAGTGTCTTTACCATTTGATAGGGAGACAAAAAAATTCGGGTAATGTATTTTTCGTGGAATTTGTTTTTGTGCATAAGGAGTGGGTGTTGGTGAAGATTGTCGTGTGAATGAGTTTACGATGGCGCAATTGGCTTAACGTCAATAACACTATAGTCGCCACTGCACTAATGTCGGCACTCGGCAGGCGCCATATATTATGAATTTTAACATCACTACAGATTTGTATGTGCCACTGAAGACAGGTACATAATATACATTACAGTGAATGCATCTTCATTGGCACATACAAAACTGTAGTGATGCTAAAATTCGTAATATATGACGACTGGCGACATTGGTGCAGTGGCGACTATAGTGTTGTTGACGGTAGCAGCCCGTGCACATACTAACGAGGGTGACTGACGCCAAGCACACCTGGGCGACGCAAAAACACCGATAATGATATAATTACATTATTGTACGACATCACCATAACAACGTACCCCTGAAAGTCCCGTTAATTACCCTCGAGGATAAGTGTTCCCCTGTTTGGATCGTACCCGTCAGGGTGGCTCAGCTGGTAGAGCTGCGGGCTCGCGTGTAGCGTCCCTGCATTCGGTCAGCGGTTCGAGCCCACCAAATTCGTCCTGGCGTGGTGGCGCTTTGTATAGTCAATAAATAACCTTGTAGTTGGTACTTGCAAAGGGTCTAGATAGGATCAAAGTATCTTATCTGTTTGGATCGTAACATCATAATTCAATATTTTTTGGTTCTGCTGCAGTTTAATGCATTACAAGGCACGTAGTTATAACCGTCCTCAACTTGTAGATCTGACAATTTGCAGCATTTCTAACCCCCACAACACCCGTCGGAAATGAAAAATAACACAATCGGGGGGTCTGGGGGGGATGACCCCCCCTCAGCGAGGTTAGGTTAATTCAGCGTTTATTAACCTTTTCCGACCTCATCACCCCCTGTAGAGTCTAGAAAGTCCAGCACCCCCTAACTCTGGCTAAAATCTGGTTACAGAGACCACAGTTGACATCAGCACTCGAGTGCAAGTAAACACTCACTGAAAGTCAGTATAATGAGGTTAAAGTTTATCAAATAAAAATAGTGCTCTTGTCAAAAAGTATCTCTTCGATACTTTTGTATCCATTGCGAGGAACTCTTAACATTGTACCGCCATATATGCAGCATTTCCCAGCACCCCCTAAAATTGATTTCAGCACCCACAGGGGGTGCTAGCACTCCAGGTTAAGAAACACTGGGTTAAGTAATCAATGCCCAGGCTAAGTTAGTTAACTAGCGAGGGGGTCAGTTATGTCAGAAGAGTATTGGTCAATAGGGAGTATTGTACTAAACAGCAGTTTTACCATTCTTTTTCTGGGGGAAGGGTGATGCCCTCTCTTTTAATTCCCCAGATATAATATACTTTTCCTCTCCACTAAAGCAGTTCTGTTTTAGTTCGTAGTTTGCTCACAGAGGTTTGATGAAACAGTTTTCCTGATGTATGCACCAAGCAAGCGTGGCAACAGTTATAAGTACAATGTTAAAATACATTGAAAAAGCGAGAGCGTGAGTGATGGAGTAAAGAAGTAATGTTCACTCCCGGACTTTTATATTTTGCTTATATTTTATAATGAATGTCAGATGGTATTCCAGCCCACTTCATCCTCCACTCCCCCACATCCACACTCCTCCATCCCATCCACACTCATCTTCATCATCCACCTACATCCACCTTTCATCCCCATCTATGAAATGATCTAGCCTCCTTTTAAAGTTCCCTAAAACCCTCGCGCTTCATCATCCTCATCCACAGCTTCAGGGCTTCAATCCAACACACTCAACACACGTGCTTCATTCAGGCCTCGCAAACAATCACTCACTCTAAACAACCACACAAAATCCAGCCTTTTGTTCCTAAAAACCTCGTATCTCGTGGGATTTACTGCATTCGAGCCCAGATGTCGCTCCTTTCATCTCTTTCCATCGTAGAATTTGTTTTGTTTGTTTTGATGTTTTTCTTTAATTATGTGTGTTCCCAACGTGTGGTGTGTGGGTGTGGGTGTGTGCGTGTGCGTGTGTGTGGGTGGGTGTGGGTGTGTGGGTGTGGGTGGGTGGGTGGGGGGTTGGGGGGTAGTGTACTTTTACTGATGATAAAAAAAAAAATTAAACAGGTGATGTACAGTGTAATAATGACTCTGTCCAACGCGACTTATTGTGTGTAATGTGATGAGTAGGAAGGGAGTGATGCAATGCGAGGAGAACATGCAAGCGTTACTGAAGCATAATGTAGCACAGACACGCACACTGTCCCTTATGAGAGAGAGAGAGAGAGAGAGAGAGAAGAGAGCAGAGAGAGAGAGAGAGAGAGAGAGAGAGAGAGAGAGAGAGAGAGAGAGGAGAGAGAGAGAGAGAGAGAGAGAGAGAGAGAAGAGTAGAGAGAGAGAGGCAGAGAGAAGAAGAAAGAAAGAAAGAGAAGAAGAAGAGAAGAGAGAAGAGAGAAGAGAGAAGAGAAGAAGAAAGAAGAAGAAGAAGAGAAGAAGAAGAAAGAGAAAGAAAGATGAAAGAAAGAAGAAGAAGAGAGAAAGAAAGAAGACAGAAAAAGAGAGAGACGAATGAAGAATAGATAAGAAATTTCGTAGATTATGATTAGAGAGATGAGTAGATGGCGAGATCATGTCAAGAGTGGAGATGAGAGCAAGAAAGAGAGTCAATAGATATGAAGTGAATTGCAACACCGAAAAAGATAAGAAGAAAGATGCCTTTTGATGTATTGAAGTCAAGTATACGTCACCTATGGTCTTGCATGTTAGGTGTGTGTGGACGGCACGATTAGAGTTACTGTTTAGGCCCTTATTTGGAAAGAACAGTCCTCAGCCTGAATTCTGGGCAACCCAACTATGAGCAAAGTTTGAGCCTTTTGATGGAGTTGTTTAGGTCCCTATGGTCATTGATTATGTGCTGTAGATTGTCTACCTGTTACCCTATTATAATTCAAATTTTCTTTTCGTTTGCTTTTTTTCACTTTTTTTCATTCTTGTCTTTTTTTGTCATTTAAGTTTGGAGTTTTTGTTATATTTTTCTATTCACACAAAACTACTGGGCACACAAAATAGCCAAGACAACTGAAAGAAGACGCATGTAAAGCTAATGAATGTGTTTAGAGTAATAGGACGTTTTTTGCCGCATATTCACTTACCTGACTTTACCCATTCACCTAGTATATCGATATTTAGTAGCTTAGTGTCTTACTGAGTCTTGGATAAATCAAGTTACTTAAAATACCTGTTAATAAGCCGATTAATCAACATGTACCTTTTTATTGCTATGTTATAAGACTCTTTCATCTTTAATTGAACCTAGAACAGTAATTTCGTAGAGTTATAGGGTATAGAGTGGGGCACAGGGTAGGGTATAAAGTAGGGTGTAGGGTAGCGTATAGAGTTCGTTGCTAGGTTATATGCTTCTTATTGTATCTTGAATTTACCAAGAACAGTAGCTTCATAGATGGGTACATTAGCCACTGCACCACGAGAATGACCAGCGTATGTTATCAAAGTTATGGAAGGGACGAGGACTCTGGAAAAGGTGCAGGGGATAAAGCGTAGGGGAATACATCCATAACCTTCATCATGTGACGTGTTGGAGGACAGGCAACGATGTAAAAGAAAAAAAAAAATCATATAAACTGAACTATGATTTGTCCGAAAGAGATATTATAGTGACGCAGCCCCCTTCTCTCTCTCTCTCTCTCTCTCTCTCTCTCTCTCTCTCTCTCTCTCCTCTCTCTCTCTCTCTCTCTCTCTCTCTCTCTCTCTCTCTCTCTCTCTCTCCTCTCTCTCTCTCTCTCCTCTCTCTCTCTCTCTCTCTCTCTCTCTCTCTTCTTCCTCTCTCTCTCTCTCCTCTCTCTCTCTCTCTCTCTCTCTCTCTCCTCGCTCTCTCTCTCTCTCTCTTTTTTCCTTTTTTTTTATTTATACTAGTTAACAGTTTACAGAGAAATTACGTTCAACATTACATAGGATTATAGTAACTTACAGACTAAAGGTTACATTCTTAATGCTCCCTATCTTACTAAGTCTTACTCTGGTCCTTATAATAGTCACTTATCACTATCACTCAGCTCTGCCCAGCAACCAGTTGTTCACCATCACTTTGAATTCCGTTTTTTTTTTTTTTTTTTTTTTTTTTTTTGTGCCTATAGCGCCTGTAGGCAGTGGTGACCCAGGGCTCGGATGGTAGGCTCTGGAGGTTCACTTGAGGGCTCTGATGGTTGATCCTCGCCCGTGGTGGCGCAGGCAGGATTCTTATAGTGACGCCTGTGATTAGAGGCTCATGCCGCCCCCCTGTGTCCTCCGATGCACTCGCAATCGAAGGTAGAGTTGATGGGCAGGGCATGTGGGTTTTCTTAGGCCACTCGACGGTGCAGAAAGGTTTTGGGTTTCTTCGGGGATCGAACTCGGGTCACCGAGAACGCCAGTCGGAGACTCTAACCACCTCTCTCTTAGCGGTAGCGGTAATTCAATTAGCGGTAGCTGTTTGTGATAATCTCTCTCTCTCTCTCTCTCTCTTGCTCTCTCTCTCTCTCTCTCCTCTCTCGCGTCTCTCTCGCTCTCGCTCTCGCTCTCGCTCCTCGTCTCTCTCGTCTCTCTCTCCCTCTCTCTCTCGTCTCTCTCGCTCTCCTCTCTGCTCATCGCTCTCGCTCTCGCTCTCGCTCTCGCTCTCGCTCTCGCTCTCCTCTCTCGTCTCTCTCTCTCTCTCTCTCTCTCTCTCTCTCTCTCTCTCTCTCTCTCTCTCTCTCTCTCTCTCTCTCTCTCTCTCTCTCTCTCTCTCTCTCCCTCCCCTCTGTCAGGGCTGTCACACGAACCCCTCCTAACGTCCAGCACCATTTTATTTTTCCTTTTATTTTTTCACTTTTTTTTTTTTTTCATTTTTGCTGTATTTGTTTAGTCTGTCGATGCCTTTGCCCGCGGTAATACATGTTGTACTCGTTCTCTGTGTTGGTGGCTTTTTATTTCTTTTTTGATGGAAAACCATGACGTGAAAAATGTGGAACATATCTCTGAGTATTTATTATATCGGGGTTTTTTTGGCATCTTATTTCAAGGAATTTTGCTTTTTCTGCTTCTAATTCAATTTTTTGCTGTTTCCTTGTGGCTATTTTCTGTTCATTCAGGTATTTAGTTTTTGTTAAATTTTCTCTGTCGTGCTGTAGAAGAAATCTAATGCTGTTTTTATTGACTACAACTTCATTTCTTGCCTGTTCGACTGTTTGTATTATATATCGTATGTGGTATGTTTTAACTTCATCTATATATATGTCTTACTAGAGAGGTTTCATGACTTCTTTTTGTCTTTGGCCAGATAGTGTGTGTGCGTGTGTGTATGTATGTGTGTGTGTATGTGTGTGTGTCTGTGAGTGAGAGAGAGAGAGAGAGAGAGAGAGAGAGAGAGAGAGAGAGAGAGAGAGAGAGAGAGAGAGAGAGAGAGAGAGAGAGAGAGAGAGAGAGAGATCCAGACTACTGATTTACATCCACAGCTAACCTCAGTTACGTGAATAAAGGCAATGCCGTGTTTGAGGCAACGCCCAAATTGTCTCCTCCTGATTGGAAAGTTAGGATTAGGAGCCCCTCAGTTGCGAGCTCAGCGCACTAACAACTATACTGCTTTGCCGCTTAGCTATACAATCAAAGCTGATATACTTACACACACGGAGAGATATGTTACCTGTAGGCACCTGGACACATGTTTTTTTCAACTTATTGCAACGCCGCCCATGTGGTAGAATAATTGATAGACTTGGAGCTGAAAATACTGACCTTCTGAGATTGAAAATGAATCACAGTATTGACATTTTTATTTTACTGTATGATTACGATAGCAATGTAGGTGATTTTTTTTTTCTCTCTCTCTCTCTCTCTCTCTCTCGCTCTTTCTCTCTCTCTCTCTCTCTCTCCTCTCTCTCCTCTCTCTCTCTCTCTCTCTCTCTCTCTCTCTCTCTCTCTCTCTCCTCTCTCTTCTCTCTCTCTCTCTCTCTCTCTCTCTCTCTCTCTCTCTCTCTCTCTCTCTCTCTCTCTCTGACCTAACTTTCTCCAACGCAATAATTGGCTGGTCGTGTCCTTCAGTTTCCTTTCATTGGCGGGAGAAGAAATAACTTTAGTCTTTAATTACGTTCAGAGAGCCGCGACCGCTAAGTTAAGGCCGTAAGGAGACCCGCCAGACCAAACTCAATACCAGTGACAAAGTAAAGAGACACAAGAAACTTCCGATATAACTAAAACTCACGAGATTTAACCAACTAACCGTGAGTGCCCGAGATCAAGGAACCCAGAATCCGCAGCCCAACAAATTTCATCCACTATTTATAATCCACCAATATACAGGTATTCACAAAGCCCGAAATGATTGATCAAATACTCGTACTGATCCTCTAAGCCAAAGGTAACGATGCCATACCAGTTTTTTGTCGTTAAATAAAAGCATAATACTTTTTTTGGCATCATTAAGAGCAGGACTAAAAGCTGGGAGTTAGCAGATAGACAAAATCGAGACTTAAGTGCATAGTAATATACACCCTTAGCGTGTGACTCGAGAAACTGAGATGACATTACGATTGGTGAGAAAACTAATAAGTGTTGCTACAATTATTAGAGTAGGTTTTTTTCTCCTTTTTTCTTTAACGTTGGAGCCTATAACGCCTGTTGGCTATTATTATTATTTTTTTCTTTTTTCTTGAGGGCTTAGGCGGTTGGCCCTGCACATTCTGGAGGGTCGTGATGGTTGGCCCCCGCCCGTGGTGGCGCAGGCTGGATTTTTATATCTGGATTTGTTACTTAACTCGCCCGCTTAAAAGATATTTGATTATAATAAGTGCAAAAATATAGATATCTGAGAGAAAGACTTTGCTGCCAACATATGTGCTACATGTGTTTGGGCTTTTACATTTTCAATACTAAGTAGTTTATGGGG
Organism: Chionoecetes opilio; assembly: GCA_016584305.1. Taxonomy (NCBI): domain Eukaryota; kingdom Metazoa; phylum Arthropoda; class Malacostraca; order Decapoda; family Majidae; genus Chionoecetes; species Chionoecetes opilio. The sequence goes on along the minus strand of JACEEZ010024777.1, from coordinate 574,123 downwards.
AATATCTAGATGCATCACTTCTTCTGCTTGCATTTTCCATCTTCATAATATGGGGTCGCAGTTTCTTGTGAACCGCTTCCACTCTTTGCGATCGAGCACCGCCCCTCTACCCAAAGTAACCCTCCTTCTCCTCTCCACTTCCATATTCATCATTTACCTTTTATTTTATTTTAATTTCTCTAGATGCACAACATGTGTCGTTATATAGTTGTATATTTCTTAATTAAATAATATCTAGTTATTTATAAAACAAAAACAAGCTCGAGGTCTTTGCTGGTAGTTTTTGATGCTGCCTTTTTGGCATTTATCTGACTTCCTTGCCTCTTGTTTTGTTTCAATTAATTTAAACGCTTCTGAAGTTAAGGTGATCATTGTGTAATTTCCTTGAGGCGTTTTGATTTTGATTTAAAATATTGCTGCTTCTTAAACCAATCCATTTGCAGAGGACTATTATCAACAAGTAATAGTGCAATGGAAAGTGGTAAAAGTGTCTTATCTTTCGCTTCTTTGAGGCTTCGGTGACAATTACTTGATTCACGACACAGGTTTTTATTTGTGTTCGCACTTCTGATAATTGAAAGGATGGCGCTTCGTAGATTATGAAGTTACGAGTTATTAAGGTTATTAAGACTGAGGTTATTAAGACTGAAACCTTGGTGATAACCGGTTACGATTAATAGTGATAATAGTATAATAGTAATAGATAATAGTTTAATAGTAATATATAATAGTAATAATAGTAACACAATTGTTATAACTAGTGCAAAGAAATCGTTCAGAATGTTCATCATATCAACTTCACTTCCTACGTGTTTTCGGCATTCAGATTATCTACTTTGATGTACGTTTGATTTACAGATGTTTAAGATGTGATTCTTATATATTATGCTCTTTTGTTGCGTTAGAAAGCATTATTAGTTTTATATGTTCTGAAAGGAAGGCGAGGAGGAAGAGGAGGGTGAAGAGAAGAAGAAGCTGCAGTCACTTGATATGCTTTTGTCTCAAGCCGTTCAAGTATGTTCATTAGTGACAACGCCGATTTCCTAAGCAGGAAGCACTAAAGCAACCACAGCACCACGTTACCATACACATATAATTTTACAAACCTTAATTTTTTTTATAAATGTATATATGGCGATGCATGTTATCCCTTGAGACCCAGAACGTAATTTCCATTGTAATTTGGGTACCATTTGACGATTTTCAGTGCATATATGCAATATTTTATAGATATATACCTATATATATGTATACCTGTTTATTATCCTTGTCCACTAATTAATTTGATAAATTCAGTTACTTTTCGTAATTTTATGGCTAACAACAGACGATTTTATATAGCAAAGGAAAGATCTGGGCGTGAAGGGGTTAAGCAGGGATAAAATGAATGGTGGCGTGAACTGCAGCCTTACCATCTCTGACCTTCCGTGTCTCGGTCGCACCCATGTCGTGGCCTGCACTCTGAAAGGCAGGATCTTTCTTTACTCACATAACACAATAAACACTTCACATATACACTGCAATAATTGTAGGATCATGGGAAACATGGAAACTATGATTAGCCTTGTTTCGGAGTCTCGACCTCTTGAGGATACCACATGATTTCTCCAGGTTTTTGTATTCTCTTACTGTCTTCTCTATAGGGACGGGCAACTAAGCGGAGTTATTGTTACCTCTTTTTTTTTTTTTGCCCTTGGCCAGTCCTTTGTGATGTAAAAAAATAAAAACATTGGAAAGCCCTTTAGATGGTGACCTAATGACCTATATAGAGAGGTGTCTAGACGCTACCTGCAGCTTTACCTGTATATAACGGCTACATCATTCACGGTCTTACATGAACATATGATGATAGGAATATTATTAGAATTACGTTGGTAATATTCATTCATTTAATCATACAGCATTTTGATGTCAGCTTTTCTTCATGTGGAATTTATATATGGCGATGCATGTTATCCACTCTTACTCGGAGTATTATCTTGAGAATTTCTTTTTCTGGTTAGACTATCGAGTTAATTTATAAAGGAAGGATAGATAACAGATTCGAAAGGAGGCGTACCGTAGCGACATAAAGAATGCATACGCGCCATTTCTTTTTAAATCATCACATCTTGTACCTCTATAAATCTTAACACTGGGCTTGGCTTGGCTTACGTCCATCGGGGCACTGTTTGTCTTCGCTTGCCCTGGCTGGGCTGAGGTTGGCTTGAGCTTGATTGGCTTTACGAATAACTATTGTGATTCCCTTGCAGTACTTCCTTGCTTTCCCCTCTCACGTCCTTCGTCATGGTTGGTTGTCTATACGTGGGGGCGTTACTAGAAGCCCTCGAGAGTGTTCATTCCTTACCTTCCCTTACCTTCCCTTGCTTGTGTTGAGAATTCGTTCCCCTACTAAAGGACAGAGGAGAGAGAGACAGGCTCAGGCAAAAAGATAGATAGAAAGACAGGAAACTTCAGATAGATAGATAGGCAGAGACAGGAAACTTCCGATAGATAGACAGGCAGAGACAGGAAACTTCAGATAGATAGACAGGCAGAGACAGGAAACTTCAGATAGATAGACAGGCAGAGACAGGAAACTTCAGATAGATAGACAGGGCAGAGACAGGAAAATTCAGATAGATAGACAGACAGACAGGAAAATTCAGATAGATAGATAGACAGGTAGATTAAGGCAAGCATAATGTTACGGATATATATTAGAGGAGAAACTGACAGGCTAACAGGCACACACTGACATAAATAGCCGCTGGAACAGGCAACTTTAAGGAGGGAAGTAAAATGGGCGCGCACACACACAAACACACGCACACGCACACGCACACGCACACGCACACTGACACACACACACACACGACTCATTATTCTTATTATTTGTAAGAGGATGAGTTTTCTACATATGGAAATGCCTCCCTCATTAGTTTCTCCTCTTCATCACTCACGCACCCACGCACTCACTATAGTGGCATGTGTAGTGGCAACATTATCACCTCTTAATGTCTCGCCTGAAGGTAGAGAAGATCGTTGCCCAGCAAGGACTTGGCTCGTTTGGGTATACCTGAAAATGTAGCTTATCTAGAGACACTGATAAGGCTGCGTGCTAGTTTTTTAGAAGTCCTCTCTGGTTTTTTTCCAGCTCCCTAGTTAGTTGAGAGAGAGAGAGAGAGAGAGAGAGAGAGAGAGAGAGAGAGACGAGAGGAGACGAGAGAGAGAGAGAAGAGAGAGAACGAGAGAAGAGAGAGAAGAGAGAGAGGAGAGAGAGAGGGGAATATGGAAGGGTGGAAGGCATGTCTGTTTTCATACACCGCTCTCTCTCTCTCCTCTCCTCTCTCTCTCTCTCTCTCTCTCTCTCTCTCTCTCTCTCTCTCTCTCTCTCTACCCGTCAGGGTGGCTCGGTTGGTAGAGCTGCGGGCTCGCGTGTAGCGTCCCTGCATTCGGTCAGCGGTTCGAGCCCACCAAGTTCGTCCTGGCGTGGTGGCGTGGTGGCGCTTTGTATAGTCAATAACCTTGTAGTTAGTACTTGCAAAGTGTCTAGATAGGATCAGAGTATCTTATCTTATCTCTCTCTCTCTTTCTCTCTACCCCCCCTCTCTCTCTCTCTTATTCATGTAAAGTATTCTTATATTTTCACACTTTAAGTAGTATTTACATCTTTTCTTCATTTTACCCAAGAGATATATTCATTCCCTCACTATTTTCTCTCGTTTTTTCCCTTCCTCATCTTTCTACGTGCCTTTACAACTTTATCTTTACAAATTTTCCTTCTTCTTTTCTCTTCTTTTCAAAATCTCCCTTTTTCTTTTTTTCTCCACCTTTCTTTTTACCATTTTCTTCCGCTTATATATTTTTTTGAATTTTTTCCTCCTTCGATTCTTCCTTCAGTTTAGCGTCCTCCAGAGCTACATTCTCTTGCAGCTTTTCCTTTTTCCTAACACATGGCGGGAAATAACTGATGACTGTGAGATTGGAAAGGGAAAGAGGCGAGGTTTGTGGGGAGAGAGCGAGAAGTGGAGGAGAAATTGGAGGCACGTTGGGGAAATTTTCTTCATTTATCCTTTCCACCACACACACACACACACACACACACACACACACCACACACACACCCACACACACACACACACACACACACACACACACCACACACACCACACACACACACACACACACACCACACACACACACACACACCACACACACACACACACACACACACACACACACACACACACACACACACACACACACACACCACACACACACACACCACCACACACACACACACACACACACACACACACACACACACCACACAACACACACACACACACACACAACACACACACACACACACACCACACACACACACACACACACACACACACACACACACACACACACACACACACACACACACACACACACACACACACACACACACACACACACACACCACACACACACCACACACACACACACACACACACACACACACCACACACACACACACACACAACACACACACACACACACACACACACACACACACCACACACACACACACACACACACACACACACACACACACACACACACACACACACACACACACACACAACACACACACACACACACACACACACACACAACACCACACACACACACACACACACACACACACACACACACACACACACACACACACACACACACACACACACACACACACCCACACACACACACACACACACACACACACACACACAGCACACACACACCACAGTCACACACACACACACACACAGGTCACACACACACAGTCACACACACAACACACACACACACACAGTCACACACACACAGTCACACACAGTCACACACAGTCACACACAGTCACACACACAGACACAGACACAGACACAGACACAGACACAGACACAGACACAGACACAGACACAGACACAGACACAGACACAGACACAGACACAGACACAGACACACACACAGACACACACACAGACACACACACAGACACACACACAGACACACAGACACAGTCACACACAGACACAGTCACACAGACACACACACACAGACACACACACACAGACACACAGTCACACAGACACACACACACAGACACACAGTCACACAGACACACAGTCACACACACACACACACCTTTTTCTTCTTCTCTCATTCTTCTTCTGCTTCTCTCTCATTCGTCTTCTGCTACTCTCGCTCTCACGCTCTCTCTCTCTCTCTCTCTCTCTCTCTCTCTCTCTCTCTCTCTCTCTCTCTCTCTCTCTCTCTCTGTTTTCTGTGACCTGAGTAAAGCCTTTGATACCATCCCTCATAATATTTTACTACAGAAATTAATTGTTTATGGGATCCGTGGCCCGGCATTCAGATTGTTCCAGAGTTATTTAGGTCAGAGAAAACAATACGTTGTATATGAAAATAAAGTCTCCACACAGAGATCCATTAGCTGCGGTGTACCTCAGGGCTCCATTTTAGGGCCAATATTATTTTTGATATATATAAATGATATAACACGTAGCAGTAATAGACTTAATTTATACTTTTTGCTGACGACACTACCATCTTCCTACAGGGCCAAGATTTTTATGAACTAAGAGATACTCTGAATACAGAACTAGGGCATATATCAAACTGGTTATTGAGCAACAAACTTACACTAAATATCTCTAAAACACACTGCATGATATCACACTCAACTATGATACAACCCCTGATATTGAAATTATAATTGATGGCCGTGAGATAAATCAAGTTAAGGAAATAAAGTTTTTAGGAATAACAATAGACAGTAAACTAAATTGGCACTCATTTAGATGATGTAAGAATAAAAATTTCTAAAATATGTGGGATATTATATAGGGTGAGACAGTTCTTAAATTCCAACTGTTTAAGACAAATATACCTGTCAGTTGTTTATCCATATATGTTATATTGTTCAGCAGTATGGGGTGGGGCCCACAAAACTTACTTAGATAACATATTCATTGCACAGAAAAAGTTAATCCGCATCATGTATCACAAACAAAAATATGACCACACCAATCCCCTCTTTGTTGAAAATAAATTACATAAATTTTATGACATCATACACCTTCAAACCTGTTTGTTTATGTACAAAGCTTTGTATATTCACCCAGTAGACAGTGGCTTCAGATACCTGTCTCACAATATTGACACCCGACGAAATAATAACCTAAGACTCCCACTTTGTAGGAAATCAAACGCACAACAAAGTGTTACTTTTCGGGGAGCAAAGGTATGGAATCGACTGCAGGAGGATGTCAAGAATTCCGTGTCACTTAACTCCTTTAGATACAAGGTGAAGACAGAAATATTCAAGAAATAGAACTCAAACGGAAATATTTAATTATTATACTTTTGTGTACTTCAATGTGTGTGGGCTGCGTATTGATGTGGGTGGGTATGTGAGTAATATGTATATGTATGTATGTGTGTATGCAAGTGTATATGTGTATGTGTATATATGTATAAGTATATCTGTATGTGTGTATGCATATGTATATGTGTGTATGTGTATATTTATGTGCGTATGAATAGTTTTCTTGTATATATATTTGGTACAGGGTACTGTTTTAGAAATGGTTATTAGTCTTGCATTAACTTCTGATCTATTCATATATTATAGTCTTTTTTTTTATCATAATTACTGTTCTTGTTATTGAAAGTATCAAGATTACTTCAATCGGTATCTTTATTACTTTATCATTATCATTATTAAAATTAATTATTACTTTGATATTCAGTATTGATATTATTGTTACTATTATGACTATTATTATCATTATTATTATTATATATATATATATATTTTATTTTTTTCTCATCATTGTTATTATTGATATCATTTTTATCACTATTAATATTATCATCATTATTATCATTATTGTCTTCTTTTCTACCATTATTGCTATTATATTTATTTTGATTATTACACTATTTATCATAGTTATTATTATTGAGTCTTATTATTATTTTTACTATACACATATTTTTTTTTTCTTCATTACCATTATTAGCGTTTATTTATATTTTTTCATTATTATTATTATTATTATTATTACAGGTATTGTTATCTCTTTTCTTACTTAAAATTATTAGGTATGTCAATGTATAATTATCAATAGTCCACTTTAGTCCACGAGAGACAACGAAATTATCATAGCATGAGGTCCATAAAAGAGCTTCGGCTTAATGGACCGTGGCTTATATGACTGTATGATTGATTATGAACACTATTGTATTACACCAAGCCAAATAAACTATCAAGTATCAAGTTCTCTCTCTCTCTCTCTCTCTCTCTCTCTCTCTCTCTCTCTCTCTCTCTCTCTCTCTCTCTCTCTCTCTCTCTCTCTCTCTCTCAATGCCCTCCAGTGCCTCTGTACCGCTTTAACTCTCTTCCTGTTCGCTTCGTCGAGCAGTTAAACTTGTTAAAAACTTTGGGTCCGATGAGCACTACAGCAACATTACAGAGGCAACGATAATCACCCTGTGGACTCGATGCCTCGCCTTGGTGTAGCAAATGAGTGGAATTAGGCGAGGGTTCGGAAGACAAGAAAGTTCGAAGCTCAAACTCACGGAGCGTACGGCACGTAATGAAAACAGACTGTTGATGCGATGTTCCTGTTTGAGGAAGGAAATAGGAAGGATATAAAAGAGTTAATTGATGTGATGTTATTAGTTAAGGTAGGAGGGAAGGTGGGAATTCATGTTATGTTCTTAGTTTAGGAAGGAAAGAAGAAAGGCAGCAAGGAGGGAATTATATAATATGAAGACCTTGAATTTGAATGGGAGAGGATGGAAGGAAAGAAGTTTAGGAAGGAAAGAAGGAAGGAAGAAAGGCAGGAAGGAGGGAATTAATATGAAGATCTTGAATTAGAAAGGGAGAGGATGGAAGGAAGGAAGGAAAGAAGGAGGGAAGGAAATCAGAGTTGGAGGGTAGGAGAATGAATAAACTTTGAATTCTATATGCCACAGATTGAATATGGAACTGGTTGAATAGGACGTTTCACTCACTGCTGATTAAATGGTTACATAGATGGTTTACGTACTTTTATGATGCGGAGCTACATTTTGCCTAGAAAAAGAGACTTAAGCGAGATAGTTGTGAGTGCAGAAGGGAAAAGGTTGAGTGGTAGTGAAAAATACTCCAAAGAAAACGGAGACTGGAAATTTGACGAATGAATTGTGTGTATTGATTTTTTTTCCCTTGTATTGTATATCATAATATTGCATATCGTATCGTGTGGTGTCGTATTATGCTCTGACATTACCGAACATCGAAAAACATTTAATAACATTTTATACATACACAAAAAAGTTGTAGAAGAAAAAAACCTGGCATCAAGGCAGGACAACCCGCTTTCCCCCAACGCGTGGTAACTAATACAAAGAATTTGGTAGCCAGACCTTGATTTTCTTTTTATGCTTAAAGGCGAGATGCTCATGGCTTCTCCCCTTCTTAAAAAAAGAAATGAGATGTCTGAGAGGAAGAAGATACAGACAACGAGGCTGATGCAAGGCGTGTGAGGAAGAGGGAAAAGAATGGAAGTAGAGGAGAAAGAGAAGGATGGATAAGAGATAAAGATAATCATAAAAATAATGATGAAGCTTGGTAGTCCTCCATCTTATCACCCGATGTAATCATGATGTATAACAATGTTAATCTTTTTGTTTCTACTTGTACAAAAAAAAATACTATTACACTGGGGAACAAATTTTTGTTGAGTTAGGTCTGACACTTGTTATTAAGTAATTTTTTGGTGCTGAATCCAAAACTTATCTCAGTTTTTCTCTATCACGTCAAGTTTTTGAACTGTAGGATTTTCGTTTTCTTAAAAAATATGAAAAATACTGTACATAACAGTAACAGTGCTTATTTTATAAAAAGTTGCAAATGTTAACATACAATGAAAAATGAAAGAAATAGGCATGAATAGAATGTTTATTTAACATTATCATGTTTTTAGAAAGGATAAGGCTATAATTGTGTGCAGGTTAAGGTAAAAATTTACGTTTGTAGCTTTGTCTGGAGTGTTCAACTTGAGGACTATCGCGTTTGATGCTCCAACAATAGTCAGCCATCATATGCACATCCCATCTACCCTGGTAACGTTCTTCATAACCTTCAAATCTTGGTGAAATCGTTCACCTTGTCGTCGCTAGCAGCACCAAGATTTCCGGAAAGTTGGCAAGATGGCTATGCAAAAAATGTACTTTAATACTCATGTTGCAACCAAGCGCTTTGTAGCTCTCCAATAGTTTCTGAACAATTTCTGTGTAATTACTTGCACGTGTATTTCCAAGAAAGTTCTGACGACGTCTGTGAATGATAGCCAAGCATTACTTTTCAAGGTCTGACATAGTACCGTTGAAATGTTCATCTTTGATGAGCTGTCGAATTTGTGGACCATCAAACACACCGGCCTTGATTTTTTCAATTGACAGTCCAGGAAATGCCAAGAAAATGTACTTCAAACAGTCGCCATCAGTTGACAATGCTTTTACAAATTGTTTCATGAGACCTAGTTTTATGTGCAGAGGTGGGAATATTATTTTCTTCTGTCAACAAGTGGCTCATGTACAATGTTAGGATCTCAGGTTTAAGATCAGATCTCGGAGGCCAATTCGTCTGAACCCAATGCTTCTCTCGAGCTCTGCTATCCCACATACAGGAGAAAAGCAGGATACTTTGTGTATCCACGTTGTTGACCAAGAAGGAAGGACACCATTTTAAGGTCAACACAGATGATCCAATTGTGTTTGTCATATTGCAATAACTCAATGACTCTCTTTACATCTCCATATTCTTCACGAAGACAGACCGAATGCCCAATAGGGACTGCGCCAAACAAAGTGCCATTGTGTAGGAGGACACACTTCAAGCTCCGCTTTGAGCTATCAATAAACAATCGCCATTCATTTGGATTGTAGATTGAAAGCCCTAATTCCTTCAGTAAACCAGGAATGTTATGGCAAAACACAAAACCGCTGGCACTTCGAAAGTACTGCAGAAATGTACTTTCTCTGGTTCGAAAGTATGATACCTTCACTCCTTGTTCAAGTATGTTTTTCTCGTTCAGTCTTGATGCTAGTATTTCTGAAGCTTTTTTGGATAGGCCCAAATCACGTGCTAAATCATTCAACTCGTGCTGATCAAATCCCCTACGAACTGAATTCTTGTGAATGTCAAAATCTGCATCATTGCTGTCACTGCGTTCTTCAACATCACTCAGATCTTCTAGAGGAGGTAGTTGTTCGAAAACTGGCACTGGAATTTCAGCTGAATGAGGCATTGGTCTTATAGCTGACGGTAGATTAGGATATTCTATTTTACTTTTATTTTTCTTGTTAAATCCTGATGTTTTCACTAAACAAAAGTAACAGTCTGTGGAATGATCTTTTTGCTCTCGCCAAACCATGGGATACCAAATGCCAACTTTTCACGTGTTCCTTTGGTCCACATCCGTAATCTCTCGACACACTGCTTGCACACTTTGTGAGGGGCCCATAGCTTGTCTTGATCACCGAGTTTCAGTTTAAAATATGCGAAATATGCTTGTTTGACAAATACGCTGATGCTTGCCCTCTGACTTGGAATGGTGAAACTACCACATATATAGCAGAAGGAGTCAGGGTTGTTTAGGCATTTACGACGAGACGTAGCAGGAGCAGACATGATCTGAAACAAAAGAAATATATACCTATGTAAATAAAACACTAAGCTGGAATAGTTACAAGCTTTGAAAACAAAAATAAACAGCATAAAACGAAATAGAAATTACAATGGTATGTTGTTACAAGGTTAAGAGAAAAGCCATAACAAATCCTCCTAATTCCTACTATCCTAGCTTTCTGTTTGCAGATATTGATAGTACTGACCTATTGGGAGCTGCACACATTTCTCACCGCACTGTCTCAATTGTAACTGCACAAACAAGTTGCCACATAGCTCTCGATGAGTCAAATCGTAATCAGCTGGCAAGTTTTACTACAGCTCACAAGTGGAATTATGCTTATCTGGAGGGTAAGCTGTGGAGAAAAAACTTGACCTGCTAGAAAAAAACTGACTACAGATTTGGAATCAGCATGCCAATTTTAGTCTAAATAAGCTCAAAAATCTAACTCAACAATTTTTTTTTCTTCAAATTGTTCCCCAGTGTTATCAATAATTCTTAAATCTAATGTTAATGGTCATCCTTTCCTTTCTAGAAAACTGCAAAAATCCCTGTGTGTGGAACTGTCTGCTCAAACAGTTGTAGTGTGCGGGTGTTGGAATCGTCGCGCGCGCGCGCGCACACACATGCCATTGGGGTAGCTAGGTATTTATCAATCTAGAGGGCATCTTTAGGGGCACAGTCGTGTATGGGGGGCACTATGCGAAGTTCAGGGGTATTCTGATGCCACATAAAGGTATTAGGGCATATTGTCAGTCACAGGTCCAAGCAGATTACGGCAACCATGGCCAGTGGGGGGGCCTCCGGATTATCATGGGGGGTACGTGGCGGGTACGTGGCCCCCCGTAGCTACGCCCCTGGCTATAGTTGAGCAGGCGTTATATAAGGTAGAAAGATAACGAGGCAACAGCCATTACTTTGCAAGGAGGACTAAACAACCATATATATTTTGGGGGTTGAGGACATATATTTTGGGGAGGCGGTATAGCGGAGTGGTTAGCGTCTCCGACTGGCGTTCTCGGTGACCCGAGTTCGATCCCCGAAGAAAACCAAAACCTTTCTGCACCGTCGAGTGGCCTAAGAACACCCACATGCCCTGCCCATCAACTCTACCTTCGATTGCGAGTGCATCGGAGGACACAGGGGGGCGGCATGAGTCTCTAATCACAGGCGTCACTATAAGAATCCTGCCTGTGCCACCACGGGCGAGGACCAACCATCACAGCCCTCAAGTGAACCTCCAGAGCCTACCATCCGAGCCCTGGGTCACCACTGCCTACGGGCGCTATAGGCACAAATGTAAAAAAATAATAAAAAAAAAAAAAAAAAAAAAAAAAAAAAATAATCATCACACGTAAGCTCTCCCTCACTCACTCCCTCTCCCATTCACAGTGGCGCCGCCAGGAAATTTTGACTGGGGTGGCCAAGGTTGGACACAGATCTAGTGTGGGGTGGTCATGGCCTAGTAGGTATTAACAAGAAATGGTTGAATTTTCGTTAGACCTCTGACTCAGATCTGGGGTGGCCAATGAGATTTCAGGGGTGGCAGATTCACCACTGCCCACTCATTCCTCTCACTCTCTCCCCCACTCCCTCCCTTTCTCTCTCTACTTAACTTACGCTACAAAAATATGAAGAAAAGCAACAAAATAAAGCTTTGTTTGGCCAAAAATCATTCCCTTCCTCCTCCCAGCTGCCTGCACACACGTCCCACCTCCTTGCCGGCTCACTCACACTGTCGCTCGTACCAGATTACTCAAGGAATTCAACACTGCTTCGAAACACTAAACCTTTCCTACGTTTCCTTCCCATGCTCTTACCTGTTGACCTTTGACCAATAATTCTTGACCTGTAACGTTGTCTAAGTTTTTAATGTTGGTAAATGTGAATTAGTAATAGTGTCGGTATAGTTTTGTAGTATATTTTAAAGCTCATATTGGAACCCTATATATATAAGGTTCGTTAGTGCTTCGAACTCGTTAACAGCGTCGCAGAGGATTGTTGGTAGGATATCATCTTTTTTTACTAACTTTTTTACCGTACTATATGTATCTTTTCTTTGATCCCTCTATTAACTTCATATCTCCATTTTTATTCGACGTTATCCCATTTCCCGTATTTATTCTTACATCTTTCCTTCTCTTATTCCCTTGCAACAGTGGAAAACCACGTAGTCCAACTAAACAGCTAGAGGCTACTCATGTGGAGATGTTGGGTTGAGTGTAAAATAGTCATAGGGACAGGGGGAGCTATTGTGGTGTTACACAACATTTTAATGGACACAAGCATTGGCATGGTCCTTTATTTCAACTAACAGAAGTTACCCGTTATAAGTATGATGCTGTAAAAGACAATCAGAATGGCTTTGTAAACGTAACACCGTGTTTATGATCTCTCTCTCTCTCTCTCTCTTTCTTTTCTTTCATCTCCCTTTGAAAGAGATTGAATAAAAATTGACTTCTGCGCCAGCTAAATATGCCCCAGGCTGCAAAAAAAACCCTATTCTTTCAACTAATGAAGAAATGTAATAAACCTGGCTGAATATAGTTTAAAACCATCCCAGGGATGACCTTAACCTTTCCTGAAAGTTTGGTTGAAATTAGGACATAAATGGCGGAACCTTAGCTGGACAGACGAACATTCAGTGAATTATAGTAAGGAGCTCTGCGGTAACACTTTGCCATGTTATATTTACTCCGTCAAGTAGACTTTTCTGCAATATTATAATTTATTATTATTATTATTAATTATTATCATTATCATCATTATTAGACTAATGTTGATATTATTACTAGTATTATTATTATCATTATTATTATCTTTATTTCCATTATTATTATCTATTTTCATTATTATTATCTTTATTTTCATTATTATTATCTTTATTTTCATTATTATTATCTATTTTCATTGATATCATATACCTATTATTATCATTATCATTATTATCAAAAGGACCACATTTATCATTATTATATCATTATTATTATCACTACCATAAGTTACCCGTAATAAGTATGAGGCTTAGAAAGACAATTGGAATGGCTTTGTACAGAACACCGTATTTAAAACTCTCTCTCTCTCTCTCTCTCTCTCTCTCTCTCTCTCTCTCTCTCTCTCTCTCTCTCTCTCTCTCTCTCTCTCTCTCTCTCTCTCTCTCTCTCTCTCTCTCTCTCTCTCTCTCTCTCTCTCTCTCTCTCTCTCTCTCTCTGAGTTTGGTCTCACCTTGAAAATCGTTTATCAGCAGTGTGTTCCATATCAATTGGTTTTTTAGGGTGAAATATTAGTACCTGAAGTCTGCTTCCCCACCCTCCCCCTATTGAAATCGTTCCTACGCGTGTCAATAAAAATAATATATCAGCCCCGTTCGCTGCCCTTCCCTGCCCTACCTTCCTTTTCACTGTAACCCATTTTATTCAACGATAGGAATAAAATTAGCGATGATAGCAATTTTCTCGGTTATCTCGTATGTGTGTCACTGTGTGTGTGCGTGCGTGCGTGCGTGCGTGCGTGCGTGCGTGCGTGTGCGAGTATGTGTGTGTGCGTGTGTGCGTGTGCGCGCGTGCGCGCGCTCAAGCTTTTGTTTTGCTGTCAGCGTTATTTTCTCTCTCGCTCCACAGCTCGTGCGAGGAAGAAGAACAAAGGACGCTGCTTCTTTCTTATGTAAAATCTGATTGCTTGCTTTCCCGTTGCCAGCAAATGCCACAGAGCAGAGGGGGAGGGGAGAGAGAGGAGAGAGAGAGAGAGAGAGAGAGGAGAGAGAGAGGAGAGAGAGAGAGAGAGAGAGAGAGAGAGGAGAGAGAGAGAGAGAGAGAGAGAGAGAGGAGAGAGAGAGAGAGAGAGAGAGAGAGAGAGAGAGAGAGAGAGAGAGAGAGAGAGAGAGAGAGAGAGAGAGAGAGAGAGAGAGAGAGAGAGAGAGAGAGAGAGAGAGAGAGAGAGAGAGAGAGAGAGAGAGGAGAGAGAGAGAGAGAGAGAGAGAGAGAGAGAGAGAGAGAGAGAGAGAGAGAGAGAGAGAGAGAGAGAGAGAGAGAGAGAGAGAGAGGAGAGAGAGAGAGAGAGAGAGAGAGAGAGAGAGAGAGAGAGAGAGAGAGAGAGAGAGAGAGAGAGAGAGAGAGAGAGAGAGAGAGAGAGAGAGAGAGAGAGAGAGAGAGGAAGAGAGAGAGAGAGAGAGAGAGAGAGAGAGAGAGAGTCGTTATTAAATTGCGCTTGTTAATGATACATGGCTAACCGTGGCTCATCCTCCCTCCCTCACACTTTCTAACTAGCTAACACATCATAATCCCACAGACCTCGCCTTTCCTCTCCATATTAATTTTCTCCGAACTCACTCTACCAATCCAACGCACCTAACCCAACGTTTCTAATCCCACGCTTTTAGTCCCACTCGTGACTCTCCCAATCCCATTCTTCAAAACTCATGCACCCTTCACCCTCACCCTCTTCACACTCAACACTCTTCACACTCTCTTCAATCCCACTCTTCCACTCGTGACACCCCCAATACTATTCTTTCATTCCCAAGCTCTCAATCCCATTATACCAATCCCACGCTTCCAATCCCACTCTTCCAATCCCATCCTCTCAATCCCTTTACCTCAATTCCACGCTTCCAATCCCACTCTTCCAATCCCATTATCCTAATCCCACGCTCTCAATTCCACGCTTCCAATCCCACTCTTCTAATCCCACGCTCTCAAACCCATCCTCTCAATCCCTTTTCCTCAATTCCACTCTTCCAATCCCACGCTCTCAAACCCATCCTCTCAATCCCTTTTCCTCAAGTCCACGCTTCCAATCCCATTATCCTAATCCCACGCTCTCAATCCCATTATCCTAATCCCACTCTTCCAATCCCATTCTCCCACCCACTCAATCCTATGCTTTTAATCCCACTCTTCTAATCTCACGCTTTCAATCCCTCAGTCTCGAAACACTTCTCCCTATCATATTACCCACTCCTCAATTTATGTCACTACTAAATCTATGTGCGAAGGCAAAACACATTCTTTAAATATATATTAACCTATTGTTCTAATCATTCTACTTATCTCAATCCCACTTTCCTAATCCCACAATCCAATCCAATCCCTCAGTCTCGAAACACTTATCCTCCCTACCATATTATCACTCCTCAAATTATGTCACTACTAAATCTATGTGCGAAGGCAAACTATTTTTTCCGATTGTTCGAATCTTTCTACTTATTTATTTACTCACAAGACATTATATAGACTGACCTTCCCTACTTGCGATGACATAATGAAAAGATCAACAGTAATATTTTTGTATCAATAAAATGTAAATATAAGAGTAGTTTTGTTTCGTTCATGCAGTTTGTTCATACTAATTTGACAAAGAGCAGAAAACATGCACTATGTAGTACGCCACTTAGAGACAGGAGAGGAGGGCGTGGCTTAATGTTGCAATACATGAAAGTGACTATTCACACGAAGTAAACAGTTAGAAAAAGGGTGTGGAAATCCTCTCCGTTATGTTAGTCCAAAAATAGAATAAAATATAGTTCTCTGCCCACCCCCCCCTCCTCCTCTCTCCTCTCTCTCTCTCTCTCTCTCTCTCTCTTCTCTCTCTCTCTCTCTCTCTCTCTCTCTCTCTTTTCAGAAAGCTTTAATCCCGTAATGAATAGGCCGCCAAGAAGCCTCTAAACACAGCCTCTGAGCGGCCGTAATGAGATTATTAAGTCAGGTTCACACGCTGCCATTGTGCTCTTATAAATCTTGCGGGTCACAGGTGCTCTGATGCCTTGCTGGGACCTCGAACTTGTGACCCGGTGTGGAGGGAACTTGTGACCCAGTGTGGAGGGAACTTGTGACCCGGTGTGGAGGGAACTTGTGACCCAGTGTGGAGGGAACTTGTGACCCGGTGTGGAGGCAACTTGTGACCCGGTGTGGAGGGAACTTGTGACCCGGTGTGGAGGGAACTTGTGACCCGGTTGGAGGGTACTTGTGACCTGGTGTGTAGGGAACTTGTGACCCGGTGTGGAGGATACTTGTGACCTGGTGTGTAAGGAACTTGTGACCCGGTGTGGAGGGAACTTGTGACCTGGTGTGGAGGGAGCTTGTGACCCGGTGTGGAGGGAACTTGTAACCCGGTGTGGAGGGAAGTTGTGACCCGGTGTGGAGGAAACTTGTGACCCGGTGTGGAGGAAACTTGTGACCCGGTGTGTAGGGTACTTGTGAACTGGTGTGTAGGGAACTTGTGACCCGGTGTGGAGGGAGCTTGTGACCCGGTGTGGAGGAAACTTTTGACCCGGTGTGGAGGGAAGGTGTGACCTTGTATGGAGGGAACTTGTGACCCGGTGTGGAGGGAACTTGTGACCCAGTGGAGGGAAGGTGTGACCTTGTATGGAGGGAACTTGTGTCCCAGTGTGGAGGGGACTTGTGACCCGGTGTGGAGGGAACTTGTGACCCGGTGTGGAGGGAACTTGTGACCCGGTGTGGAGGGAACTTGTGACCCGGTGTGGAGGGAACTTGTGACCCGGTGTGGAGGGAACTTGTGACCCGGTGTGGAGGGAACTTGTGACCCGGTGTGGAGGGAACTTGTGACCCGGTGTGGAGGGAACTTGTGACCCGTGTGAGGGAACTTGGACCGGTGTGAGGAACTTGGGACCCGGTGTGGAAGGAACTTGTGACTTGGTGTGGAGGGAACTTGGGACCCGGTGTGGGGGGAACTTGTGACCTGGTGTGGAGGGAACTTGTGACCTGGTGTGGAGGGAACTTATGACCCGGTGTGGGGGGAACTTGTGACCCGGTGTGGAGGGAACTTGGGATCTGGTGTGGAGGGAACTTGTGACCCGGTGTGGAGGAAATTTGTGAGCCAGTGTGGAGGGACTTGTGACCCGGTGTGGAGGGAACTTGGGATCTGGTGTGGAGGGAACTTGTGACCCGGTGTAGAGGGAACTTGGGATCTGGTGTGTTTGTAGGGGAAATATCAGGTTTTATGTAATTATATTTTTTATTTAATTTGCTTAAAGGCAGGGAGGGAGTAGGCTACCAATTATATATTTTCTCTTTCTCTTTCTCTCCTTTTCTTTATCCATATCCCCCTTTTCATGCAGTGTTCTCTCATCACCTTCAATGAGTTACTGTTGCTATTTTTTTTTTTTTATAGTAGGATTATAATATGGAGACCTAATATTCTACTACCTAAAGAAAAATTATTGGTATAAATTTTCATCTTAGGTTGATCATTCTCTTTCTCAGATAAATGGTATTAATGTTAATAGTTAGACATTTCACTACTGCTGCTACTACTTGTTACGGTTGCTTCTATTTTCAGCTACCATGGTAGGTCATGTCTCACCAATTTATTGAGTTTTTATAGGAAAGTTTATGAGACGGCAGATAATGATAAGGATTATGATATAATATATCTGGACTTTAGTAAGGCATTTGACAAAGTACCACATGAGCGACTCTTAAATAAGGTTAGGGCTCATGGAATAGATGGGAAGGTTCTTCATTGGACCAGAGCTTGGCTAAGTAATAGGCAACAAAGGGTTACAATTAATGGTTCTAAATCTGAATGGGGACTGGTGACAAGTGGAGTTCCACAAGGGTCTGTTTTGGGTCCATTACTATTTTTGATTTACATCAACGACTTGGATAGTGGGATTAGCAGTGATATCAGCAAGTTTGCTGATGATACTAAGTTAGGTAGGATTATTGGATCACAGTCTGATGTAAACACATTGCAGGGAGACTTAGATAAACTTAACGAGTGGGCAGTCAGATGGCAGATGGAATTTAATATTGATAAATGCAGCATTATGAATGTTGGTAGAAAAAACCCTGGTAATAGATACACCATAAGCAATGTATCGCTGAAAAGACCAGGTGAAAAAGATCTTTGAGTGAGGGTGAGCCCAGACCTCCGACCTAGGAAACAATGTATTGAGGCCAGAAATAGAGTTAATAGAGTATTAGGATTCATTACCAGAAGTGTTAAAAGTAGAAGTGCGGAAGTTATTCTAAAGCTTTATCTGGCTCTAGTCAGGCCTCACCTAGACTATGCGGTTCAGTTTTGGTCTCCATATTACAGGATGGATATAGCCTTGTTAGAAACAGTGCAGAGAAGGATGACCAAAATGATACAAGGGATGCGTAACTTTAGTTATGAGAGGAGACTGAAGTTATTAAAGTTACACTCACTCGAGAGACGCAGAGTAAGGGGCGATCTGATAGAAGTTTTTAAGTGGATAAAGGGATTTAATAAAGGAGAGGTAGGAAAAGTTCTTACGGCTTTTAACCAGGGTAGAACAAGAAGTAACGGATTCAAGCTGGAAAAGCGTAGATTTAGAAAGGAAATAGGGAAAAACTGGTTCACAAATAGGGTGGTGAATAAATGGAATGGTCTCAGTAGACAGGTAGTTAGTGCGGAGTCATTAGGGAGCTTTAAAGAGGAGCTGGATAGGTTCATGGATGGGGATGAAAGGTGGATGTAGGTAGTGTTAGGTGACAGGAACTACCACGTGTAGGCCCTCTTGTAGCTTCCTTATTTTCTTATGTTCTTACCCATCAGGGTGGCTCGGTTGGTAGAGCTGCGGGCTCATGTGTAGCGTCCCTGCATTCGGTCAGCGGTTCGAGCCCACCAAGTTCGTCCTGGCGTGGTGGCGCTTTGTATAGCCAATAACCTTGTAGTTGGTACTTGCAAAGTGTCTAGATAGGATCAAAGTATCTTATCTTATCTTCTATTTTCAGCAACATCCTCTTGATTTGTTACTACATATTTTCTTTTAAATGATGTGTGTAAGTCACCTCTACCCATATTCTCTGATCATTCCCTCTCTTTACAATACCAAATTAAGACGTTCCAGCGATATATTATTTCCCCCTCCTCTCACTCTCAATCAAGATTATCCACACAGAATATGGTATCAAGGTAACAGGTATAACAAAACGTAGAAAAAAAATCTTTGTCGACATGTTATCTCTGCAAATAGGGATTTCGTTTTGAGATAATGATGGTAATTGTTCTCTCTCTCTCTCTCTCTCTCTCTTTATGTATCGCTTTTCCATGTGTTGTGTCTAGTCTCCTGTATTAATGGTCCATCCAAACTAGTCACTTATTTTCATACTAACCTCTTCAGTTCCCACCATAATGTACATCAAAGCAATCACAAAACATAAAAATAATTTTCCAAGATGCTTCTGGATCCTTGTAGCAATAAATGCCCCTGGCTAAAACCATCATCTTATTTATATGTAACCCCTACAACCTAGATCATGTACTTTCAGACACACTCGGCCACTTGTATGGTTCACGTTAATAGTTCTAAGCCCCTATGATTGCCATACTTGATTGCAACACATTCCCAGGTGTACATCATAATCGCCCCTTCCGTCAGTCATCTGAGTCTGTGGTCTCTTTTATGATTTGTTCTTATGAGGTCAGTTATCATATCTATACATCACTAGATACTTTCAACATATTAGTCATACTGGAACTATCAGCTGTCTTATTATTTCATGTACAGTTTTCTTTATTATGCAGCTTGGGGTCAGTAGAAGAGGGTCGTGGACTGAGGCCATTATGTTCAGGCTGTTTCTTTCAAAATCTAGACATTCCAAATACTTATCAGTGTCATCATTCATCACATTGCCCAGCACATTCTTCATATGTACATACGTAGCCTACACCACTCAGATCACCCACTATGCTCCTTCCCATTGCTATTTTAGGTCTGCCTAACTATTCTAAAGACTTCCTTCCTACTCTGAGCTATTCTTTTGTGCCCCTTTCTTTACTAAATACATGGTTTTCTCAACATTCTGTGCATTCTCTCATGTCTTGCTCCTTTGGTAGAGGAATTTTCTCACTCGGATATCATCCCACTCTCTTTTTCTATCTTTATATACAGGGAGGTCCCGAAGATACGAGCAGTTAGGTTCCACCTGGCATACTCGTAAAGCGAAATCTCGTATAACGAAACACATAACTAATGGTAAAATATAGGTTTGGTTCCAGGACCCCATAAATAAAATTATAAAAAAAAACCATATTTTTCAAGCTAAAACAAACTAGCAAACACAACAAACATGAGATTTTTTTTTTTTGCGTACTCCAAAAATATCTGTAATACTTTAGCTGAACATTAGATGCTGTAAGATACATTATGATACATGCCGAGTGGCAGCTCCTACCTACTGTGGACTCGCGGTGACGTCATGACACGGGAGAATTAATTTCAGGTCGGACTTTGGCAGACCTCTTCATATGGCTTTGGGGTAGGTAAGGGACAAGGGAGGGGTGCGCAGACCTCTTCCACTGCCCACAAACTCGTCTCTGCGCATCTGAATCATTGTACATCGTCCTGGGATGTGAATTTTTGTAGGCCACGTTGTCGTACCGAGCCACCAGAATTATCATATTTTCAGATTGATTATCGTACAACCTTAGGTAAAATCATATAGTCAGTAAATGACTTTATAATTTTAGTAAATAATTTGTAATTTACTTTAGTAAATAACTTGGTAATTTTACTCACCCCAGTTTGAATGTCGTAGCATTGGATTTTAGATCTCGTATATTGAAAATAGACCCTAATTTACACATCTCGTATCATCGAATGCTCGTATAACGGGACCTCCCTGTATATCCAAAACACACAAAAAATATTTTGTGATGTGTCCCAAAATTTCATGTCCCACAGATAATTTGTTCTTTTTATAAAATTTTAAATCAAATCTCTTATCTCTGATGCCTAGTTGACATAAGCTCTACCTATTCTACAAGTGCCATTATCTCAAGTCTTTCATAATTCTTTCAATAACTCTTCCAGCTTACTAGGCAGACCAGTTCCTCTGTTATATATAATTAGTGTTTCGTTTCCCCACACTATAATTTGCCTTTTATTCCTTTTACCGAACTTAGTGGCACAATACATTTTTCTACTACTTCTTTAGGTACATTACTTCATCATAATTCTAATACTTAAGCTACAATATGCTTAAAACTAATATTGCACTTCAAAAAGTCAATCAAATGCCAGCGTCTAATTTATCTTTTAATACAAATTTCCCTGTAAAGCATCCATGATGTTCAACACATTGTTTCATGCGTGGCGCCAAAGACTTGATTTACCTTATCAAAAACTATCACAAGAATGGACTAACATACTGTATTTTTTATAATAAACGCTCGCGATGTCAATGTTTGCTAGTACTCTCAGCTCACTCCATAGTTAGCCTCTTTATACACTCTTTTATTATGAGCATTCTATGATCTAAAATAAAGACACTGAAGTCTGTGTGCGGCCTAAACAATGTCTTTAATGCACAAACAATAGCCATCTATCACAGCCATAGGCACAGCTTCTTAAAGTTGTGTTTGGCTCGCTCGGCTGACCTCTGGTGCAGGTGGTTCCCCATGATGGAGAGCCCCACGCCCTCCACCACAAAGCTGAACTCACTGTGCATCTTGGGGACTGTTTTCACGTTGTCGTCTGGGCACACCATCATGAAGGTATTTTTGGTTTCCCTGATAACAATTCCTTGAGTCCCGACATATTCTGAGCACCGAGACCTAGTGACACGAAGGAAACAGCCAAAGTAGTCCATCTTCCTAACTCTGTTTTGGATAGTTTCAGTCTTAGTATCCCTGGCGCCACCCTTCCAGCCACTCTGCACGAAGTGACTGATGTGCAGCAACTCCTGGGCATAGCTCGTCCACAAGTCATGAATAGGAAGGAACATCTCAAACGTCTTGTTGGTCTTGTCAATAAGATGAAGGCCTAATTTTCGTCTCTCCTGCCCGGTGAGACGCTTCTTTCCCCTGTGGGGGGGAGGGTGCCTTTGCCTCTTTTCCGGCTGCTTGAGGGACTTGTGTGGCCGCACTCTTGCCTTCTTTTCCCTCAGCAGGAACCCCTTCCTCAGCTGTGGGCCAACAGTTAGTTAGAAAACCTTTAATCTTCAAAACGTATTCAATACTATTTCATAATGCACATCAAAGTATACTGACAAATTATATATGTACAGTACGTATATATAATCAAATGCATACAGTAAACTCCCTTCAAATATTAAGATATAATATTATACCTTTTTTGTGTGAAAACAGCCATATTCTAGTATGTGTACAACAGGGGCACGCACAAATATTTAAACTTCGAATATCTCAGATCTTCGGACATTTTGGATGGGGTTTCCCCGCAATTGGTTATATTTATAGAGGGTTTGCTGTACTATATATATATATTTTTTTTATATAAAAGGCATTTTCCGAAATACGTGGGATGGAACTTATCACAAAGCAGTTTGTTAATAAACACTGAAAACAAATGTTCAAATTATAATGCAAATATGAGAGAGTACTGATTTCACTATGTATCTTATAAGAAGGATAAAGGTAAAGGCAATTCCTTAAGTTGTAAAAGATGGAATAGTTTAGTCATACAATAGGGGAGTTCATTGGGGCGCATACAGAGTCAAAACTAACCCAAGGGTGTCGGCCCTATCAATACGTCAGAAAGCCAATCTTTTCAAAGCATCTAAAAAGCTGGATCTCATCAATGTGTCAAGAAGCTGAAACTGACTAGATGTTATCAAATCATCAAAAACACCAGATGTCTTCAATGCATCAAAATTGGATGAAATCCTATCGATGCATCAAAAACTTCAGATCTTTGCAAAGTGTCAAAAACATCATCAGATCTTAGCAAAGCATCAAAACACATCATGTACTGGTATAGCAGATGCGGCACAATAAGAACACAAGATGCATATCAATGTCCGTCTTTATTCCAAGTACCTTACTTGAACAACAACCTAAGATTCATAAAATTGAAATAAAAATATCATACTTCCTTCCCAAGACAGGAAATTGAAGTGGGTAGTGTACTAGTACTAATCGGCAGCTTTCAAGACTAGAAATTAAGCAGCATTTTATATCTTACAGAATGAATATTTTGAATAGCTCCTGCACCGGGACTCTGCAGATGGGACATGGATTTCCCATGGATTCCATGACGTTGCTGCAGGCTGGACAGACCTGAGCATGATTGCAAGGCCTGAAACAGATCGTTCTCTCTCGGGGGTGCCAAACACACAGCGCAGAGATGATGATTCTGTTGCTGAGAAGCTTGATTTTCTTGGTCGACAGTAACTCCATCAGCATCATCCGATTCTTCTCCGTCTCGAGATGGGGTCGTCTCTAGAAGCAGAAGATGTGTGTCCATCGTGTAGGCCACAGCCGAGATAAACTGAATGTGACTGTATTCCCCTCTTGCATATTTCTCCTTGCATGCATTTTTCCTATCCAGGTTTGTTTCATTGGCCTTCTTCCTCGACCTGCTGATGTTCAAGCCCCGGTCCAGCCTCTCCAGGTCTTTCTCCATGTCTTCTATCATGTGATTGATGTGCCCAACAAAAGACCACATGGACGGGTGGTGCACCCATATTCTTGCCTTCAGCCTGGAATGGAATGATTCGCAAAAGTTATTGGTTCCATAAGGAAAATCATAAACTGAACATTTCTGTGGAGTCAGTGTTGAGCCAGTAATGAAAGAAGTACTGCCGGAATTTGCGGATGTTTGTCCTGGTGTGGTTGTTCACGTTCATGGGCTGATCAAACTAACGCAAGGGCGATGACTCTGATCTGGTTGGCCAGCAAGTACGGTGTTGACATGAGCTTTTTCAGGAAGGTCTTAGACTCCTGGTTGTTCATGTACAGATCAGTTAATCCGAACTTGTGGCACTTGCACCACAGTGCTTGAGAGTAGTGGAATTGACAGCCACAAAATCTGGCAGAGGGAAAGGATGCTTGGAGTGCATTTCTACTGGCCATCTCATAATCTCCCATGAATGTATCGGGTGCAAATTCAGGAGCTAACTCACGAATTTTGTCAGTGACCTTTTGATACAATGCCTGTGACTGTCATCAGAACGCTGGTCACGGGTAGTCTCTCTTCAGTCTCTGAAGACTGCCATGATGGAGAAGAACTGGTAGAACAGGACTGGAACACGGAAAAACGTTGCGTCATAGAAGGCGTGTTGCACCTCTGCCAGCATTGGGAAGATGATGGTGGACATGAAGATGATCGCCAGCTCTGTCCTATGTTCCACATTCCCCTTGAAGTGCTGGTTGTAGTTCTCTGCAAGGGGGTCAGACATCCACGTGACAAACTCGGCTGCTGTGCGTGGAACAGGTGGTTGTGCACGGCGCCGAGCTCTGTACATTCCCACTTCAACTTCACTTAGAGTAAATGAAGATGTACTGTAAGAAACTTTTGATCGTACAGGAGAACCTCATTTAACCGGCATTTAAAACAACGGCAGCCTCAAAACAACGGCACTAATCGACCCAGGCATTAATTAAGTATAATTATTTCAAAAACTGAGAAAATCGGCAGAAATTTAGTTGGGCAAGGCTGTGGTCTACACAGACTCCCTCTCCTCACTCCACCTCCTCCTCTCCCGCCATCCACGATCCTCTATGTCCCTCGCCCACACAATCCAGAGGGCCCTTCACCTTACCAACGAGGGGTGGGAGATCGTCTTCCAGTGGGTTCCCTCCCACGCTGGTATCCCAGGCAACGAGGTGGCTGATTCTGCTGCCAGGATGGCCTTAACAGATGTAAACACGACACCCTTCCCTCTGCCGCTCTCCGCGGCCAAACGCCTGATCTCCCGGGTCTGCCGCTCCACCTGAAATAACACACTCGGCGATGCCCTCCGCATCACCTCCATGGGCCAATACCGCAGTGACTTCCTCCCAGCCGTGGATACGGAAAAAATCCCGCGTCCTGGATGTCACTCTCACCCGCCTCCGCCTGGGGCACACGACACTCACAGCTCACCTGCATCGCCTCCGTCTGTCCCCTGACCCCCACTGCCCTTGGAGCATGAATTTTCCAGAGACTATTGAACACTTTCTGCTGCAGTGTCCGCACTTCCATTCACACCGTGTAGTGCTAGTCTCAACTCCTCGCCCTGAACGTCACCACCTTTGACCTGCCCACCCTGCTGGCGGCGGCTGGCGTTCCCCCCTCTCGGCAACACGCCGTCATCCGCCTCACCTGTGCCTTCCTGAGGAAGACAGGTCAACTACCGCGCCTGTGATAGCATCATAGGACATCACCAGGGCTCATAGTGTTCCCCAAGGGATCCTCGCAGCCCTAAAACAACAATAACAACAACAACCTCCAGAAACTACAGTATTTATTGGGATTTTGGGCAATTCCATAAGAGTAACTCTCAAAACAACGGCAAAATGAGTTATCCGGCATGCGCTCCCCCCCGAGGGTGCCGGATAAACGAGGTTCTCCTGTACTTTCATCATTGATGCAATATAACAATAACATAATATGTCATGGACTAACCCGAACGCAACTGTGCCACCATCTGGATGATTTCTTGTGACATCGTTGAAGCTGGCACGAAGGGAGTTGTTTGTTCGGTCATCCCAGGCTGTTTCTTTCAGGCGGTTGCGGATGTCTGTCAGAGGGTTATAGGATTCTGTGCCGTGGTTGTGTTCCCTCTTTTCCGTCAGTGTGTCAGCCGCCTTGATGATACTGGCAATCCCTCTGCATTTTTTGCTGGCACATTTGAGGTACAGTATGGAGCCAGTGTTGTTCGCCAGCCCAGGGAGCTCTTGTATATGCTTGTCCCATGGTGGATGTTACCTCGAATAATGGAGTAGTTGGCCAGCATCTAGAAAATAGATGGCACTTTACCTTGTTGATGAGACGATGTTACCTTGTACGATGAGACCCCGTTCTTATATGTCGAGGGTATAACAGAGGGTTTCCTGGTCACCTTCGTGACCATGAACAGAGTATCACTTGTTGGTTCGAGACTTAAGTTCCCAAGTCGGTCTCGAGCTTACTGTGTCATACTGTTTCGGTCGTTGATGTTGTAGTATTTGCGTTAGGTTTTTGATACTTTGATAACTTCGGGATTTTTTTATGCTTTGATGACTTTGGTCAGTTTGATGCTTTGATAACATCTGTAATTTTTAATGCATAGATGACTTCTCACTTTTGATGCTTTGAAATTATATGAACTTTTTTGACACATTGATAGGATATGGTGAAAAACTGTTTTTGACAAAATGAAAACATCTGGAAAATTTTATGGATTGCTAAGTTTTTGCAGATTTGATGAAATGATAGGATCAGTTTTTGACGTTTTGATGCGCTCCCAGTTCATTCAACCAATATAAATTTCCACCACCTCATCTGATGAGAAGTACTGCTCATTGCTACTCTTGTTTCAAAGTCAGTAACTTAATGAATTAATATTTTCATGTGCAATTTAGTAAAATTAATAAAATTTCATTTTTTTCAATTCACTACATAAGACCTCATCATGTTTTCTCTAATGTTAGTGTCCAGAAAAAAAACACAATGAAAAGTACAGAATATATCTGCATTGAGAGGAAACTATATGAGTTGACCTATTGCCCCAAAAAATGACACCATGTTTTCAAGATTGTAATTAGTTATTTCAACATACTGCTTAAAAACTGCAGACAGACTAATCTTTAAAACAAAGGATCTCTGATGTCTCATGGATGAGTTGAGTAAATGTGGTGGACTTTGTGAAAATTTTCTACCAACGATGCACATTTCCATCTATACTGTTTACTTACTTACACAAATTGAACACTTAAAAAATGGAGATTCATTCAACACAATACTATTAGCGACACTCCACTCACCTCTTTATCTACTTCATCTCTGTCATGCGTTGGCACCTGTGCTTCCACAAAGTGTTTGAACTCTTCTTTGAGAGATTCTTGCTGGGAGTCTGGGGCTGGGAGGTCAATGATGTTAGCTGCCCTCTCAACAACCACCTCTGGTAGGACATCGTAGATACTAGGGCCCCTTCTTGCCATCTTGTCACGTCACCTGAAAATAGTTACCGCATTAGTATTTTCTCTGTTTGTTAATCAATGTACAACCAGAGCTGGGCACTAAATACATTGAATGTATTTAAATGCTAAATACATGGGAGAAATGTATTTAAATACTAAATACTAAATAAATCAATTGTATTTACATACATTTGTAAATACATTTTAAATACACAAAAATTTTAACATGTCCAAAAAAAATGGATTTCCATAGATTTTGGGTTTCCTTAGAAATTTCCTTCTCGGGCCTAACTTTCCTTGAAATCCGGACATTTCCTTGCCAGTGGAAACTCTGGTTCACTTTAACATCAGGATTGCCAGATAGTTGGGCGGGTTTGTGGCCAAATTAACTGATGAAAAAGTATTTACATTTTTAGATTATAAGTATTTAAATACAATGTATTTAATTACTCATAAAAGTATTTAAATACTGTATTTAAATACATGACAACCAATGTATTTATAAATACATTTCTGAATACACAAATGTATTTAAATAGTACGTATTTAAATACAAATGTATTTAAATATTTATTTAAATACAAATGTATTTAAATATTGCCCAGCTCTGTGTACAACATGTGATGAACATTTTTTCCTTCCAAACCCAGTCATTAATGTGTATTTTCAACTTTCATTACAATCTTTCACAATCACAAATATATGGAAATTTCAGTAGATAAGATGCATGGGCAACAATCTGTAACATCTATGGTTTATGTTTGTATGGATTGTTTTTCTCTTCAAACTAGGTATGTATACTCGTTGCACGTTAAGTTGGCGAAAATGGGGCCCCCTCACTCCCCCCTTCCGAAAGCACGGGATTGGCTGAGATGTTGCCTTAAGAACCTAAGAATGCCTTACTCCATGTTCTGCCCTAAAGCCCCAACACCCAACACCTCAGCAAATCCCGTGCGTTTGGAAATGGGGGAGTGAGAGGGCCGCATTTTTGCCAACTTAACGTGCGGCGAGTAGAGTCACTTGCTGACATCAAATTGGATCTGTCACTTCTCTGTCCCGTAATGTAGTCTGTTGAATTCACCCTGTAACGCATCACAACTAGACCTCATCAGCTCTCCTATCTGGCTGTCATTTGCAAATCTTCTAATGTTGCTATTTCGCATGGAATTAGGTAGGTAACTAATAAAGATGATAAATAATGATGGGTCTCATAATGTTCCCAGGCAAGCTTTAGGACTGGGTAAAAGAAAAAATCTTATGAGTAGGGTGGGGAACTGGTCACTTTAAGCGTCACACAATTGACCCTAAACTATGAATTTTCATTACAATTCCTCTATTAGGTAGGAGGTTAAATGATGTTACGATTAGTTTAAACAAACATATAATTCTTACGACAACAGAGATCATGCGTGCCATTAGATTTTGTGTAATGTAAGGGAAAATGTATGTGATGTCAGGAGAATTTATGAGCCGATAGATTATACGTATGTGAAGTTAGGAGATTGCATGTTATATGTGGCATTAGAAGATGGTATGTGGCATTAAGAGATTTTATATTTGTGGCATCAGGAAATTGTATGTGGTATCTAGAGATTGTTTCAAGGGGAACAGGTACCATGCTTAGTTAGGTCAATGTTAGGATAGATTTAGCTTAAAATGCCCCTCTCTGTTATGTGACATTGGAGTGAGTTTTGGGATATCCTTAGTTTATCAAAGTTATCATTTAGTTTCTCTAGATATATGCATGTAATGATTTAGAAAAAATTTGGGAGCATGAAATCGGCCTTTGCCATTGCATTTGCCTCTCCTACCAAAAAAATAAAATATCTAAAATAATAAGGTAAAGTTTCGTTATTGGGCACCACTAATTTCGAAAGCGAAACTTTTTTTTCCTGAACAGTTTTGATGAGTTTGAATTAGATATTCAGTTTTGGCGGAAACCAATGTTTGGGTTCAGTTTGTGGGCGGCCCAGCCCGCCCAGGGGTGGGCGGCTCCCCGCTCCGCTTCGCACTGCCATAGTATTGATATTTTTCTTGATAATCTGTTACTAAATCGAACTTCAAGTCAACTTAATCTAATCGGTAATAATGGAGGAGAGTTTCACGTTCGTTTTCAGAGACACTAACTATTTTTTCTTGGCCTACAATAGGTGCTTGTTCTAATGGTGCTAGTTTTATTTTGCGCAAACCAAAAAAAAAAAAAAAAAAAATGAAACCTAACCTAACCTTATGTTTTAATGAAACATAACCTAACCTAACCTAACCTTGCAGGTTTTAAGGAAACCTAACTTAACCTTAACCACAAAATATACTTTTTTTGGTTTTTTTTTTTTGGTTTGCGCAAAATAAAACTAGCACCATTAGAACAAGCACCTATTGTAGGCCAAGAAAAAATAGTTGGTGTCTCTGAAAACGAACGTGAAACTCTCCTCCATTATGTAACCATCTAATCTAACCGTTTCTGGCTGAAATAGCTGGTTTTTGAAACAGGAGGGGGAGTTGACACATGAAAAATATTTAATTTCTGCTACTGGTAGGTAAAGTGTCGAATTCATTAAATACACAAACTTATCAGAAAGCAATAGTTTCGCGTGCCAAAACAGTAGTGCCCAATACCGAAATTATACCAAAATTTGTTAGACTTATAACAATCTACACATAATTCCACCCTGAACACTTTGCAGAACCTTCACTGCTGACTGTGAACTGACGGAGCGCGGCGCCTGCAGTTGTGGAATGCCTACCTATGTGATGCTAGTCTATCAGCCTTACTGTGACCTGTGGCCAGCCAGCTTAGTGATGGAGAGCAACCCAGTCTCCCCGATGCTTTGAAGTTGACAACTTGACCGCGAAGTCTCTCCAGCCCTGCGGTCTCAATTCATGCACATCTCTCCAAGTCTCTCTCCTCTCCTCCCAACCTCTCAGGTGAGTGACCTCGCTTCAATCAATCTTTTCCTGTATCTCCCTATCTGTATCAGACTCGCATCGGTCAGACTCATGAGACAGTTTGTTTTTGTATTTATTAATGTTTGTTATAGATCCCCCTCTATACCTCGCCACCAGTGTTGCACCAAAGAAAACTTTCTAATGTTTTGCCAGACTTTTACTTTTCTCCAATTATGTAATTTTACATAAGGCCTCTTCCATTTGTGCCCAAGTTCCAGGAATCAGTTCTTTCAGTTTAGGGTTGGGTTCAGTTCCTGGTTCTGGGTTCGCGTGTCACATATGGAACGCAAAAACCCCGTTTTTTTGTTTACAAATAAACTCAGCTGGCGAGGCAAGAGGAAAGGGGGAGGGGGAGAGAGAGAGAGAGAGAGAGAGAAAGAGAAAGCGGGGCCTTCGCGGCGATTTATTTAGTTACCGCTAATTTATGCATGGTTTTACTGCATTTATCAGAAAACGAAATATAGCAATGGAAAGCTAATAAAATTATTATTCTATTGATATCTTCCATCTTATAAGCTGTCCCACAAAGTTTTACATGACGACGAGTTTGTGAATGTTAAGTTAATCATATTTCTTCAGTCTCATAATGACCTTTATTTAATGTGTTTTACTGTGTTTTATGTGACAATCTTATAGAACAAACATTTCCGAAGATAACAGTCTATCCTTTTTACATGTATAACATGATATACTGCGGGGTCATGCCTTGAGAACTTCCGCGGGTCTTAGGTGAACGAAGAGACCCTGGTAGCAAGATGGCGCCCATAAATCAAGTTGTCGCTTCTCTATTATTCAAGGTACTCTAATCTACCCTTGACCAACGCACAAACCTATTCCATACATTTCTCGTGGCCGTATTGGTTGGAAACTTGTGCAAAGTTCTCTGGAAAGGCAGAGCACAGCTTTCTTGCTGCACCCATAAAGGATGCAAGTATATAACATATCTAAAAAAAAAAATATCAGAAACACCCAAAATTCTGCTAGTACTTTGTATATTGTCTGTATTCACATACAGTACTTCAGGCTTGCCGCAGGAGCGGGGAGATCCTTTCAGTGACGTCAATGAGTCATGGTGCATTGTCTGCTAGTTGCCAGGAGCATTTTGGAAGCACGAGGAATTTACAAATTTTGATATGCGGATTATTTAAAAATGGATGACTGGATGCAAAAATCGACAACATATTGTTGATATAATCAATAATGGCTATATTTTGACTAGATTAAATCAGAAATGATGAAATGGTCTAGACCAGCGGTCGGCAACCTGCGGCTCCGGAGCCACATGCGGCTTTTTCAAGAGGCCTGTGTGGCTCCTGCCACCTACTTAAAAATGTCCAAATTATCGTTAAAAAAAGAAAAAGATAAAATACTGGCGTAGATAGCCGCAGTACAATAGTGTATGTGACCTAGGTCCTAGGAAAATATTTGGATGAATTCTTGTACTTATTAACTTGTACTTGTTCATAGTTTCCATTATTAATATACACTGCGGCTCCATCAGCACTGCTTTTGTGCCAAGTTTGAAGAAACTGGCTCTTCTCGAATTCTGGGTTGCCGACCTCTGGTCTAGACCAGTTCCCAAACTTGTCCAGGCTGGCGCCCCCTTAGGTCCCAGGTGTGTTCCTAGCGACCCCCACCCACCCACATACATGCGAACACACACCTCTTTTTTCAGTCCAGTCTTTTTTTCAATAACCAGTCCATACAAGTGTTGAGAAGTGATGGGGCAAGGAGGCACCCTTGCCTCACTCCTGTATTAACAGGGAAGAAGCTGGATACACCTCCCCCACACTTCACAGCACTCTCAGTCCCAGAGTAAAGAGCATCAAACCAATAGTCCTTGCAGGAATCCCACGAAGTCGCAGAAGATCCCAGAGTGACTCACGATGCACCGAGTCAAACGTCTTCTTGAGATCAACATAGGCTGCAAGCATCCCCTGTCGAAACTCATGACGGCGTTCCACCAGGACACGAAGCGCTAGGATACGGTCCGTTGTTGACTTACCAGGCGTGAACCCAGACTGATGAGGTCTCTGATGCTTCAGCAGATGACTGCGAATACGTGTCAGCAATAGATGGGCAAGCACCTTGCCTGGTACGCTGAACAGTATAATACCGCGGTAATTGTTGCAATCCTGACGGTCCCCTTTCCCTTTCCAGATAGGGACGACCAGCCCCCTATTCCAGTTAGGAGGACTGCTAATGATAAGATAAGATACTTTGATCCTATCTAGACACTTTGCAAGTACCAACTACAAGGTTATTGACTATACAAAGCGCCACCACGCCAGGACGAACTTGGTGGACTCGAACCGCTGACCGCAGGGACGCTGCACACGCGCCAGTTAGGAGGAATGGTACCCGTTTGCCACACGGCAGTCAGGACAGCATGCAACCCGCGGTTCATGGCCTCACCCCCAGCTTTGAGGAGCTCCGCACTGATATTACAGACACCAGCTGCCTTTCCACCTCTCAACTTTGCTACAGCCTCTCTGACTTTGTCAAGAGAGGGTGCGGTTTCGTCAATGGAGGATCGGCATCCACTGCCCGTAATCCAGTGGTGTGAATCTGCTCAATTGGAGGGTCCACCGTGAACAACTACCCATATTACACAGCCCAACAAGTATATAGGCTATTCATCTGTCCTATCTTTATTATACTCCAGAATTCTGAACATTACAAGGTTGAAATAAACGTGCAATGCATATAAACCTGAAATTTGGCTTTTGTAGTCGTCTGTTGTCTATTCTGGCTGGGCGCCGCGTGGCGTGTGGTGTGTCGCCGTACGTGTACATATCACGTCAAACTAACGGTCGGACTTTTGACTCCGATCAAAGACATTCAACAACAAGATACCTCACTCCGGGGTGCCCTGTGGTGCGCGTGAAATCGACCTCCGCCGTGCGGCAGGAGTTAACCAGTATGCTGGCCCATTCACTTGTTGCATATGACTATCAATGAAAATCATATAGACTATGGTTTATCAGTATATATGATATAATGTTATCTTCGTAAATGTTTGTTCTATAATATTATTAAATAAAAAACAGTAAAAGACGCTAAAGAAATGCCATTACGAGACTCTGAAGAAATATGCATGAACTTATTATTCACTTCAACTCTTCGCCATTTAAAACTTTGCAAGTCAACATTTACCATGAAACATCAATAGAAGCGCAATTTTATTAGCTTTCCATTGATATTTTTCGTTTTCTGATAAATGAACTAGAACTATGCATAAATTAGCGTTAACTAAATAAATAAAATCATCAATCGGGTAATTTTCCCGATTGATGATTTTATTTATTTAGTTAACGGTAATGTATGCATGGTTGTAATTCATTTATCAGAAAACGAAATATATCAATGGAAAGCTGATAAAATTGCGCTTCTATTGATATTTTTCATGGTAAATGTTGACTCGCAAAGTTTTAAATGGCGAAGAGTTGATATATTCTATGGTCATATGCAGCAAGTGAATGGGCCAGCAGACTGGTTTAACACCTTACCGCACGGCGGTGCCACCGTCGGCGGATAACAGAAGTTGCATTGGAGGGATCGCGAGTGAGGTATCTTGTTGTTGAATGTCTTTGCTCCGACTTCGGACTACGTAATAAAATAAAGCCATGTTCTGAAATATAATTCTTATTTCAATTTTATTATAGATAAGGCATACGTGTTCCTTTACCTTAGCCTTGGGCCCGGTTCACACTTCACGTTTTTGCTGGACGTAATCTACGTGCGTCTTGTTATCGTGATGTCACGATGACGTTACCTCGTCTCCCTCCCGCTCGCTCTTATCAGAAAACATTGCAGTATAAAACTGCCTTGCTTTCCTTACTTCCTCCCTTTTGTACCCCATGACACACCTATTACTCCCTTCACTATATCCTCCTTCACTCCCTGGCCTACCTATATAGTGCTACAATCCCTGACAACAGTGCTATTGCAACGGTTACAAGTGGATTCTGTATAGCGGGGTTATCCCACAGGTGTTGCCATATCGCAGTCGTGGCGCTATTTTTCAAGTCGCTAATAATTACTACCTATTTCACGGCCTGTAGTTGCCGCTGCTGTTGCTGCTGTAGTGCTGCTGTTGCCACGGATACAATATTTTCACATCATGTATGTCTTCCATTACTAATATCGTCTTCCAGAATCACTGATAATAATATTTTTCAAATCAGACCTTGGAAACAGCATTATTTTGATATTGCAAAACTTAGTTACGTATAATGTTCTATAAATTGTGGCACTACCGCTCACGCATTCTGGAAAAAAGCCGCGAAAAGAATTGGGAGCTCCGAATCTTGGAGCCTGGAGACGCACGTCTGTCAAGCAGGAAGTGACGTCACGATGACAAGATGCACGTAGATTACGTCCAGCAAAAACGTGTAGTGTGAACCCCCGCCTTAGTGTTTGTGACAGATTTTGTTATTCAGATTTTGTTAAACCTAAAAGTTATTAATTACTATTAATGCCACCCTGCCGCCCCCCTAGCGCCTTTTTTTTCCTCACTGCCCCCCCCCCAGATATTTACGCCGCCCCCAGGGGGGCGGTACCGCCCACTTTGGGAACCACTGGTCTACTTCTACTACTACTGGATTACTTTAATAGTCCAGACCATTTCATCATTCCTGATTTAATGTACACACAACCCTCGTTATCCCGGACCTCCATTTCCCGGATATCGGATTTGCCGGTCAAAATCCGAGGTCCGGGAATATGTCGAGAGTTCCGGACAAATGCCTGGTCCAGTCCGTAAATCGACAAAAGTTGTCCGGCGGTCCGAGCGTCTCCTGTTACCCCTGGTCAGTGTCCGCGCCTCCCGCCAGGTGGCAGCATGCTCAGCGGTCGTATTGTTTACATTTGGGCACACGACACTTACGTTTCACCTGCACCGCCTCCGTCAGTCCCCTGACCCCCCACTGCCCCTGGTGCAGGAACGTTTCTGAGACTATTGAACACTTTCTGCTGCAGTGTCCGCGCTTCCACTCCCACCGTGTAGTGCTACGCTCTCAACTCCTCACCCTGAACCACCTGTGACCTGCCCACCCTGCTGGCGTCCACCCCTCCCGGCAACACGCTGTCATCTGCCTCACCTGTGCCTTCCTGAGGAAGACAGGTCAACTACAGCGCCTGTGACAGCATCATAGGACATCACCAGGGCTCATAGTGTTCCCCAAGGGATCCTCGCAGCCCTAAAAACAACAACAAAGTGACGTAAAAGTCCGCGGCGGCGTAGTTGATATTGGCGGTTGCCGGACAGTAAATACTAGAGTAGGATAAACGTCCAGGGGTGGGTAATGGCCTCGGACTGTTGCGATTCCCAGACATTTGCAGTTCCCGGACCAGTGCTCCCCACTATTAGTCCGGGAAAACAAGAGTTGTGTGTAGTCAAAAGATAGCCAATATCGAGTATATCAACAATATGTTGTCACTTTTTGCATTCAGTCACCCGTTTTTAAATAATCCGCAATCAAAATCTGAAAATTCCCCGTGCTTCCAAAATGCTCCTGACAACTATTATAGCAGACAACGCACCATAACTCGATGACGTCCCAGAAGGTACTACTCCTCACTCCCACGGCAAGCCTGAAGTATGTGAATACAGACAATAAACAAAGTACTTGAATAATTTTGGCTATTTCTGCTAGAATTTTTTTGAGATATGGTATATACTGTGTTTGCATCCTTTACATGTGCAGCAAGAAAGCTGTCTTTCCAGAGAACTTTGCACACATTGCCGACCAATACGGCCACAAGAAATATGTGGGAATGGTTTGTGCGTCGGACAAGGGTAGATTAGACTGGGGAGCCATTGCAATGGGATGAAAGTGGGGAAACGGGGGTGGGTGGGGAAATGTGAGTGGGTGGGGGGCAGTGAAAGCCATGATTATATGCACAATAGCCTAAGTGTGCAGATTTTCCTGTGATAACTATGAAACTTGATAGCCAAATGCATGAAAGCCGAGGGCTGAGTGAACATTGAATACATATTAGGTAAAGAAAAGATGGGGGCATACGCTATGCTGCGCGTGGCCTCGGTGCTCATCTCCGTCGCATTAGCCTTTGAGCCTGTGGTGGTTGAGAACCAGTTACCCCGGGGCACAGGGCTAGTGTGACATCCGGGTTACCACAGTTACCTTCCCCAGGTACCCATTTATCGACCAACACTGAAAGGATGAACATTTGATTGGGCTGGCCGCCAACTGTCCTCACCCGGATTCGAACCAGGGCCCAGCTTCGTAGCTAGGCGCGCTAGCCACTACACCACGGAGGCGCTAATATTATTAGGCATATTAGGCTCAATTAGTATTTCATTCCTTACTTTGATTAACCATTCTTATAAGTGAATTAATTACATAATACTGTATGTGTGTATATAATTTTCATCATAAGGAGAATAGCAAAGGGCAGAAATATATTGGATACGGAAAGCCTGTTTAGGTGCCAACCCCCAGAAAACCGACAGTACAAGAGTGCCAGAATAGATGATTAATTTAGTTTGTGAGGTGTCTTCTCTCTCCTCTCTTGAAAGAATTTGAGACGTAGGGATGTGGAAAAACAGAACCAGGAAGAGTTCCATAGTTTACCACTAAAAGGGATGTGATACTGAGTGAAGATACTGGTGAACTCTTGCAATACAGAAATGGGCAGAATAGTGATGAGAATAAGTAGAAAGTTTTGTGCAGTGAGGCCATGGAAGGGGGAACACATGCAGTTATCAATTTCAGAAGAGCAGTAACCATAAAATTAGTGATAAGAGATAGCTAGAAAAACAACATTGTGGTGATATTTGAGAGATTGAATGAAGACAGTCGGTGAGAATAGGAGAGTTGATGAGACGAAAAGCTTTTGACTCCACCCTGCTCAGAAGAGCTGAGTGGATAACCCCTCACACCACATGAAAGGGCAGATTCTACACTATAAATATTTTCATTTTAATGAGGATTTTTTGGGTAAAGTGAAATACAGAACACTTACACTGCCTGCATTTATTATTGTACATATCTATGATCTCGTCATTCACGGAATGAAACATGATAGTGCAAGAGACTGGTGTCAAATGTGTATGTGTGTGCGTGTGTGTGTGTATGTGTGTGTGCGTGTGTGTGTGTGTGTGTATGTGTGTGTGTGTGTGTTCATAGAACTCATTCTACAAGGCAGTTCTTGGCGGTGGCAGTAAAATATTTCCTTGAATAAGATAAAAGGAAAACTAACTTTACAAATAGTATGTACCTAAGTGTAAGGAAACCCAGCCTTCAGGAAGGTCTTACTCTGGGTCCTATACCCTGAAGTGAAGTGAAATATCTTTGATACTGCTAATGAAAGTTATTACAATTTATTAATCACCTAAATGTATACATGTATGCAATCATATTAGGACCATACAAGTGTCACACGACAGAACGCAATAGTCTTACAGCGAACCTTATCAGTACAAAATCCTACAAAGCCATTGGACATTATGTCATTGCATCATGTTGAACTATCTTGCTTAAGCTAATAGTTATTGCAACTAAAACTTTACGGTCAAAGATAAAAGGCTCCACAACACTGCTCACAGCCTACACCATCCATGCAGTTACAGAATGTTTTTTCAGAGACATGGATTTCAACCCCAACTAACTCTGGAAGGCTATATTACAATATCCAGAAGTTCTGACAAGGATACTCAAAACAAGGGGTGGCTGTCAAAATTAAGCTGGAACCTTTGAATCCTTAAGAGAGAAATGAGGGATCTGCACTTAAAAGTTTGCGCTCAAGATACTAGCTTGCTGCATTTTCATTCATATTTCTTGGAAGCAGAGGGAGCATTTGTTTCTTTCAAATTTTTCTCTGTGTTACAAAGTTTTCTTACTTATTTCTAATAAGAATTTTGCATTTGTGAATAAATGCCAGCTTGGATAAAATATTTGCATTGCAATTTGGAATATCACTAAACTGAGTCCATTCATATTGTTAATGTTGTTCATTTCTTATGTGATTAGGTTTGGAAGCAGAATTGCTAAGCCTGGTATGCACTGTTACTATTATTATTTTTTCATTTTTTTTCTTCAAAATGATAACAATATTGGTTGGGGGAATGAATAACTAGTGTTTATTTCAGTTTTCTGAAAGTCAAACTCATTACACGCCATTACTATGAACGATGAGCAATATAATATTTGTTAGCTTTAAGTTAATGATTAGATTAAGTTCAAATTTTAAGAACTATAGATTAACTTTTATGAAAGGCATTATACGCAGAGGCCAGACAGGTTTACATGAGAATGCTTTCATAGAAAGAAGGAAAACCTTGCACAGTACAGGTAGATCATAGTAAACCCGGCAAGCTGTGATAAGGCTCCACCACTAACTCGGCCAATATTTTAGTGAGTAAAATCAATATTCCCAGGCTGGTACAAGTCTTTTAAACTTCTTTTTTTGTGGCAATGGCATCTGCATTTCCTATTGACATTAAACTTGTGACAACAAGCAAGGCATTCTTGCCCATTTTTTGCACTTTATTAATAAAGTGCACAGTTCACACTGTGCCAATTTTGGGCCACGACAAGCCACGACTCTAGGGTACACGAAGTCTTGGCTATCGATGTGAAATGATCGCCGGATGCTGAACAGACATCGGGAAGAGGTGTGGAGTCGCAAGAGGGAGCGCAAAGCGCAAAAAAGTTTTCATAGAATACCTTCACGACAGGAGTCGGCAAGGGTCTGGACCAACGGTCAATTCCAGTTGAGGTCTGAGGGAGGTCGGGACAGTCTTTGGCCTGTTTTGAGACAGTCGCGAAGACTGTCGGGGCCATTTTTCAAATTTTGACGGTTTCCTCTCGGCACGGTCGTCGGTGCCAACTACCTAAGACTAATGATGGACTGTTGTGATGACAGTCAGCTCGGAAATATCGGCTAACATCTTGTCGGGATACTAACTGCCGACAAGTTAGCAGCATGTCCTATGACTAAATATTTTTAGACGCCGACCGTCCACTAACCAGTTGTCAGATTGTCGACCAACTAATTTTTCTCGCTGGGCACACTGGACGGTCAGACAGTCTTGCCGACAGTCGACGACCGTCTGCATGACTGTCGTTAAGACAGACTGTCGGCCTCATCGATCGGCAGTCATGGTTGTCGTAGACATGGCACCATTTAAAAAAATTACCAATGAGACTCGTCTTGAGACTAGTTGCCAGCTTGTCAGCGACATGCTGGCAACTACACTAGGGTCCCGCATAGAATGTGTTTGCATAGAACGAAAGACCTAAAATATTATTCCAAAATTTTCGTTAGGAACGAATGTGATCATATAGAACGATTCCGCCATCAAAGTAGGGCAAATCCGAGGAGTTCTCATATAGTGCGTCGAAATAACGTACAGAACGAAGGTTGTGTGTCCGTGGCATGGGGTGAGGTGGGGCACGGCGGCGGCGTGTTGCCACGGAGTTGGGGTGAGGGTGGCATGAGGTGGGGAACGGCGGTAGCGACCGCGCAGTTCTTGTCCATTATTACCAAAAAAACCATTCATGTGAAGGATATATATTGTGATCCATTCACAATATCGTCAGTTATCGTAATTTATTGATGGCTTTCATTCGACGGTACACTTTCGTTGCTGTGGTTTTGTTTACAAGTTATTAGCTGTGAGCGGGCGAGCCCCGACCAGCCGGGGCGTTCTGGCGAGGCACGCAAGCGAGTCAAGCCAGGCTTATGGCACAGAACCCCTCGCACCCTGTACATAATACCTATTAGATTTAAGGTAAGCAACAATATGCCTATTTCATCATTTCTATGCATAACTTATCATTTATATATGTTTTGGTATGCATGGGTGTGAATGAGTATAAATGTACGGGTACGGACGAGAGGACTGATTGACCGATATCAATTTTTCCCATAGGCTGTGTGTTTCAAATACAGCGAATTTACATAGAACGACCTCGTTTATCGACCAATTTCTCGTTCTATGTGGGACCCTAGTGTAGTTGGACGAATGTCTTAGACAGGCGACGACCGTCGACAATCATACTAGCCAACACCAAGACACCAAAAAAACATCCCCCCCATTCTTGAAGCGTGGGAGCCGACTTGTCAAATCCGAAAGTCGCTGGGTTGTCGTGGCCCAGAGTCGGCACAGTATGAACAGGGTTTTACAGTCTGTTTTAACAGTTAAATGTCCTTAAGGCCCGTCCACACTGGGCATTATGATGCACAGCGTAATGAGTTTCTTAGTTTCTTTTTTACTATCAAAGGCTTATTACTATTATTTACAAGGATTATAATTATTATTACAAGGATCTTTCTTTGTATGAGAGGTTTATATTATCATTATCTGGCTCTCTCTGGTACAAGTCAGCCAGTGATGCACATCACACAAGGTGTAGTGTGGACACACGTAATGCACATCACTTTACGCAGCACATGATGCGCATTACGCTGCGCATCATGAGTCCTAGTGTGGACGTAGCTTTACATTATGCAAATTTTGAAGGAATGCATATCATCCTCAGCAATAAAATTTTATGAATTACAAGAATAATGCAACTCAATTACTGTGCAGCTGTATACACAACTGTGCACTGCCAGTACACACTGCTGTGGTCGATGTGAGAGCACAGCTTTCACTAAACATTTGCAGCTATGCGTGCTCTCAGCTGTAAACTTTGTATACAAGTTTTTCTTTATAAATGATCTTTGAGAGTAAATTTTTATTTGCAAACAGGTTAAAGCATAGCTGTGAAAGCCTGTAAATCATTGTGTTGTACCACAATGTCCAACTCAATTTGACAACTGAGGTTTTGATATTACAGTATGCACTGACTCCTCTTTGACTGACTCACTCCTCCTCTGTTTGTACAAATCAAGCAAACTTATCCTCATTGGCTCAAGTTCAAAATAATTAATTAAACTGAAATGTTAGTGCTCCACTGCTCCATGCCCGTGATCAACCCCTACAAAAGCGCTAGTACCAAATATCAAAACTGACTTGCAGCAATCTATTGAAAAAAGTAAAATTCAAATAATTATTACACTCTTGAAAAAATAATGTACAGATAATGAACTACATATGGTGATTTTACTACCAATATGATTGAATAATTATCTTAATTTCTAAAAATCTGCACTTTGGGTAAATAACTTAGGGCAAAAGACTTCCTGAAAACATTAGTAGCCGTAACATTAATGAGATGAAAGAATGAACAAGATAATTTTAATGCCTACAGCCTCAAGCCCAGATCAGTTGTCTTACTGTTCTACTTCCACCAAATACATTATATACTACTGAACACAGGTATTCTAAAGTAAGGTTCTCCAGTACAAAACTACCCCAAATAATTTAATCACTGTGGCTACATACCATTCTTGGTGAAAAGCATGCATGGCATGATCCCCTCGCCATAACACTGCTCACTGCCACCACTTAATTTAGACAGCCATAAACTTGTGTTGTATATTGAGCAAAAACTACCGTATTTTACGGCTTATAAGACGCTGCATCTTGGAAGACGCACCCTGATTTTGGAAAGAAATTTCTAAGAAAAAAAAAACCCACCAAAACTGTTGTCCGATATACAGTCATTTTCACCCAAGAACACACTCACTATTCATTATCTTCATTCAGCACTGCTCATCAGCCATTTTAATTTTCTAGCTTGTATGCGATAGTATCAGTAAATAGTCATGTTGGCTGGCTGAACATGTATGTCACGCAGGTCGGACGGCAGGAGTGAAAAACCCTACCGCGCCGGTGTGCAGCTGCATGCCTGCCTGATGTGCCGATCAGCTGAGTCTGGCTTTGTTGTCCTGAGTGTAAACACCTCTCACGCCCTCCCGTGCCTCACTACGTTGCCTGCCTCCTGTGCCTCACCACGTATTGTTTGAATTTTCCTGTATGCGTGTAGTATTTGTTGTGGCTGCATGTACATAAGTATACAAATTTTCATCTGATGTAACAAACAAAGTTCCTTATACACGCAATGTCTGTTGGCGCCAATCTGCCGGGGCGGAAAGGCTCCCGCCAGTATCATGTAAACATCACAGGGTGAAGACAGATTGGTAGTTGAATGTCTTATGGTATTCTACATACTCTTCATAGGTATGTACTGAGGTTACATCATATAAGAGGCTGAATTGAATAGCTACCTAAGC
Source organism: Chionoecetes opilio (assembly GCA_016584305.1). NCBI lineage: Eukaryota > Metazoa > Arthropoda > Malacostraca > Decapoda > Majidae > Chionoecetes > Chionoecetes opilio. The sequence goes on along the minus strand of JACEEZ010024777.1, from coordinate 531,464 downwards.
TAACCTCCTACAACATTCGTCTTGGAAGACGCACGAGTGTTTTTAATGGAATTTTTGGGGAAAAAAGTGCGTCTTATAAGCCGTAAAATACGGTAATCACCTGATCATTCAACATCTTCATAACCACACAAATGCATTATGATTCCTCAACACCTTTAAGTTTAAAGCAAAAATTTACAATCATTCACACATTTCACATAGAGGATGAAGTAACGTAAATCTCAGTTCAGTATCATAAGACTACATGCAACATCCAATGTATCACTTGTGGTCTTATGAGGTCTGTATTCAACTGCAGTACATATTAAGTTGGCATTAAATCATGGTAGTTCTCAGTAAAGGATGTTGTGCGTGAGCGTGTGTGTGTGTGTTGGGGGGAGGCTTCCACGAGTGGAAAGCTAACAATCCTGTCCTTCTGTAGATGCATGGGTGTGGACCATAGCTACATGACCAGATATAAATATACAGTACCCTCCCGAGTTTCACGCTATCCGAGTTTCGCGTTCCGCAAGTTTCGCGCCGAGTCCCAAATTCTTATCATCCCGACTTTCGCGCTGCTTCGTACATTTTTTTTTTTTTTTTTTTTTTACATTATAGCCTATAACGCCGTTAGGCAGTGACCTCCAGGGGTAGGATGGTAGGCCCTGGAGGTTCACTTGAGGGTTGTGATGGTTGGCCCTCGCCCGTGGTGGCACAGGCAGGATTTTTACAGTGACACCTGTGATTAGAGGCTCATGCCGCCCCCCTGTGTCCTCCGATGCACTCGCAATCGAAGGTAGAGTTAATGGGCAGCATGTGGGTGTTCTTAGGCCACTCGATGGAGCAGAAAAAGATTTTAAGTGGATTTTACAGCCCTCATCAAGAATCTAACTCGGGTCACCGAGAACGCCACTCGGAGACGCTAACCACTCTGCTACCACCTTCCCTAAGAGACGTACGGGACACTTCTTCCTACCGTTGGCGTCACGCACACTGCCTTAGACCAGGGTTGCCAGGTGGCTGATTTTTCGGTCAAATTCGTGAAATTTGGCCGTGAACAGTTTTGTTTGGCCGAATAAAAATGTAACTTTACAGCCAAACTATTTGGCTGAATTCTGGTTGAAATTCATAAGAGATACAGTAACTTGTATATTTTCAAACTGACCTCTACCTCACCTCCGTAGCTGCAATGAAAATATAATTGAAGAGCAATATATATACCGTATTTTACGGCTTATAAGACTTGGAAATCTTGGAAATAATATCTTGGAAAATGCACCCTGGTTTTGGAAAGAAATTTTGAAGTAAAAAATAGAAAAATAAACAGATTTTCTACAGATAGGCCAGTGGTAGTAAAATCTACAGATTTTCTCGGTAGGCGGTGGTCCGTCTTTCTGTTGCTCTATTCCCATGTTCTTTGACGTATCGTACAACTTTTAGCTTGTATGCGAGTGTTAGTAAATCGTTTTGATGAATTCGCCACGGGTGATAATTTTCAGGACTGAAAAGAGCTTGTGATACGGTGACAGCCTGGTGGTAAATGATACATCAACACTAGCAGACGATAGATGATGCTGTCTCCGAGGCGGAACGTAAACAATACAGCGTGAGGACAGATTACTTGATTTGAATGTCTTATGGTACGTATTTGAAATACCATAAGCACGCATGAGTATTTTTCAGGTGTTTTTTGGGGAAAAAGTGAGTCTTATAAGCTGTAAAATACAGTCCAGCTCGCACCGGAATATATAAGCATTTTTTCAGTGTTTTCAATACCCCGAGTTTCGTGCTATGCCTTCGGAAGAAAGCAGGCACGGAACTCGGTAGGGTACTGTATACACCTACGTATGTATATACTTAGCTAATATCAAAAGTAATTTAGTTATTCACAAATATTTCAAAAACATGAAGCAAATAAAAGTTATTATTAAACATCAGGTCATGCATGGTCCATCACATTACAGAAGATAAATGACATGAATGTTATTATAGCACTCGGTATGTATATGAATAATTTTTCATGTCATAACTTTTGAAAAAGTAGTATTTTAAAATGATA
>JACEEZ010024777.1:459426-524426 GCA_016584305.1 Chionoecetes opilio | reverse complement strand
TTCAACAGTGATTATCTGCACAATAACTTTGGCATGCATACAACAATGTAATGATATCAGACTATGAGAGTATTAGAAAGAGACCTTAAAAGACAATATGAGTGAGAAAAAAGAGGTGCTAAATCTTCTCAACATCCTCTCATCTCTCAGAGAAGAGAAGAGAAGAGAATGCTCGTAAAATATAAGAGACCTCAGAGCGAGAGAGTAGATCTCAAGCTATGCAGAGATAAGATGGCGTGGTAGCCCTGCAGCAATCTCCAAATGAGTGAAAATAAATAATCTGCCTTCAGCTTCCAACACCTTACTGAACAAGTGATAGTAAGAAGAGTTAAGTAATACTGAATACATCTGTACTGACCTCAATTATTGCCTAATGCCACAGGTTGCTGGGACCTTTCAGGGATGTAGTAGCACTGCATCAAAGTCTGAATAAGAAATCTTCATCAACTAGAAATTTTAACAATGAAGAGTACAAAAGTTACAATTTACAGGATGAGAAAATTATACAAATCCAATTTACTTCCATGAATCTTTACAAAATCATGACATACTCCTTGGAACAATACAACGGGGTACCCATCAATGCCATGGCTTAACTGTGACCTGCAACTGTTGGCTACATAATGAAATTTAGTCTGCATCAAATTTCAGAGTCCTCCTTGCCCTCCTATTCTTTTAGTTACCCTCCTCTCTTCCCCTATTTCATAGTCATTGACTTACAACAGTCCCTTGTAAAACTTGAGATTATTTTTTGGAAGACACAGTGACATGAACATGACAGTAAAACGCTGTATACAGTGCAACCAGGAGCATCAGGGCCATGTGTTGCCCTGTGCGCAAGCGGGCATTGAAAGTTAAGCAGGAAAAGCTGAGGAGGGAACGGGACGCCAAAGCCTCCATATCCTATGCACAGGCGACTGTCCCAAATCCCGGTCTCAACGTCACCTCCTCATTCAATATGTCTGGCCTCATGTGTGTTTCACACACACGTTGTTAACTGTGCCGCACCAGGATCGTTCAAGAAGGCCCTCTCTGAGAGCCTTGCACTCAACGGCCTTCCAGACCTAAAGTTGCCTCCCAACCCTCCATCAGCTGACATCCTCAAGGCCCTGGTGGGTGGTGCCGGCACTTTCCCTTCGCCCGCTAACGTCCCAGGCCCTGCAGACCTGCCCCCAGCATCATCCTCCTCCCCAGGCCTGCCCGCTGGCGTGCACACTCTCCTGATGTTGATGCTGAGGACACCCAGGAGGAAGATGACGTGGATGTCGTTGACCAAGAGTCGGCCTTAACCCACACTGAAGACGAGAACTGAGCTACAGCACCCAACGCTCTTGTCCGCATATCCATCATTAAGCGGGACACGGACCACTGGCCAAAGAAAGATAACCACCAATGTATCACAGACGGCATTAAGAGGGGTCGGTACAAGATAAGCCACAACAGGGATCACTCGGACTACGCTAGGGTTCTGGGCTTTGTCCGTGACCCCCGTCACAACCTGTCTGAGCTCCTTGTTTCAGCGGCCGACGGTATATTCGAAGGCCTAGAGAACGGACCCCTTCCCTTAACGTTCCTTAGAGCATCACAACGAAATGACAGGAGTAGACGGATGACGAGACGCAAAAAGACTACTAAATGACCAGACTACGAGTCCTACAACACAATGTCCTTTTATGGGATATTCGTAAGTATGACTTACCAAACACTTACAGACGCTGACCCTGAGATTATACTGATCAACAGCCATGGACTAGGAGACGACAAAAGACTAAAAATTCCAGGCTACCTGACCTACCAACTTAACTTCAACAACGAGGCCAGCAATGGAGTGGCCATCGCTGTTGAACGTCGACTTCAACACAGGGTGGATGACGACTTCTTTTCTGAGACACACTCCATAACTACTGACACCCTCGACGGACCCTTTTTTACGTTGTAGCCTATAGCGTCTGTAGGCATATGGAGAGTCTTGATGTTGGTCGATCTCGCCCGTTGGTGGCGCAGGCTGGATTTTTATAGTGACACCTGTGATCTCGGGTGAAGATTCCATTTTCTGTGATGTTCGGTTCTTCAGTGTAGGCTCATGCAGCCCCTAGAGTCTACCGTCACACTCGCAATTGGCAGACAGGTATACACTGCATGTGGGTTTCTTCGGCCACTCGACGATGGATTTGACAGTTGCTCCTTGGTGAGACTTTAACTCGGGACCTTCTGCTCCCCTACCGGGCTCTTGAAAGAGTTGCCTCCGGCAGGATTCAAACTCGGAACATTGAGTTCACCACTCCAAGACGCTATCCACTCGGCCACCGCCTCCCCCTTGCTGATTGCATCTCCCACCCAGATGCCCCTACATCCCTCACCCTGATTTTCTTTTAATCCTTGCAGACAGCCTCCAGTCTTCTTCGCTGGCGACCTGAACGTGAGACACACGACAACTAATCAGGTCAGTCGTGACCTGATTGACTACTTCAGACAACAAACAGCAAGACACATAAGACACTTTTTTCCTACTTTTTATGGCCTTCACAGTGCGACCTCCCCTGACATTGTACTTACCAACGCGACCAATCATCTCAATCGAATCAATCATTATCCCTGGCCCCATCGCGACCAGTGATCACCTGCCTTGCCATCCTTGACATATCCTCTTCCCCCATCCTTACACCTGTTCCTCAATTTTTTTCTTTCCGCAGGACTGACTGGGACGCATTCAAAGACGACGAGGTACTACAGATGACCGACCTGCCTGACATCTCCCGAGGTGGCCTCGAGGAGATTGATGAAGCCCTGACCAGCTGGATGAACACGGTCCAAACAACAGCTGACAGACTCATCCCCAAGACGTCGTACAAATTAGATCCCGCACCTAGACTTTCCCGACAGACTCAGCAAACCAGGATTCAATTTCTGGTGCTGAAAGACAGAGCAACTCGCTATGGTTGGACATATGATGACTACAGTACTGTGTGCTTTACTGTGCTGAGACAAACGTTACTTTACGCACGGAGGATTGAGGCGCACAATCACTGGGGTGCCACATTGTCTGGCTTAGTCCCCAACTACAGAGACCCCAAGAAATTCTGGAGACAGCTACATCGCCTCTCCGGGTGCTCTAACGGACCTGACAGTTACACTAGGGTCCCGCATAGAACGTTTTCCTTATAGATCAAACGACCTAAAATATAATTCCAAAATTTTCGTTAGGAACGAATATGATCATATAGAACGAGTCCGCCATCAAAGTAGGGCAAATCCGAGGAGTTCTCATATATCAATCAATCATTAGGGGCATACGCCTGGGGGCGCGTCGCCTCGCCCACCCTGCCCACCCTACGACGCCACTCCCGGGGGTCACCACGCGCGAGTCCCCATGCAGGCTCCTTTCCCATACCAAGCAGCTCTCGACAAGAAACATCAACTTGCCCCAGCCACGAGCCTTGTGGGCGCCCCCTTGGCCTCCTCCACGCCGGATTGTCTCTTACAGATACAACCCGATGGGAAGGATCGGTTTCAGGGTAGCGTGCCACATGCCCCTATAGCCAAAGTTGACGCTGACGGGCTATGCAGGTAATGGGCCTCGATTCAGTCTCACGGTGCTATCGCTGATTTGACACGTAATCATCCCAGCGATACCCCATGATTCTGCGAAGACACTTATTACCAAAGGCATCGATTAGTCTCTTCAAGTCGCTATTTAGTGTCCATGTCTCACAACCATAGAGTAAGACAGGGATCACAAGCGACTTGAAGATCCGGATCTTTGTCCTCCTGCACAGGTACCGACAATGCCAAATACTCCTGCTGAGCGAGTCCATAACACCGTGGGCTATGCCAATCCGCCGTAAGACTTCTTGACGTGACCCGCCGTCATTATGGACTGCGCTACCAAGGTATGTAAAACTTTCCAAGATCTCAATGTCCTCGCTGCACGCATGAACAGACTGTACTGTTTCATCTAGTAAGCCTCCAAACACCTGGACCTTGGTCTTAAGCCAGGAGACCTCAAGTCCCAAAGGCTTTGCCTCCTCGTGCAGCGCCTCGAGAGCCATCACCAGGACCTCCAGCGACTCAGCAAAGATTACTGCATCATCGGCAAAAACAAGATCAGTGATCTTGGTGTTGCCGAGGGATGCTCCACAATCACTTTGATCTACAACTTTGCCCAATACCCAACCCATACAAGTGTTGAAAAGTGATGGGGCAAGGACACACCCTTGCCTCACTCCTGTATTAACAGGAAAGAAGCTGGATACACCTCCCCCACATTTCACAGCACTCTCAGTCCCAGAATACAGACCAGTCATCAAACCAATAGTCCTTGCAGGAATCCCGCAAAGTCGCAGAAGGTCCCAGAGTGACTCACGATGCACTGAGTCAAACGCCTTCTTGAGATCAACATAGGCTGCAAGCATCCCCTGTCGAAACTCACGTCGGCGTTCCACCAGGACACGAAGCGGTAGGATACGGTCCGTTGTTGACCTACCAGGCGTGAACCCAGACTGCTGAGGTCTCTGATGCTTCAGCAGCTGATTGCGGATCCGCATCAGCAATAGATAGGCAAGCACCTTGCCTGGCACGCTGAGCAGTGTAATACCGCGGTAATTGTTGCAGTCCTGACAGTCCCCTTTCCCTTTCCAGATAGGGACGACCAGCCCCCTTTTCCAGTCCGGAGGAATGGTACCTGATTTTCACACGGCAGTCAGGACAGTATGCAACCCGCGGATCATGGCCTCACCCCCAGCTTTGAGGAGCTCCGCACTGATATTACAAACACCAGCTGTCTTTCCACCCCTCAACTTTGCTACAGCCTCTCTGACTTCGTCAAGAGAGGGTGCGGTTTCGTCAATGGGAGGATCGGCATCCACTGCCTGTAACCCAGTGGTGTGAAGCTGCTCAATTGGAGGGTCCACCGTGAACAACTGCCCAAAGTACTCAGCCCAACGAGCCATCTGCCCATCCATGTCCGACACGAGGCGCCCATCTGCTGCTCGAATAGCACTCGCCCGAGATGGAGACTTGGAACGGAGCTTCTTCAGGGCTCGGTAGGCGGGTCGGAGGTCATTAGCGTTCAAATGGCCCTCGACATCCTCAGCGAAGCTTCTGCCATACCTCTCCTTGTCTCTCCCCAGTAGGGTTCTAGTCCGGCATGACAGAGCCCTGTGCTGGTCCTGATTCCCAGCCAGCCTGGCAGCGCAACTCTCCTCTATTTTCTCCAGCGTCTCCGTCGAGACAAAACCACCTTGACCTCGGGCGCTCCCCAATACACTCCTCGGCAGCCTGTAGAGTTTCCCGCTTGAAGGTATCCCACAGTTCTACAGTGGCCTCTAGGGCACCGAGCACATCAAACCGATTTGAGACTGCCACTGCATACTCATGGGCACATGTCAAGTCCTTCAGTTTCTCAAGATGAAACACAGTATGGTTACCTCTCGAGATTCTTCTGGACTTGACATGAAGCTTAAGTGTCGCAACAACAAGTCTGTGATCTGTTCCAAAGAACTCAGCACTCCGGTAAACCCTGCAGTTCTGGAGGATCCTCCAATGAGTACTAACGAGGACGTGGTCGATCTCCTTAGCTACCCCTCCGGCATTACTATACCATGTCCAGCGTGTAGCTCTGGTCTCTGAAACCAAGAACCTGCAATTCTCAACCTTCTGGACCTTGCAAAATTCAGAAGCAGAGAACTGTTAATGTTTCTGGTACCGGAGCCATGGGGACCAACACATAACTCATAGCCATCTGTCACAGTGCCATTATAGTAGCATTGAAGTCGCCCAAGACAATGAGTTCTCATATAGAGCGCCGAAATATCGTACAAAATGAAGGTTGTGTGTCCATGGCATGGGGTGAGGTGGGGCATGAGGTGGGGAACATGGCATGGGGTGGGTGGGGAAGCGTGTTGCCACGGATGTGGGGTGAGGGTGGCATGAGGTGGGGAACGGCGGTAGCGACCGCGCAGTTCTTGTCCATTATTACCAAAAAAAACACATTCATGTGAAGGATATATGTTATGATCCATTCACAATATCGTCAGTTATCGTAATTTATTGATGGCTTTCATTAGATGGTACACTTTCGTTGTATACACCACAACCACACGTTGTGGTTTTGTTTACAAGTTATCAGCTGTGAACAGGCGAGCCCCGACCAGTCGGGGCGTTCTGGCGAGGCACGCAAGCGAAAGTCAAGCCAGGCTTATGGCACAGAACCCCTCGCACCCTGTACATAATACCTATTAGATTGAAGGTAAGCAACAATGTCTATTTCATCATTTCTATGTATAACTTATCCTTTACAGTCAAACCTCGATATAACGGGCCTCGATGTAACGAACTTTGGATGTAACGGACTCCATTTGCGTGACGCCGCTCGAATTGTCAACTCAACATAATTGTATTATTTTCTCATTTTACTTTGGAATGCTTGGGTTTTAAGGAGTTTTGATGTATCACATATTAAGATATATAAGGAAGGAGCCTGTGTTGCTAGTGATTTAGTGGTAGAAGGTGTGTATTGTTTAAAATAGTCATTATTAGTGTTATGGCGTGGCCGCTGCTACACTCTCCCTGTCACCTCAACACCCTAAATCACCCTTATCTAAGGTGACACTCAGTGCTACACTGACCTAAATAGTGACACGTGTATAGAACTGCACTTCACAACCATATAATATATATAATAATGAGCATTAGTCATGATAATAAGCAATACCTTTAGAAGCCACGGCTGAATCTGGCTCGTAGTTTGTTTACCTTTCACTAGAGCTTGAGTTTGACTAGCCAGACTGTGAGAGAAAGCATCAACATTTTAGGGATAACCCATCACTTTACGTGACTTTTTCTTCCTTTTTATCTATTTTGGGGTGATTATAATGTCTCATGATGCTGCTGCTGCTGCCGCGGCTGCGCTGCCAGGCGTGGATGAGCGCCTTGAAAGTATTTTCATATCTTTACTCATATGTATGAATAATAGCAATTCAAATGTGATTATATGTCTACATTAAACTTGAATAATGAAGTTTCATAGCATACCAAGCAGTAATGAGCGAGCCTGGATACTTACTACCTCTCCTAATACCAGTCCTGAACAGTCGCGGGCGAGTGTGCCAAATCCCTGATGTAGCGCTAGTCACTGTTTACCTCCCAACATAGCTACATGGTCTGGTTGTGTTTGAGATTATTTCTCATTTATTTCACGTGTAGGAGCAGACCAAATTCAGCATGTAGTGCCAGTCACTGTTTACCTCCCAACATAGCTACACAGTCTGGTTGTGTGTGATTATTTCTCATTTATTTCACTTTTTTTTTTCATATATTTTTCCACCCTTGGGAAAATACCCTCGCTATAACGGACAATCTGCTTTAACGGACCACTCCTCCCCCCCTTTAGTCCGTTATATCGAGGTTTGACTGTATATATGTTTTGGTATGCATGGGTGTGAATGAGTATAAATGTACGGGTACGAACGGGAGGACCGATCGACCAATATCAATTTATCCCATAGGTTAGGTGTTTCACATAGAGCGAATTCACATAGAACAACCTCGTTTATCGACCAATTTCTTGTTCTATGTGGGACTCTTAACGCACCTTAAGGACAGAGACGGACGAAAAAGCCACAAGAATAAAGACAAAGAACTCCTACACACCTCTGTATGGAGGGATGTGTTTCAGGAGGAGGACATATATGACGATAATGACAATGTGACAGAATATATCAGGGATAACTTACACAGGATGACACCCCATGTAACTGCAGACCCGGCGAGGCTGTCGGGCACCACAACGCTTGACTGCCTTATTTAGACAGGTGAGCTTACTGCTGCCATTAGGCGCAGTTAGTCCACCTGTCTGGGTCACAGCAAAATTAGTAAGACCATACTCTCCCACCTTCCAGATTGAGCCTTGGAGCGGCTAAGGGATGTCCTGAATGCGGCATTCTCGGCGGGATACTTCCTGAATGCTTCAAGCAGGCGGAGATGCGGACGATTGTCAAGCCGGGGAAGGTTCAGACCCACCCTGACAGCTACCGTCCCATCTCCCTTCTGGAGGTTCCAGAGAAGGTCTTCGAGAGGGACATGTTGAACGTTTACTCTGCGACTTCCTGGAGGACAGATCCGCCAGGATCAGGGTGGGCAACCACGTCGGCCCTGCATTCCCCCTGGACACCAGGGTCCTGCAGGAAAGTGTGCTCTCGCCTACGCTGTATTCCATCTACACCGGAGACTGCCCTGGCTCTGTCGGTAGTCAACGTACTGTATGCAGACGATGTGTCGCAGGTAGTCTTCCATCCAGGCCGATCTGGTGACATGCTGAATGCCCGCACGGGGAGAGAGATCGCCAGTCTCGTTGGAAGAGGAATGGAGGATTCAAACCAACTTTGGGAAGTTCGCCGTCATCTCGATGGCCACCAGGAACCCCGCCCAGCTGCTGCTCGATGGAGACGCCGTGGACTTCCATCCTTCAGGGTCTCTTCTCAGCCTTCGTGTGACAGGGCGAGGGTACACTGGTTACATCAGTGAAAGAGTGGGGAAGGCTAGGGCAGCCCTGACCACTCTCTCCCGGTTCTGGGAACTAGCCCCAAGACTGAAACTCCACCTCGTCAAAGCCCTGGTGATCCCAATCAACACATATCCGCCTGTCCCGACGCACGCCCGGAGCAGGAGGTTCATCAGCCGACTCCAGCGGGTGCAGAACGCTGCACTGCATTTTGCACTCGATACAAGGTGGGATGACTTTATCCAGACTAGGACGCTTCACGAAGACGTCTGCCTCCCAGCCCTCAACGTCCGGCTTCACCAGATGGCCACGCAGGTGTGGCAGAGGATGGAGTCGGAAGGCTGGGTGCAGTACCTTGAACACCAGAAACTCCATCGTGCAGCCCCAGACTGGAGCCCACTCGTGGTTCCCCAGGAGCCTGCTAGGGCTCGAAAGGGAGCCCGACCCTGCTCCCCGATACAGATAAAGATAGACTACGGTTGTGACTGAAATTAAAATTAGTGAATAGTGTTCATGAACAGAACTATGCAGTGTTTCTGCATTTATTGTTATGCACTCTGCCAGTACGTGTACAAGTATGTGGCGAACCTTGTGTTGTTTTTTCGCCTATTGTAGTTTTTTGTATGTAGTGTTGTAGTATTAAGTTTAGTAGTATGTTTAGTATTGCCCTATGTGTGATTTACAATGTGTATTTATGTTTTTTCTCTATTTTTCTTAATGTAGGTTTTTTCACTTTCATGCATGACTTGATAATTCACTATTTTTGGCTTGTTAATAACTATTTGTAATAATTTTGTATGCATACTGCAACCATTACTTTACCACTTTGAAACAACAAAAGCAAGCTGGACCACCCAGCAACTTTGTACTTTTCTCTATATAGTATCTATTTTTCTTTCTATGTACCAGATTGTTTCCCTCCCTTCATGGTAAAATTCCCCTTCTTTTCTCAATAAACTTGTAAACTTGTAACTTGTGAACATGGATGAAGTGGATTTTTTTCCTTTGACTGATTGGAGATACAGTAAACCCTCGCTTTTACGGACCTCTATATCACTAATTTCGGCTTTAATGAACTGTTTCTGCCAGTCCGATGTATGCGGAGATTTACCGAATAAATTTGGTAAATGCGGGGTTTGGTTCGGTGGTGGGCCGGCCGAACATGCACACGCAGGTCTAACGGTGGCAGTGAAGACAAAACCAACCGGGTGATGCGCAGCTGCGCGCCGATCAGTCTAGCTTTGTCTGCCCGATCGTAAACACTCCTCTCACGTCTTCCCGTGCCTCACTATGTTACCTGCCTCCCGTGGCTCACCACGTATTGTTTTAATTTCCCTATACAGTACCCTCGCGAGTTTGGCGCTTGCTTTCTTCACAAGGCATAGATAGTGCTAAACTCGAGGATCGCGAAACTCGGGTATTGAAAACACTGTAAAAATGCTTATTTAGTCACTTTCTCCCCCAAAATTACCCTGAAAGTTCCCCGAGCCCCTGTCAATCCACCCAGCAGTGAATGGGTACCGGGTGTTAGCCGGGGGTTTGTGACCCGCCTCCCGGGGTGGTCGGCCAAAACTAGAGGACAGGAGAGGAGGAGAGGAGAGGACCTACGAGCTTGAGTTTGAGTTGGGAGTCACCCAGCTGATGCTGTCGGTGAAGCCTTTCGTCCGGCGTTCTCCCACACACGTAGTATTCTGTTGGGAGAGAAGCAAAAGGGGAAAGCAAAACTAGGTGTTTCATTTTCCCCTCATTCCTCTCTCTCTGCAACACATTCATATGGGGTCCCCCCTCACTGAGGAGCCCCCTGCCTCTCATTCTCTCTCATGCGTGCTCTCCAAGAATTCTTTTACACTTTCAGCCACACGACTGTTACTCCTCCACTCAGCACACAACCCCAGCAGGTACTCCATCTGCCTATCCACACTCCTGTATCTCATTTCTCGCCATTCTTCCACTCCGACTTCTACCACTACCTCCAACATCTTTGTTCTAGCATACTCATACCGTTCACATTCCAGCATCAAGTGCTCCACATTTTCATCCACTCCTGTCTCACACATCACACACGTCTTGCTAACACCATTCTTCCACCTGTAGAATACAAACTATTAACTATGAGCGACACAGCACGCCGTGTTGTATGAAATTGTGTTGTATGAATCATAGAAACCCATGTTATAATGTACTTATGGTGGACACCTCCGAAATTTTGTACTTTTTCCCCCATATTAACACATTGAAATACATACATTGCCTTTACAATAATCAATATACGTATAGTAAACATACACTCATCTTAGTCCCTTACCTTAATTATAATGATGGGAGAAAGTTTGGAAAGAAATTTCTAGGAAAAAAATATAAAAATAAACAGATTTTCTACCGGTAGTAAAATCGGTAGTAAAATCTACCAATTTTCTTGGTAGGCGGTGGTCTTTCTGTTGCTCTGTTCCCATGTTCTTTGACGTATCATACAACTTTTAGCTTGTAAGCGATAGTACGTATTAGTAAATAGTTTTGATGAATTGCCATGGGTGATAATTTCCAGGACTGAAAAGAGCTTGTGATACATGTGTGACAGCCTGGTGGTAAATGATACATCAACACTACGGTAGGAGACGATAGATGGCGCTGTTGGCGGCGCCAATCTGCCTGTTCTGGTGTTCAATCCAGAGGCAGAACGTAAACATTACAGCGTGAGGACAGATTAGTTGATTTGAATGTCGTATGGTATTTGAAATACTTGTAACAGGTGAGTACTGAGTACTGAGGAAGTACTCAAGTTGTGTGTTGTGCAGCGCAGCACCGTGCAGTGCGGGTAAGGGTGGAATTGTCTTGCTTTCGGATCGCCAGATCGTGTTGTATGAATACGAATAGTGTTGTGCGAATGAAGTGGGTTGCTCAGACCCCCACCGCATTGTACGAACCCGTGTTGTACGAGGATGCAGTGTATTGCCAACAGGACTTATGTTATTTTAAAATATTATTCATAAATTTGATGTGGGACCCCCTTTGAAAACAAAATAGTCAAGATCAGTTTTAAGTCCATCCATAGACCACTGTATACCTGGACTGTTCACGCGACAATGTTTTGAATTGCGGGGCTGCATAGGGGCCCGCGGGGCGCCCGACAAAGAAATATAGTGGTCTATGGACTATCATATAGACTGGTTTATCAGTATATATGGTATACTGTAATCTTCGTAAATGTTTGTTCTATAATATTATCAAATAAAAAACAGTAAAACACGCTAAAGAAATGCCATTACGAGACTATGAAGAAATATGCATGAACTTAATATTCACTTTAACTCTTCGCCATTTAAAACTTTGCGAGTCAACTTTTATTATGAAGGGTATCAATAGAAGCGCAATTTTATTAGCTTTCCATTGCTATATTTCGTTATCTGATAAATGAATTAGAACCATGCATAAATTAGCGTTAACTAAATAAATAAAATCATCAATCGGGTAATTTTCCCGATTGATGAGGTTATTTATTTAGGCAACGCTAATTTATACATGGTACTAATTAATTTATCAGAAAACGAAATATATAAGTAAATAAATAACATCATCAATCGGGAAAATTACCCGATTGATGATTTTATTTATTTATTTAACGCTAATTTATGCACGGTTCTAATTAATTTATCAGATAACGAAATACATCAATGGAAAGCTAATAAAATTGCGCTTCTATTGATACCCTTCATGATAAAAGTTGACTTGCAAAGTTTTAAATGGCGAAGAGTTAAGTGAATATTAAGTTCATGCATATTTCTTCATAGTCTCGTAATGGCATTTCTTTAGCGTGTTTTACTGTTTTTTATTTGATAATATTATAGAACAAACATTTACAAAGATTACAGTCTATCATATATACTGATAAACCAGTCTATATGATCCGTATATATATATATATATGAATCCGAGCGGCCCTCCGACTTCGGGCCCTTGCGCGACAGGCCGATATTCCGTGCGCAGTCCAGGTATATAGTGGTCTATGGTCCATCATAAGTCATAAGTCATTTAAGTCAACTCAAGATCATAACTAGGGACCTCTTGTTGCCTCCTTGGTGTAGTGGCTAGCGTGCCTGGCTACGAATATGCATGCCCTGGTTCGAATCCAGCCCAGGAACAGTCGGTGGCCAGGCCACCCAGCTGTTCATCCTTCCTTCTGGGTTTGGTTGATAAATGGGTGCCTAGGGAAACCTGGGGAAGGTAACTGAGGTAACCTGGATGTCACACTAGCCCTGTGTCCCGGGGTAGTGGGTTGTCACCCACCATAGGCTCAAAGGCCAATGCAACGGGGATGAGCACTGAGGCCATGCGCAGTATAGCGTATGCCCCCATCTTTACCTTTATAACTAGGGACCGGATTTCTAGTCGAAAAAAATTGGCAATACATTTTTTTTCTCAATTTCAAAAAAGCTAGAATATTTTTTTTCAAAGTTACGAATTTATTTCCAAATTTATTAGCAAAGCTGAGTATTCCTTACAACAACACTTAACGCATTTGATTTTTTTTATGAATAATTGTACTACTTGCAAGCTTTAATTTATTGAAAAGACTTCATCCTAATTCAATCCACCACATAAAACATTATTTGTTCGCCAATAATTGATTGAAAAAACAATTAGTCATGATTTTTGGAAGCTTTCTTCTATGCTATTCTTCTTCTTCTTCTATGAACGAATGACCTCTCGACATCCACTGATGTGCGAGGCGCGAATTTGAAGTCTGCTGTGTCCCTGGGGGACATTCCTTCAGGTAGATCACCCTCCTCATTGCTCAGAACTTGATTGATCAGCTTGATGGTTCCAAGGCCAGGGTTCCGCTGGATAACAGCTAGGAGTCTGCTTTTCACAATGTCTCCCTTCATTCCGGGAACAGATATAATCTGCTGTGAAGCATGTTCCATCACCCGAAGCTGGAAAGTGAGGTGCGTCCAAGGGTTGCTAGTTCGGTTAGCAAACAACGTCCAGCTGAACGAGAATTTTGGTAAAAAGTGCCAAAAGTTGTCGGAAAATCTATATTTTCCATCTGGGTTTTTTGTGGACCAGCTCCACTACCAAATACAAGTGCATATTGAGCAAAAAAACATTGAAAACTGGAATCATTCAAGGAAAACAATTTAAAAAAAAATTGACGTAAAATAATTTTTCCACCCCTGAATAATTGATTTTTTTCTTTCTTTACTATTAATCCTGTCCCTAGTCATTACCCTTTGATGGCACACACCTACCTAAATTTATAGTTTTGCCCTCTACACGATGGCATAATTGATTTCTTGCGCAAAGTTATTATTTGTTACAATCTTTTTAAGAATATAAATTCCCACCTAATCTAATTTAACCTAATCGAACATATCATAATCTAATCAAACAAAATCTAACCGAACCTTATCTAATCTAGTCTACCCTAATTTTAAACCTCATCAAGTACACCCTCACCTCTGTTTGCCGGGGTCTCTGCCCGCCTTCCGGCTGCCGCGTTTGGCCCAGCTGGCCCACTGGAGAAGCTGATGATTATATTCTTGAAAATTGCAACTCTGAAACAAAAAGTTTGCACAATAAATGAATTATACCATCGTGTAGAGGGGGAAAAAATATATGTAAGTGCATGCCATTGAAAACTAATATGGTGGACCTAAAAGCGATCTTATTCCAGCAGCAAAATTGGCAAGAAACCATTACGTATCAAAACATACAAAGCACATCAAAGTCTATCAGAAAAAATAGTCTTAAGAAAACTGGCAGGATGCTGAGAATAAAATGTACTGGTAAATTTTGTATTTCTTAGCATCGCACTACTTTTAGAAGGAAACTATTTTGCGTACACATATATTTTGGGTATAATTTTGGTATTGGGCACTACTGTCTGCACACATTACACTATTGTTTTCTGATAAGTTTAGATTTGTTTTTAATGAACTTGGCACTCGTTTTTGGCAGAAAGCAATAAATTTCTTATACCGAGTCAACTCCTCCTCCTGTTTCCGAAATTAGCTAATTTAGCCAGAAATGGTTAGGTTACATTAAATATAGGTTAGGTTAGGTTAGGTTAGCTGTGGAATTTGAATTAGTGACAGATGATATTAAGAAAAAACAAATTATCAATACTACGGTAGTGCGATGCTGAGCGGGATGTTTGCGGGGCGGGCCGCCCACAATTGAAAACAAACATTGATTTCCACCAAAAACGAGTGCCAGAATAATTCAAAGCGGTTTATGGAAATGTCGCCGATCAGAATTCTCGCCAAAACACAACCGAGAACTCTCACCCACAGTGGAACACTCGCCGACGTTGAAAATTTCAGCGACAGTTCCACTTGTAATAGATGAAAAGAAAGAATTAAGGTACGTATTTCAATACTGGAAACCACTTTCCCCAAAACACAGTGTCCAATGCCATCATTGGAAAACACAGTGTCCAATGCCATCATTGGAAAACACAGTGTCCAATGCCATCATTGGAAAACACAGTGTCCAATGCCATCATTGGAAAACACAGTGTCCAATGCCATCATTGGAAAAAAGATGAAAAAGAGGAGACTTGATAGCAATGTATAGATAGAGCTAAGTCAGGAATGGAGAGAAATGACAAAGAGGACATGTATGAACGGGACATAGGGGCCACAAAAGATCATACGAAGAAACTTAAGAAGACAAGGTGCTTGAAGGGCATCAAGAAATACAGTTTTCCTTATCGGTGCATTGATATGTGGAATAAATAGCCTTGACAGTGAAATTATAGATGCCAAGAGCATTCATGTTTTTAAAGCAAAGATTGACCAATTGAGACAAGGAGATGGGACCCAACGAGTGTAACTCATTTCCCGTATATCACAACAAGGTAAATACAGTACAGTAAAACTGTACAGTAAACCTGCAGTTTAATACAGTATATGGACATTGGTTACATAGGCTGACCAAACTTATCAAGATAATACTGGTATTTAATCCCTAAATGCAGAAATACGGGGAAAAGCTGATGAATTAAATATATATATACATATATATATTGGGTATTATAATATAAAGATCAAGAACTGGAACCGTCGCGAAAAATTGGAATACACGGCAACTCGAAAAATTGGAACACTCGCCGACAGCAGCGAGAATTCTGATAGGTAAGAGTTCCAGGTACCATTCAAAACACATCAAAATTATTTTTAAGGAAAATAGGTAGTAATTATTTTACTCATGGACCGAAATTCACTACACAATTGGGAGTATGGTTTCTGTTTACCTTTTTGAATTCTGAGAAACTTTATCTTTCTGAGCTTCCGTCGCATATCAATACTTTTGGTGATATGAAATGTTATTCATAGGGAGAAGAGAGACTCGTGTTTACTTGCGCCTCACTCTTCTTCTTCTTGTGATCTAAATTGCTTCTGTTTTTCCTTTGCGCGGTCAAGTTTTAATGAGGATTTGGCCTCAGTTAGGAAGTTAAAACGTGGGGTTAGTTTAAATTGGGTTCGGTTTGTGAGTCAAAAGTTGAGGTTAGGTAAGGTAAGTTGATTTTCATATCTCCTATACTTCCATTTTCATATCTCCTATACTTCCATTTTCATATCTCCTATACTTCCATTTTCATATCTCCTATACTTCCATTTTCATATCTCCTATACTTCCATTTTCATATCTCCTATACTCTCTTCTCCTTCTACCAAACCAACATTATATATCTTTCCAAATAGTCGATACTTCCACATAAACTCACAAAAAATTTTCTCGAATGTATTCAAGAAACCAGAAACCATACCCAATTGTGTAGAAATTTATGGTCCTAGAGTAAAAATTTACCAAATACCATAAGTTTCGTCCTCGAAATCAGTAGTGCCCAAGGTAAAACTGCAGTTTAATACAATACTCTGTATTATCTTACACTAAGACCAAAGCACTCTACACAATTGGGAGTAGGTATGGCTTAGTTTACTTATGGTTTAGCTTATTGAATTCTAAGAGACTTTCTCTCTCGTGAGTTTCCTGTCACAAATCCATAGTTCGGAGATATAGAAGATTTTTTGGGGGGTGGAGGAATATGTCTGCTATGTTTAGCTACAAAATGCCAGTTAAGGATAAGGTAAGGTTAGGTTAGGTTAGGTTAAGTTAGATAAGGTTAGGTTAGGTTAGATAAGGTTAGGTTAGGTTAGGTTAGGTTTAGGAATCAGGGGGTAAATCACCATAAAACCTGTCAGATATCAGCCAAAAATACTACATTCCAATTTTTTCCATTCGAGTTTGCCAAACTTTAGGATTTTCCCTTAGTTTTGCAAAACTAGGAGTTTCCCTTTGAAGTTTTGCAAAACTCAATTATTTTGTAATTTTGGCTGTTTTCCAAGAGGTTTTATGGTGTTTTCCCCCCTAATAAGTATGCTTAGGTAAGAATACATCAGGTTAAACTGTGAATTTCATCTTCCCACCCAAAAACCCCTCATTCCCACCAGGTCCCCAAGATCATAGGTGGGGAGGGAGGGTAGAAGCAAACAGAAGCATTTCCGATGGTCTTTATGGTGATTTTCGTGTGAAACACATAAAAACACGTCGGAATTTTCATAGTTTTGACACCCAAAGAGATTATGGTCCTGGAGTAAAAATTTACGCAATACTCCCTTTTAGCAGTACTTTACTGACCTAACCCCAGTCCCCCCCTCCTCTAGTTCACTAACCTAACCTGGATATTGGTTACATAACCTAACCTAACTGATAAGGCACAGTCCCCCATATGTTATTTTTTGGTAAAATTCTCTTGGTCCTTTCCCGCCCTTATTAGTGGACTTATTTCCTCCAGACCTTCACAGATCCCTTCAGATTTCTCTAAAACGTAATTTCAAAATGGGGGATAGGTAAAAAAAAGAAAAAGAAATTACTAACCTAACCTCAATATAACCTAACCCAACCTAACCTGGTAAAATTCTAGTTCTTTCTCGCCCCTAGGTATCGCTAGTAGGTTATTGGTAAGGTTAGGTTAGGCGAGTAATTTTTCCTTTTTTTTTTTTTTATCTCTCCCCCACTTTAAAATTACGTTTTAGAGGTTTCTGATTTAGTAACAGATGATATAAATAAAAAAATAAAAAATAAATACTACGGCAGACCGAAGTGGAGCAAGGATTGCGGGGCGGGGCAGGGCGGGCATCCCCCCTCCCCATCCAAAATGAAAAAAAATCCGACAAAAACGAGTGGCCAGATTCATCAAAGCACATCAAAACTATTCAGGAACACTAAGTTTCGACCTCAAAATTTGTGAATACCCACTACCGAAATTTTACCTAAATCTACATGATGATTTAGGTAAGAATCCTCGGACTTTTGAAAGCCCACAACCGAAATAATACCAAAAATATATATATAAATCAATACGGCAATAAGTGCTAGGGCAGTGGAAAGCGGCGCAGGCCGCAAGGGGCGGAGCGGGGCGGCCACACCTGCACACAAACATTGATTTTCGCCAAAAACTATGTGCCAGATTAATTCAATACATCAAAACTATCCACGAAAATAAAGTTTCGTCCTCGAAATCAATGGTGCCCAATAATTTACCACCAATAATGGGTGGAATCAACCAAAGTTTGTAAATAAGCAAGTAATTAAGTAATTATAAGGGTATTCGTGTGCGACTTTTAACCGGTAATGGCACTAAAGTCGGAAATAAGTAGCTCACCTGGTGCTGTACAGGCAGGAAGAGTGGCTGAGGCTGCAGGGATAGCGGCAGCACCTTCACAGCCCAAAATATGAGGTGGGAAAGGGTAGCCGCGGCGTTGCCTTCACGGCTTGGCTTTGTTGTTTACGTCGCTTCCCTCGTTCAGGCGTCATAGAAAACGGAGGACGCGGCACACACTCCACCCCCCCCCCCCAAAAAAAAAGTGAAAAAAAATGCTCATAAATAAACTCCTGGAAAACTACCGTAACCCTGTAACTCCACCAATGAATTTCAATTAGCCTCAGTTTCAATGTGTGGGTCAGGTCGGTTTGGCGATATCTATCTATATAGGCACGGTGCCACCCATTCCTTACGGTGGTACGTATAGAAGAGTTCCCATTTATTCCTATACGTGTATTTCCACCTTGCATGTTCAAATAAAGACCAAGAGAGTTACTTTTGAGTTCTTGGTCGGGTAACTTTTGTTAACATTCATTCTCAGCTTCTGTCTTCTGCACACACTATCAAATATGGTATAATATTCTGCAGGGCATTCTCATTTTCTGCAACTAGTATTGCGGCATCTGGGAAAAGAATAATCCCTGCCTTACATCTTGTATTAATTAACTCACTTATTTCTCCATTAAATTTTTGGCAATAAAAAAAATTTGGCACAAATCTTTGGCACTCAAAAAAGTTTGGCACTCAAAATTATTTGGCACTCAACATTTTTTTACACAAAATTTGTTGGCACTCAAAAATTTTGGCACTCAAAAAATTTGGCATTCCAATTTTTTTGGCACTACATTTTTTGGCACTCAAATTTTTTGGGCACAATTTTTTTGGGGCGCTCAAAATTTTTTTGCACAATTTTTTTTGGGGCTCTCAAATTTGTTTTGCCACTCGAAAACATTTTTGACACTCAAAAATGCTTGGCGCTCAAAATATTTTGGCACTTGATTTTTTTGGCACTCAAAATTTTGTGCCACTTAAAATTTTTGCAACTCAAAAAATGTTGGCACTCAAATTTGTTTGCCCCTCGAATTTTTTGGCACTCCCAAAAAATTTTGGCACTCCCAAAAAAAAATTGGCACTCGAAAATGTTTGCTACTCAAAAAAAACTAACAAATTTTGGCACTAAAAAAAATTGTCCCTCAAAATTTTTTGCCACTCATTAATTTTTGGCACTCAAAAATGTTTGCCACTCAGAATAAATGTTGGCACTTCAATTTTTTTGGCACTCAAATTTTTTGGGCACTTTTTTGGGTCACTCGAAATTTTTTGGCACCCCAAACATTTTTGCCATTCAAAATTTTTTGGCACTCAACATTTTTTGGGCACTCAAACATTTGTGGCACTCATACATTTTGGGCACTAAAAAATGTTTGCCACTCAAAAAAAAAATTGGTACTCGAAAATTTATGGCACTAAATAAATTTCTGGCACAAAAAAATTTGGCACAAATTTTTGCCACGAAAAAATGCTGGTACTCAAAATATTTTGGCACTCAACATTTTTTGACACAAATTTTGGCACAAATATTTTTGCCACTCGAAAAAACTTGACTAAAAAATGTTTGGCACTCAAATTTTTTGGCAATCAATTTTTTTGGCACAAAATTTGTTGGCACTCAAATTTTTTGGGCATTTAAATTTGTTTGGCACTCAAATTTTTATGGCACAAATTTTTTGCACTAAAAAATGTTTGCCACTCAAAAAAAATTGCACGAAAATGTTTTGCACTAAAAAAAATGTTGCACTCAAAAAATTTTGGCACAGATTTTTGGCACTCAAAAAATGTTGGTACTCAAAATCTTTTGTCACTCAACATTTTTTGACAATCAAAACTTTTTGGCACAAAACTTTTTGGCACTCAATTTTTTTTGGCACTCAAATTTGTTTGTCAATCAAATTTTTCTGGCACTCAAAAATGTTTGCCACTCAATTTTTTACACTCAAATATTTGTTTGCCACTCAAATATTTGGCAATACATCATTTTTGGCACTCAAAAAATTGGCACAAATTTTTGGCACATTTTTTAGCACTCAAAAAATGTTGGCACTCAAATTTTTTTGACACTCAAAGACACTTTAGTGGAGAGAGATAGCGGGACTACTGATCAACAAGAGTATTCCACTGAAAAACAGGGGAACAGTATTTGAAGCATGTATAAGATCAGTATTGCTGTATGGTTCTGAGATATGGGCTTTGACGAGGAAGTTGGAGGATGTGTTGGTTGGTTGTGAATGTTGAGGTATATGGCACATGAATCACATGG
This sequence comes from Chionoecetes opilio, assembly GCA_016584305.1. Taxonomy (NCBI): domain Eukaryota; kingdom Metazoa; phylum Arthropoda; class Malacostraca; order Decapoda; family Majidae; genus Chionoecetes; species Chionoecetes opilio. Next base: position 504,002 of record JACEEZ010024777.1, on the reverse strand, counting down.
AGATATGAAGTGTGCAGTGAAGAGGTGGCAAGAAGATGTGGATTAATGAAGCTGATTACAGTGCAGAGAGTAAGGAGATTGAGGTGGTTTGGGTATGTGAAGAAGAGAGAAGGTGGTGAGGCATTGGGGAGAGCTGTTGAGTGGAAGACCCAGGTCGCCGTCCACTGGGCAGGCAAAGGAAGACATAAGGGCAGTGTGTTGAAGAGGATCTGGCAGCATTGGGCACTGAAGAGGTTGAGGCAATGGATAGAGATAGTTGGAAGCGTATCATCGACCGTCTAACCTCAGAAAACACTGGAAAAACCTGACGTTAAACAGAAAGAAAAAAAAATTGATGTTTCCTGTTCAGGATTGACTTAAAAGCCTTAGAATGACCAATAAAAAATATATTGTAACATGTGGCATAATAAAGTTGAGGTAGAACCAGGGGAGGATCAAGCCGTCAATAGTCCTGAGTGAATTACAAGCAAAGGTCTGATTAGAGAGTTCAGATTTAGAAATAGATGAGACAGCAGTAGAGCCCTCAGGGTGAAACAAGAATATTTAGATGAAAAACACATGAAAAATGGTTAAGAGATATTTTTGGCTAGGTAGCAGGTGCCATAAGCCGCAAGAGGAGTTTGCCCTGGAATAATTTTGACAATTCCAATTTTTTTTAAAACTGAAATAAACAGTAGTATACAGTATACATAATATGTATAATATACATATGGGCACACACACATAACATATCAAAGTATATAGTGATTGACATTTTCTTTTTTTCCAGACATTATAAGAAATTATGCAGCGTTTTAATCCTTTTTGTAACCATTTATTACTTATTTCAAAACCCATCACTGTAACATTCCTCTTTGTAATGGAATAACAGCAGAGCCAAACAGCCGCCCAAAGAAAACAAAATCCACAAACTTAACAATGCAGTATGAGATTATTAAGAATTTGAATTTTTTTTTAGTACATTTTCTGTGACATGTGGAATATTTTGAGGTATTATTGCCTTTGTCCTTTCCCTAATTACTTATTGGTTAAATTATATATATAATAATATATATCTGTAAATACTATGAAACAATAAAATCATGTGTTTCATCCACAGCTGCTCAGATGAACAAGAGGCTACACAGAGCAAGGAACTCAGGATACAAACTCATGAACACATAATCCTTGGCTCTTTTACATGTATTTTAAAACATTAAATTAACTACTAGTCTAAGGTTGGTCAAAGGAATGTGGCCCATTTATTGAGGAAAGGGAGGAGATGGAAAGCCTTTGTCTGAGCACTATGATGCACACGAGTCCACTACCAACTCAGTGACACCCCAACCCTTACTGTGCAGGAATACTTTTGGTCCATCTGTCTGTAGATCAGTTTTATGGATCCACTACGGTGCTATGAACAAGAAATCATGACCTTGATAGCTCCTCCGGCACCCGTCCGAGCCGTCTCAAAGGCCTTGACAGACTCCTCCAGCTTGTAGCGGTGCGTGATGAGAGGCTTCACATTGATCTTCCCTGAGGCAATCATATCCAAGGCCAGTGGATAGCTGGAAAAAACACACATTTGGCAATCATATCCAAGGCGAGTGGATAGCTGGAAAAAACACACATTTGGCAATCATATCCAAGGCGAGTGGATAGCTGGAAAAAACACACATTTGGCAATCATATCCAAGGCGAGTGGATAGCTGAAGAAAAAAAACACATTTGGCAATCATATCCAAGGCGAGTGGATAGCTGAAGAAAAAAAACACATTTGGCAATCATATCCAAGGTGAGTGGATAGCTGGAAAAAAACCCTCATTTGGCTGGCAACGTATTTGTTATAACACATATTTGATATAATACATATTTGGCACATATATAAGGCTGATGAAATGCAAGTTCAAAAAAGCTATCACAAGTCAATGAATACGTAAGTACCCATTTTATGACAACATTACCCATATTTCTTCTTTTTACTTTATGTTTGTACAGAAAAACTCCTCTGAACTGACATAATGTGTTTCTTTCTCTAGTCTAAATGCTTCACAGGCCTCATCAGTTCACCATGCATTCAATTTTTCTTAATTTCATTACTTTCCTTTCATCTACTTGTGCAGCACTTCCAAGTATGTAATCTTTCTTTTAACCCCTTCACGCCCAGATCTTTCCTCTGCTATACAAAATCGTCTGTTGTTAGCCATAAAATTACGAAAAACTACTAAATATACCAAATTAGTTAGTTGACAAGGATATTAAACAGGTCATATCTATAAAACATTCCTTATATTCACTAAAAATCATCTATTGGTGGCTAAATTACAATGACAATAACGTTCTGGACCTCAAGGGGTAAATACCTGGTACATGCTCGCAACATTCCTGTCCTCATGTTCTCTCATATCGCTCATATCTTTGTTAACTTTGCTTAAATTCCCTTTTCATCCCACTTTAATTCTTTTGTAAGGCTTTATCATAACTTTTCCCTTCACAATCCCTATACAATCATGAAAGTATGGAGGACGAGGTACAAGAGAAGGCTTTATATGAGGGGCAAGTGATGGAATCTTGAGGTATGTGATGACAGTAAGGCAGTGAGTATGGAGAAAAAACACTGTGATAGCATAATAGTGAGGTATGCGAGTGTGACATGGAATGAAGGGCAAAGATCTGGTCCGTTTGTCTTAGTAACCATTTTTGTCAAAGTGGAAAAAATTAACCAAGAGGAGCTATCAACTAAGAAGAAGGTTTGTGCTTTTGGGTGTGTTGGAACAGTGTCTGATACTCATAGCAATGGATTTACATGTGTCAAGGCGCCCAGGTAAGTAGTAAGCAGTAAGATTAAAACATCCCTGGCCTGCAACATAAATAATGACTATGTTTTGGATGTTCATATCTCTACCTTGAAGTTACAGTATGACAAAATAACATGAATCTTACCAATTGACGTAGCGGAATATGCCAAGAATGTCAACTTCTCTTGTTGCGGCGGTGACGATGGGGATCTTGACTTCCGATGGGCCAAGACCGACCAACACCATCACACCTCCTGATTTGGTGGCCTGCAAAATTATAATATCATAATAGAGACTGCAGTAAACTATATGATCATAAGTTTTGCTGGAATGACATGTATACTTTGCCATTCCAAAATTAACCATTAAACTTTTTTTTTTTTTTTTTTTTTTTTTTTTTTACTTTTAATCAAGGAGTATTCCATCCAGTATTGTTTACATACAAAATGTTTAGTTTAAAATGTTTTAACTGGCAACATTTTACCAGTTTTTCATGTCACAGAACATGTCTTGGCATATAACATGAACCTTTAGAAAGGTATTTCATATTAATATTTTACATCCAAGGGGACTGGCCAAGGGCAGGAAAAAAGTCAACAAAAAGTCCACTAAAAGCCCACCAAAAAGCAGATAGCAAGAGATAACTGAAGGGGAAGGTCACTTTAGCATATACAAATACTTTTCCCAAGCTTACATAACTCATCATTCAACTTTGGTGCATTGCACTTTATATATATACGTATATACGTATATATATATATATATATATATATATATATATATATATATATATATATATATATATATATATATATATATATATATGTGTTATATATATACAGATATATATATATGTTATATATATTATACAGTATATATATATGTTTATATATATATATATATATATATTATATATATATATAATATATATATATATATATATATATATATATATATATATATATTTATATATATTATACAGTATATATATTTATATATATATATATATATATATATATATATATATATATATATATATATATATATATATATATATATATAATATATAGTTGCAAGACAGAGTAATTAGCTGACAAAAATATCACATACAATTTGTAATTTGAACACCCTAAACATACTAAGGTCCTATAAAAATAAAATATCTAAATAAACCACATATCTCCCAATCCAAAAATTTGAGAAGTATCTGGTAGGTGTCTGTGGTTTAGTTTAGCACCATAAACCTCTTAAACTGCAAATGTCTCATAATCCTAACTCTTCCAGAGTGGGGAAGAACAGACATCTTATAGAATAGGAAATAGAAATCTCATTACATTAGAAAATATCTCATGATACTGAAACTAAAAAACAGAAAAATTGATAATTGAAGAACAACAAAAAAATATAACATAAGATCAGGACCAGCAGAGCCTAATAATATAAACAATCGCCATAGTTCAAGGATTAACCATCAGTCTATTAAGAGTTACATACTTAGCAGCCATGCACTTTTTTCACACATATCGAAGAAACTGTCATAATAAAAACTTACATGCATTCCCAATTGAATGCTTGATTCTGCACCACTACATTCAACAGTAATATTTGGCATGTCTCCCATCACTTCTTTGATTTTCTGAGCCAGCGCTTTTGGCGTGCCATCTTTGACCAGGATTGTGTGGTCTGCTCCCATGGTTTTGGCAAATTTGAGTCGATTTTCAGCAATATCTAAACAGGAAAAAAAAAAATTTGTTCAAATTATTTTTGAATCCTTATATACATGCAAGAATAACAATTTGGTCATGCAAGAATAACAATTTGGTAGTGTTATGATATGCATGATTAACTGAACTGAAAATTCTCATTAATTCTTTGCATAAAACAATAATTTTATGTATAAAGCTGTATGACATCTGAGGTGTATAAACCATAATTACTTTAATCTTGTGTCTAAATCTTATTTCTTATCGATTTCAATACTACTTAATTGATGCTATGAAATTATTCAACTTGACCTACCAAGTGTTTGTTGATAGAGCATTTCAATCAATGTATCACTCATTAAGGTACTTAATTCATTGTCATACCTAAGGCATTGAGATTTTAAAAGACTTTGGAGGACATCTTCATCACCTCGTGCTGAAGTGTTCTATCTCCATAACTCCTGCACGAAGAGTCAGATCACCATATTGCTCACTAACCTGTAATGCAAACTTGAGAGGCTCCCATTGCTTTCGCAGACAACAAGCTCACAAGACCAATGGGTCCTGCCCCGCATATCAACACCTTGGAGCCAACGGTGACTCCGGCTCGGCGACAAGCGTGGACCCCGACACTGAGTGGCTCAAGAATGGCTCCTTCCTCCAAAGTTACATTATCTGGTAATCTGAAGCAGAACAAAATATTTCAATTATATTTCATACTTAAAGTAAAGGAAAATACATTGTCCATAAACTAAACAAGACAAAAAGTGTCTGAAAACTAAAATATACGGTTGATAAACTAGATATAGGGCTACTACTGTGATGGTTCTTGGCATCAAACCCATTCACATGTTACAAATCACCAGAATTATAACCCCACACAGCAAGCACTCTCACAGCACATAAAGCTTCATGACTGTACCTGGAATTACCATATTCAAAAGTTCATTCTTCACTTATATTTCTTACTCAGTTAAAAATAAATTATTAATTTACATACCTCCGATATATATTTCTAATGCTATACTTACTTAAACATATTGTTCTTCTTTCCTTAGCATGCATTATTTTTTCATCCTAACCAATATTCTTTGGTTTTGGGCAATATTCACTTTTGCCTCTGTGTTCTGGCATGCCAGCCATCCATCAAGGCATGCATCCAGGCGCCTTGATGCTGACCATGCATCACTACATTTTCTTCAGATATTTGTTCCAGGTTTTTTAATTCCTACCATTTTACCTTTTTCCAAAATTATATCTATTTTTATTCATTTTCTAGTTGAATTATCATCATTCTTTTTTATCATCATTCATATTCAGCATAATTTTCCTTCAACACTTTGACAGCAAGAGCAATATGTATTTTGAGAGATCATTTCAGCAAGTAGTTTAATCATTCTTCTGGCTGATTGCTTCAATACTACTCTCATACTGATCTTATGGCTTTATAAAGTATGCTGAGGCAAAGTGGTGATAGACTGGAATGAATGAGATACACTCAGTGGCTGGGTGACCTGCTTCTCAGGATTGAGCTTATTTCCTTCATTGGATGTTTAACTTTGTTGAATCTCAACTATCAACATTAAAATTTGAAGAGAGTGATGACAACATGGAGTATGTGATCTAAGGGATAAACTCAAATATCAATACCATGAGTTATAACTTCGCAAGTACTGTACTGTATATAGATCTTATTGTCTTGCTTTCTTTTAAAAATTCAGAGCATTACTTGAAGCAGAAATCAGCCGCGTGTGTGTAATAGCGGCACAGGTTCCCGTCATCCGGCGGGGTGGCACAGAAGTACACGTCAGGACACAGATTGTACCTCCCACTCTTGCAGAACTCACACATTCTACACGGCACACCTGGCTCGATGGCAACGCGGTCACCTAGCATGAGATAAAACACATATTTTAAACAGAGTTTCATGGCGCATTCTTCCTACCAGATGGTGCAATAACATGAACAAGCACATGATGACACATGTAGTTGGGGGATCCCTACCAACACTTTGAATACAGTCTTTTTCAATGTTTTCCAGGTGATGCTGACAGACTTGATAAGTATGGATTGCAGCTTAATCTACAAAGTACCAGCTCTATGTATAAATGGGAACCAGACACAAGCATCAGTTGCCAGGTCTATATATGCCAGCGTAGATCTTCGAAATTTTCCCTTTTATAGTTCATTTGTTTCCTATAGTCACCATATGACACATGAGGGATGGCACAAACACACAAAGCATTACACTGCAAACAACATGTAAAGCAAATAAATCTCATAAATCTGGTCTGTGTATTGTGTTACCAAAAGTACTGAACTATCTTACCTTGTTTTAGGTTCTTCACATTTCTTCCACACTTAGCCACCACGCCCGATCCCTCATGCCCCAGCACCATGGGTGCCTTGACAACAAAGTCACCAATGAATCCCTTGGTCAGGTAGGATACATCGGAGCCGCAGATGCCAACACATCCCATACGGAGAAGGACCTCTGCAAGTAAGAAGAAAATAAATAAAATGTATTTTCCTTTCAAACTAATTTTGACAGCCATTCAAGCAAATCTGACTACTTTTTGTGTCCCTATCGAACACAATAGCAACTTAGGTGTGCTAAATATAAAAAAATTGAAGGTATGTATTGTGACAACAGACAGACCTATGAACAAACAATGATATTGTGGGGAAGAACGTAGAAATCTAAGGATCTAACACTGCATGAAACCCCACAGTTTGGCATACTCCTGTCAGATTACACATGGTTGACTCATGTCAAAACAAAACAATGAAAAGAGAAAAAAAAGTTAAAAAACTAAGAACTGTGATGGTGAGAGTGAACACTAAATCATATCACATAAGAATGCTAGTTTAATTTAATATACTATAGGAGTAGCCGTGTGTCTGTCTGTCTGTCTGTGTGTGTGTCTGTCTGTTTTGGGTAGCCGAAACTGTAAATTCAATTTTGATGAGAGTAGGCTCAAAAAATCGCAAATAAATCGTAGGTGGTAAACATGGTCCCATGTCGATTGAATAATTTTGGAGGGGGTTTTTGAGCTAAAAACACTTTTCAGAGATTAGATTACAGGAATTAACTCTGCGGTAACGTCTTGCCGCATTTCACTAATTCCGTAGACTCATGGACTTACCGTTTGTGTGCGTGTATTTACCTAGTTGTATCTACCTAGTTGTAACATACAGGAAAAGAGCTATGCTCGTACTGTCCCGTCTCCAAATCTACTATTATCCAGCTTGCCTTTGAAGTCCTGAATACTTCTTGCATTAATCACTTTTGCATCAAGGTTGTTCCAGGCTTCTATGCTTCTATACGGGAAGCTGTATTTTTTCATAGCCCAATTGCATGTTGTCCTTTTCAATTTCTTCTCATGACCTCTTGCACTTCTATCGTCCCACACAAACAGATCTTCTCTTGTCAATTTTTTCCAGACCCATTGATGCTCTATACACTGCTATATATATATGTGTGTGTATTTACCTAGTTGTATTTACAAAAAACTTTTCATGTGTGTGTGTGTGTGTGTGTGTGTGTGTGTGTGTGTGTGTGTGTGTGTGTGTGTGTGTGTGGTGTGTGTGTGTGTGGTGTGTGTTGTGTGTGTGTGTGTGTGTGTGTGTGTGTGTGTGGGTTTGTGTGTGTGTGTGGTGTGTGTGTGTGTGTGTGGTGTGTGTGTGTGTGTGTTGTGTGTGTGTTGTGTGTGTTTGGTGTGTGTGTGTGTGTGTGTGTGTGGTGTGTGTGTGTGTGTGTGTGTGTGTGTGTGTGTGTGTGTGTGTGTGTGTGTGTGTGTGGTGTGTGTGTGTGTGTGGTGTGTGTGTGTGTGTGGTGTGTGTGTGTGTGTGTGTGTGTGTGTGTGTGTGTGTGTGTGTGTGTGTGTGTGGTGTGTGTGTGTGTGTGTGTGTGTGTGTGTGTGTGTGTGTGTGTGTGTGGTGTGTGTGTGTGTGGGGTGTGTGTGTGTGTGGTGTGTGGTGTGTGTGTGTGTGTGTGTTGTGTGTGTGGTGTGTGGTGTTGTGTTGTGTGTGTGTGTGTGTGTGTGTGTGTGTGTGTGTGTGTGTGTGTGTGTGTGTGTGTGTGTGTGTGTGTGTGTGTTGTGTGTGTGTGTGTGTGTGTGTGTGTGTGTGTGTGTGTGTGTGTGTGTGTGTGTGTGTGTGTGTGTGTGTGTGTGTGTGTGTGTGTGTGTGTGTGTGTGTGTGTGTGTGTGTGTGTGTGTGTGTGTGTGTGTGTGTGTGTGTGTGTGTGTGTTGTGTGTGTGTGTGTGTGTGTGTGTGTGTGTGTGTGTGTGTGTGTGTGTGTGTGTGTGTGTGTGTGTGTGTGTGTGTGTGTGTGTGTGTGTGTGTGTGTGTGTGTGTGTGTGTGTGTGTGTGTGTGTGTGTGTGTGTGTGTGTGTGGTGTGTGTGTGTGTGTGTGTGTGTGTGTGGTGTGTGTGTGTGTGTGTGTGTGTGTGTGTGTGTGTGTGTGTGTGTGTGTGTGTGTGTGTGTGTGTGTGTGTGTGTGTGTGTGCGCTTGCAGGACAGGCGTGGGGCTGGGGTGAGACAGACGTGAGGCTGGGGTGAGGCAGGCGTGGGGCTGGGGTGAGACAAGCGTGGGGCTGGGGTGAGGCAGGCTAAGGTGGTGGTAGGTGGTCTACCCCGAGGCACTTTGACCAGTGACCAACGACAGCAACAACACGATTGGAGTTTGCACTCACATTGTTGTTTAAAATATACTATTACTACTACTACAAACATCAATTCATGGGTCCGAAGGGCCCACAAGCACTTGTTTGGTCTATGAATTTTGGAAATAATATGCTGAACATGGAAAAATGCATTGCTTGTGGGAACTATTTCAAAGGCTCCAATAATGTCCAGCATATTTTTTCTAGTAATTATGTATACAATTGTAGTTTAGACGGGTTTTGGGTAAAAATTATAAAATAAGAATGAAAAAAGAGCAATGGTATAATGATTACATTTCATAAGGCAATGAATAAAAAAAAAATTTGAATAGAAGCTTGATGATGATTTGCCATGTAGACACAGGGCTGGCCTGTAGACAATGCCTAATGAAAGAAATTAGAACCCCTCCATACTCCATACTATTAACATTTTAATTAGTTAACCAACGAACATATATTCAGTTTATTTTATATATTCCTCGCTATAAGGATATAAACTTGACTGAGGAGTGACTGAATAAGGAGACATACCACAAGCCCTGTTTATTAAGCTGAAATTTGGCACAAAGGTGCAGACTCTCAAGGCTGCTGTGAGTCATTACATTAAAGAGCTGGGCATTAAATACATTGAATGTATTTAAATACTAAATACATGGGAGAAATGTATTTAAATACTAAATACATTTTACGCATGTATTTAAATACTAAATACATCAATTGTATTTAAATACATCTGTAAATACATTTTAAATACACACAAATTTTAACATGTATTCAGTAATTCATGATTAACAATATAAAATGCTTGATAAATGATAAATGATACTTTCCTATTGTATATTTAATTAACTTATTAATTAACTTGAATAATTGAGATGAGTAATTAACTGATAAAAAAGTATTTACATTTTTATATGATGAGTATTTAAATACAATGTATTCAAATACTCATTAAAGTATTTAAATACATGAAAACCAATGTATTTATAAATACAATTCTAAATACACAAATGTATTTAAATACGTATTTAAATACAATTGTATTTAAATACTGCCCAGCTCTGAATTTACATTATGGTCCCTCCTTTCAAGATTACAACATCGCCTCTAATACAGCCAAATCCAATGGAGTTCTAGTTAGAATACTAGCTAGAATAGAATTTTTTTTCTCACAAAATTAAGAAATTGCTACTGTTTCTGAGTAATTATTTCAAATCTGAAAAAGTCGTGCGTTCTTTGTTTCTACTCTATAGATGACTGTATTTAGAAGTTACTCCTCCTACATGATTGCAAGTACACTAAATCATAATAGTTTCTCGTATGTAGTTCCTTTGATCCTATTTGAATTAAATACTTGATATGCTTATGATTTAACATGTTTTACCTGGTAGCCATATCTTGCTTGCCATGCACTATTTTCTCATTAATCTCCCTTCATACTTAACATTCAATAAACAAACCTGTCCTAAGACATCCATTTTCTTTCAACTTTCATAATCAACTTTTGGTACAAAAAAGCAAATGATGTGTCCTAATTTTCATCAACGTAGAAAATATAGTTAAATGTCATTTAAACTTTAACTAGAAAGTTTGCCTGACAAAAAATGGATACTTATAATCTACCACCTCCTCACATTATAAGGATAACAATATTTTTCTGAAAATAACAAACTTATGTTGCTGGTTATAATTGTTACGAACGCGCTCCTGGAGAAGTCTAGCTCAAGATCGGGGGAAGCCGTGTGTTTGGGGTGGGAGCCCTGTAGAAGAGACGGGAAGGGAGGGAGACGCCCGCCGGGGCAGAGATGCCGGGAGCAGGGAACAGAGGGGGAACTGCAGTGCCCAGTGGAGTTTTGTAGACTCCTGGGGCCGTAATTACCTCAGGGTCAGGCGAGCCAAGGGTAGAGGAAGTTCCCTGTGGTTTGAGGCGCCTGTGGAGGTGACAGCTGGACTGTTCCTGCTGGTTTAACCCCGGTGTGAGGTAAGGTGGCATCTCCCGCGGAAGGTGACTTCCTGGGAGAGGAATTGCCCCTGTGGTAGTGTTGCGGCGCCTGTACAAGGCGGCCGGCAGTGTGTGTTGTGCCTGGGGTGGCACTGTGTGGCGTTGGGAGGCACGGGGGACTTCCTAGGAGAGGAATTGCCCTTGTGGTAGTGTTGCGGCACCTGTACGAGGCGGCCGGCAGTGTGTGTTGTGCCTGGGGTGGCACTGTGTGGCGTTGGGAGGCACGGGGGACTTCCTGGGAGAGGAATTGCCCCTGTGGTAGTGTTGCGGCACCTGTACGAGGCGGCCGGCTGTGTGTTGTGCCTGTGACGGCCGCTGTGTGTCGCACCGTCACCGGCGCCTTGCAGTGTGTGTTGTGCCTGGGGTGGCACTGTGTGGTGGTTATGTAGCGTCTCCCTACGATGGCCGCATAGGTCAGGGGTTGTGGCGTGTGTTGTAGTGTCTAGGAGTTGTAGATTTGTAGTGAGTGACCTTGAAACTTGTACTGTGTGTTACTTCAATATAACAGCGTGAAAGGACCCCTTGTGTTTGCCTAAACCCTTCCCCCCTGAGTGTGTGAACAGCCAGAGAAGGGGAACACAGCCTGGTAAGTCCTCAATTCCTAGCACGAGCCCTGTTTACGTGCTACGCGTCCCCCCTCTGTCTGAAGCACCTGCCTGCTTCCCTGCATCTCAAGAGAGCAGCCCGGAGCAGGTGTAGAGGAGCCTAGCTGAGGACAGCAAAAAGGAGGGGGGGGCGTTCGTTTCATAATTAAGCGCTAAAATCCTATATCAATTGCATTTGTTTTTCAAATGAGACGAGAAAGAAAGGCATGTACCCCAAAGGAAAATAACAGAAATACTGAAAAGATATAACATTTCTGCTTCATCTTATAAAACAGAATAACGTTTCTTACTACACATTCCGAAATTAATACGTGGCTCAAATTATCAAATGTCTCAAAACCTTTTTTACATGAGAATATATAGAATTACATTCTTACCATTAGGACCCGGTTCTGGAATTGGACGATTTTCCTGAAAATGGTAAACATAATTGAGAAGTTATTCTTAATAAAACATGGTAGCCACATAAAGTGTATTCATGCATTTTGCACACAACCAAACACACACACAGGATGCACAATAGAATAAGATAAGAACCAAGATATGAATATGTAAGAATCGGTGAAGAGAAAGAAAGGAACTTGGAAAAAAGCATAATAAAGAAATCTACAGATGAACCTGAATTGTTTTATACGTTTGTCAATGGCAAACTAAAACAAAAATAAGGAATCAACAAGTTGAAAGAAGATGGGATAGTTTTAAGACAAATGAGAAACGTAAGCCAATGTTATTAACATATGTTTTCAAGAGGTTTTCACAAGTAAGAATGAACTTGCTCAGACAGATGGTGTGAAAAGAGTCACGATGCAAAGTGATATTGAAGTGGAAATGCAAAATATTCTGAAACTTAGAAACCTGGGATGTAAGAAAGGCCCCAGATCCATATAGTTTCTAACTGGATTCCGAGGGACTGTAGGGAACAGTTGGTAGATAAAGTCCATGGTCTAATTGCAATTTCTCAGAGGGAAGCCAAAGTACCTCGAGAGTGGAAAAGAGCCAATATTACCCCCATACATAAGCCGCGGTTACACTACAGTTAAGGGGGAATAAGGAGGATTCGTTGAATTATAGACAAGTCTCCTTGACTGGTGTAGTAGGGAAGATATGGTGGAAAATCCAAGGGACAGATGGGTTAGGTATTTGCAAAGAATGAATAATTTTTTATCAGAAAAGCAATTTTATTTCAGAGCTGGGCATTCATGTAAAAAATCTTCTGTGCACATTGGTGATTGATGTGGTTTAAGAAGAAAGAGATAGATGATTGGGCTGTGTTTTATTTGAATTTGAAGAAAGCTTTTGACAAAGTAGTAATCTCACAAGCGGCTGTTGTGAAAGCTAAAATGAAGGAGATTTGGATGGGAACATCTTGAAATAGATGAAAGACTTCTTGAGAGGGAGACAGATAAGGACTGATAAAAGACTAAGTCAGGGTGAAGTGTGATGAGTGGAGTTCAGCAAGGTTCAGTGCTATATTATTTTAATTTCCTTTTCTTCCTTTCCTTCATTTTGCCTTTCATTTGAGCTATAGTAAAAGGAAATCGGGTTGTAATTAACTGATAAAATTACATTTGAATTATTTATAACAAAATAAAAATAAAAATTCTCGAAATATTTAAAGTTTTATGAGATACCGATCATACCATCAGGTAGAACACCTTCAGTGCAACTTTTGTTTCCCTGATAATGTTTCCTCTAGGTCTAGGACTAATAGTTTCGCGTTAAAATGACAAAAACAAAACTAATAGATTCCAAGATTGCTACCATAAGGCATTCAAAGATCCCACCGGTGGTTACATGCGCTACGCTCTGAGCGAGCGCAATGAGTACTGATTTGATTTTTTTTCTTCAATAAAACATAAAAGATCCCGGTATTTTCGTGAAATTCGGCAGGGCATCTCCTATGAGTTTTTCTGTTTTAATCAAGTTTTCCTTAAAAAAAAAAAAACTATGATAGTTACGTAACGTAAAGCATGTAATTATAAAGTAATAAACGCATAATAGATCAAGCAAGGCCTTTCATTTGAGTTATAGTAAAATGAAATCAGGTGATAAGTGAGAAAATGATATTTAAATGTTTTATAATAAGTTGTTGTTTTTCATTAGAAATATATAAAGTTTTTTGAGATACCAATCGTACCATCAAGTAGAACACCTCAAGCTAAACACTTGTTTCCATAATAATGTTTCCTCTAGGACGAATGGTTTCGCGTTAAAATGACAAAAACAAAACTAATAGATTCCAAGATTGCTACCATAAGGCATTCAAAGATCCAACCGGTGGTTACCTGCGCTACGCTCTGGGAGAGTGCAATCGGTCCTGCTTTGAATTGGGTTTTTTCAAAAGAACATGATCCAGGTATTTTCGTGAAAATCGGTTGGGTAACTCCTAAGAGGTTTTATTATTTTATTTTTTTTCCTCCAGACCTTCACAGATCCCTTAAGATACGTCTAAACCGTAATGTAATTGTAAAGTGGGGGAGAGATGCCCCCTTCACCCCCCCTAAACGACCCCCCTGGACCCTTTAAAAATATAATATGGTTATAATACTAATCTAACCTCAGTATAACCTAACCTAACCTCACTAATAACCTCTTAGCGAGACCCCTCAAAAATAATTACTAACCTAACCTAACCAGCTAAACTTCTAGTTCTTTCCCGCCCTTAGGTCTCGCTAGGAGGTTATTGGTTAGGTTAGGTTAGGTACGGGTGAAGGTAAGGTAAGGTGAGGTTAGATTGGTAATATTATTTTGGGTGGGTCCAGGAGGGGCATTTTGGGGAGAGGGGGGGTTGAAGGGGGCATCTCTCCCCCCCTTATAGTTACGTTTTAGAGGTATCTGAAGGGATCTGTGAAGGTCTGGAGGAAAAAAAACCCCACTAATAAGGGCGGGAAAGGACTCTTAACATTTTAGCGTGGGTTCTACTGCAGTATAATGCATTACAAGGCACGTAGTTATAACCGTCCTCAACTTGTAGATCTGACAATTTGCAGCATTTCTAACCCCCACAACACCCGTCGGAAATGAAAAATAACACAAGGGGGGGGTCTGGGGGGTCGAAACCCCCCAAGCGAGGTTAGATTATGTATTCAATGCCCTGCTAGGTAAGGTTAGTTAACTAGCGGGGGTTCTGGGTGGACGCAGCCTCCCCAGTTATGTCAGAAGAGTATTGGTCAATAGGGAGTGTTATATTAAACTGCAGTTCTACCGAATTTTGATTACCTATTTACGTTTTGTAAGAGGTGGTTAATAATGTGGAGTGAGAAGTAAAACCTTCACATTTAACTACTAGTTCAACAGGCTCTAATAACAGCTAAAATAATCAAAATACATGCATCTAACACAACTACAAGGCAGTAGCAACGTCCGTAGCATGGATGTCATTTAAGTTATTTTGCATTACTGAGACAAGGAAAAACCACAGCAACATACCAGTCTCAAGTCACTGTTTCCATGCAGCACCGCTGAGAGGTTGTCAGAGGCCATGGCGTGAGGTTACGGCGGCAGGGCTGAGGCACAGTGAGGAGTGAGGCTGTCAGGCTGCGGCACGTTCCACCACCACCACCACCCCAGCCTCGGGGCCTCAACTTGTAAACAGCCTGTCTCTACACACTCTGGCTTCGGCTTCGACTTATTACCAGCAAATTATTCCTCTCCAGATTATGCCACTGAGCTTTATTCATCCTAGACACTTTATATTACAATATTCATCCTTTTGTAACTAGAGAATATCAAAGAAACTGTATATCTCGTTATTCTTCTCAACAATAATGAAAGCAAAATTAATCTGCTAAGATCCGAAAGAATAATTGACATTAAGTAGTAAAATATTATGAAAACGATAATGAGATGAGATTACTGAGCAGATAATGTCATATCTCAAGTGGTATAGTGTAGGTTGCCAACCTGCCAGCTACCTATGCATTACCACATCTATTACCTATCATATTTATCAAATAGATGGTCACAGACAGATTGCAAAACTGTATATTTTATATATATTATATAAACTACATTATCTTACCTAGTTTTCATTATCAAATAATAAAGATTGTCTTTTAAACACTGTTGCCTTGCCTTGCTGCTTTGCCGTCTGTTTGTGAAGGGACGGCCTGGGGCCGCCTCAAGGTCAATGTCATGAGGGATTAGCTGTTGTCGAGTGCAGGATTATTATAACAAAGTTGAAAGTCAGACATGAGCGACAGAACCATCAACGTTGCGCGCTCTCTCTCTCTCTCTCTCTCTCGTGTAGGTCTCACGGCCTCTTGTAGTTTCCTTATTTTCTTATGTTCTCTCTCTCTCTGTATCGAGAGGAGGGTGTTGGTACGGGGTTGTTACAAGTGCACACACACACACACACAAACACACACACACACACTTGCCGGCTTATGGACACCCTACGATCCCCAAGACTGACACTGACCTTCATTGAATTGAATTGAATTGAATGGTTTATTGTTGGATGTACAACAAGGGTAGGAGGTCGGCGCCTGCCGGCCTCCCCCCAGGCAGTGTAGATATATGAGTTACAAGTTATGCTGACCTTCATTAAATCCTCTAACAACTTTATTCGACCCCTTACCGACAGCTCACTTTTGATACATTTCTCAATCATTGAAAACGCACGAAACACTACAGTGGTGACAGCTGTGGGATACCCTAAGAAGGATATAACATTTAAGATACTTAGATCCTATTTGCACAATTCGCACGTGCCATCAGCGAGGTTATTGGCGATACATAAAGCCACCACGCCAGAATGAACTCTAGCAGTGAGTCGGGTAAACACTAAACAGACGGACGCTGTTCGAGAAACCACGTCGCTTCCACTGAGTCACAATGACGGCCAGATGATGAATGAACGATGAACCAATTCCTGTCTATTTCTATTTCTGAACTTCTCTATCTTAAATCCATTGTTGCGTAGTGTCCTCCCCAGCTCGTTCATTATTAGAACCCTACTAATATTTCCATTGTTACCCATTTGTTATCTTTTTACCCATTACCCATTTATGAGCCATCGAGTGAGCTGGTGAAATGGCTAACATCATCTTGCGATAAGGTAAGTGCAGCGTCAGGAAAGGCAAACATGGGGCACCGCGCGCCTCACTAGCTGTGGCCGCGGCGATAGGGATGATGGATGAACACCCTCGTCCCGGGAGTAGGCATCGTTGAGGCGCATTCATTTAATAAAAGTGAAAGTCATCCTGAATATCTCCGGTCACAAGATTGTCGTTGGTGTTATTCGTTAAGGGAATATCCTGTGGCATGCCATCCACACGGGATATTTGTGGCAACCATGAGAGAGGAAATAAAGAACATAGGAACATAAGAAAATAAGGAAGCTACAAGAGACCGCGAGACCTACACGAGGTAGTAAAGAGGCCTGCTTTAGTTCGCACGCTCTATTGGAGGAGATAAGGAAGAAAGATGCATGGTAATGGAGATATGATACCCCTTGTCCTTGTGTCAGTGAGAAGTTAAGTCTCTGGGAGTGCATACAGGAAAGAAGAGACGACGCCATTCAGAAACAGACAGTTAACAAAAACCTGGATAAGAACAAATATATCGTGAGTGATAATGGAAGATAATTTGACAGCAGTGTTATACGCGGCGCAGGATCTAAGACTGGTGAGTAATTAATCTCCTAAGTGACTAACTATGACAAAGTAACTCTGATGACTGATGAGAATATTTGTATTTGACATAGAGAGGATGATAGGTCCATCATATAAGTTTGCTTGATTGATTGCTAAACGTAAAAAAAAAATGCATATATTCAGACTGCTAAGTTAAGACGACAACGTAATGAATAGTGGCATATCATAAATCATGAGATAATGAAAGTTTCTGTATGAAGATCCGCAGACAGAACGGAGGGTGATATTCTTAGTATGATTACCCACGGTTAACTGTACAATACCATCTTACACATCCATAGCTATATATTTATCCATCTATTTATCTATCTACCTCAACGCATATATTACATAACTAAATCTTCCTCTTCATTGCAATGTGTCACGAGTTATGAACAGTGGCTTTGATGTATTGGGTTTAAATACATTTGGTATGAAAAATTGCGGGGGTATAGCCCAAGGAAAATATAAGAGGTTCTCTTCTATGTTCCTTGGTATGGCCTACCTATAGTAAAGAACGCTGCTCATTAATACTGCCTACCTCTTGCTGGGATGGATATAGCACATACTGGAATTTCATCATTCAGACAAGTTTTGTGGTAGAACAAAATCCATGATCTGCAGAGTGAAGGATTTTCAGCTACAAAACAACATCCCCCTTATGATGCACTGCACAGTGATCATGGCCGCGTCCCAAGTAGGCCGACTGTGTCGAACGGACGTGAACGCACAAACATTTATTGCTTCATTTAACTTGCTTCAGTGTTTTTCCCGGCGCAAAATGGCATGCACTGCTCATTATTCATTTATATTCTTTCTCTTGGGATGTATCCTGTTCTTCAGGAGCAGAGATCTATCCCGCAACCAGGACATGGAGGTGAGCCTTATTATTTTTTTCTGTATACGCATAGTTCAATTTGTGAATATCCATCTGTTTGTGTTTCCCTATTTATATATTTATTTTAGAAATTTAGAGGATTGAGTCATTCTCGTAATATTCCGTCTTTTAATACTATGTTATCATATTTTTCCTTACATGTGTGTGTGTGTGTGTGTGTGTGTGTGTCGGCAGAGGTGCTGGTGCGGGTGGCGAGTGTCGGGATCTGCGGCTCGGACGTGCACTACTGGTGGCGGGGACGCACGGCGCGCTTCGTGGTGGAGGCGCCGCTCGTGCTGGGCCACGAGTCCTCCGCGACAGTTATCACCTGTGGTCCCGGCGTTCGCGACTTGAAGCCAGGTAAGGTCATGATATTTGTACACAAAATCTATATGTAAAGGGTAGTAAATGTAGAATTAGCTTTTCAAGAATGGAGCCACTTTACAATGCAGCCTTGAGCTCAGTTGAATGAATGACTAAAGAGTACTCTAGTCAAATTTTTTTTAACGAGGCGAAAATTTCATTATATCTGAAGGTCTCATGCTTAAAGTTATGCCTATGTTTAGCTACCTGATAATATGGTTAACTATGATAAAAATACAGCTGAAATTTAGAAGAACTGTACTATTCCCTTCTCCTAGCATCAAATATCAGTCTTTAAGCAGAAAGGGGTCAGGATTTTTCACCTCGTTAAAAAAAACAGAGTATAATGAGGACAATTGAGTGTGGCAGTAAAGCGGTTATTCCAGGAGACCGCGTTGCCATCGAGCCGGGAGTGCCTTGCCGGCGGTGTGACCACTGTCGGGGCGGCCGCTACAATGTGTGTCCTGAGGTCAAGTTCTGCGCCACCCCGCCCGTGGACGGCACTCTCACCCGCTACTACGTCCACCCCGCCGATTTCTGCTTCAAGTGAGTGTTACATACCTCGTACATACATATAAAGTCACCGCACGTTAAGTTGGCGAAAATGGGGCCCACACTACCCCCTTCCGAACGCACGGTATTCGCCGAGTTGCTGGGTGACAATGCCTTACGCTAAGTACCGCCTATAGCCCCAACACCTCAGCCAATCCCGTTTGTTCGGAAGAGGTAAATAGTGAGGGGGCCCAATTTTCGCCAACTTAACGTGCGGCGGCTTATAGGTACACACCTCAGGCTCTTGCATAGTGTCTTGCCTTCTTAGGGTCTGCTTTATCATAGTTTGTTTTTATTATTACGTCTTCACTATTCAACAGCGATTTTTTGCGCCTTCGTCACTGAATTATGATTTGTATTTCTAATGAAGTTTAAAGGCGTAAATAAAATGTCAACAGGAGTAGACGTTTTCATTGTTTTTCTGCTTATTTCAAAATAACATGTTCTGACCGCGAAGGGAAGTCCATGCTTCAACACACACACACACACACACACACACACACACACACACACACACACACACACACATACACACACACACACAGTAAAAGATATCATGCAAAAATAGAGGACATTTAAAATAATCACGTAATCAACTAGCCTACTTACTAGAGAAATATTTTGTTGAGCAATTTAGCAAAATGTCTGAAATTACTTCATCGCCGGCTGTTCAAACTGAGATGACTCAAGACTTAGGTATTCTAGAGCGTTATGGAAGAGGAGTTTATTTTTGACCGGGTCAGGAAGGTCGGAGTCCTGGATGAGGCTGCCGGGGACGTGCTCTCCGAGGGGAAACGGGTAGTCGGAGCCCAGCACCACGCGGTCCTCACCCACAACCTGGTGGCGAGGGGAAAAGTAAATACTCTCAGTACTTGACTCCCCTCACTTCAGGAATATATTTGGAGTTTCTATGAAGCCTTTGAAGAGTTATGTACTACATATGAAGAAATGAATACAATATATAGGGATATCATGGAATATTAAATACCACCAACATTTCCTATTCTATTTAAAGATGACTGAATAACGAAGAAAAATGGAGAACAACAGTGATAATTATGACTTGAAATGTTGGCCATTACCTTGAGGAGGAGCTTGAGCGCGTCGGGGTCGTGGACGAGGCTGTCACACCAAAATTTGCCGAGGTAGGAGCGCGGCGGGTTGGTGCATTCCGTGGCGCAGAGATCGGGACGGACGTTGTACCCGTGCTGAATACGCCCCACCGTAAAGGGGAAGGACCCTCCGCCGTGGGCAAAACATATCTTCAGTCTAGGGAACTTCAGGGCAAAATAAAAGCAAATTACGTTATGGAAACAACTAAGGATACTATAAGAAATAAGTATGTATCCTTGAAATCGACCACGCTGCAAAATAATAATCCACCGAGTCCTTACGTAGCGTTCTCACCTGCTCCAGCACGTTTCCCATCAGCATGCTGCAGATGGCTGTGGCTGTCTCGGCGGGCATTCCCACCAGCCAGGGCAGCCAGTACTTGCTGTGGCGGCCCCCCATCTGCATGTCCCAGGGATGCACGAATACCGCCAGGTCTGCAGGACATGGTTACCCACAAGTCACCGATGGCACAGAACAGATCTGCTCATCAACACTATTGTTCTGATCGCTTTTTCAGCATGAGAGATGGAAGAAAAACTAAGGGTTGGGATCTGATTCATAGTGCTGTACTTGTGATAAGTATCTGTGCGATGATTTACGATGCATAATTTCTGAGGCAAAATGTTCGTTAAAAGACGAATTTGCAGATCAGAGAGAATTTGCTCTTTGCCGTAAATAGCTCTG
This sequence comes from Chionoecetes opilio, assembly GCA_016584305.1. Classification (NCBI taxonomy): domain Eukaryota; kingdom Metazoa; phylum Arthropoda; class Malacostraca; order Decapoda; family Majidae; genus Chionoecetes; species Chionoecetes opilio. Next base: position 483,023 of record JACEEZ010024777.1, on the reverse strand, counting down.
GCAGTCCTATGAATATTAACAAAAAGGTAGACAGATCTCACCGAGGTCCTCGCATGTCTTCCACACGGGATGCAGTTCCTTCGCGTCCAGGTTCCAGTCATTGACGTGGGAGCCGATCTGGATGCCGGGAAAACGTAGGTCAGCCTTGAGGCGCCGCAGTTCCTCGACGGCCACTTCGGGTGCCTGGGCCGGGATGGTGCCCAGACCCACAAACCTGCGAGGGTGGCGGCTCACCACGCCCGCTAAATCGTCGTTCAGTAACCTGTCCCAGACCTTTAGTTAACGTCGCGGCTGTCATGCTGCAGGTCGCAACTACTATAATGCGTTTTCATCCTCAAACACCATTTACGGCTAAAAGATTGCCAACAGGATACAGAATACAGATCTATTAAGTATTCTTCAGACGATGCATGATATGAATTCATAATTAGTTAGGCTTGACGTGCCTGCTCAGATCGAGGGTGTGGTCCGGCTTGGCCCAGTAGCTGAACATGACTGGCACGGTGGAGAGCGCCTGCACCGTCACCCCCGTGCGGTCCATGTCCCGCAGCCTGGCCTCGGCGCTCCAGCAATTATCATCCACCACGCGGAATAACTGGCCGTCTTTCATCATATTGGCCTTCCCTGTACACCATGTCGCCGTAACGGAGGAACATAAAAAAAGATAGATAAATGGCTTCCGCACACCACAAGATAAACTTTGCATAGAAATCATGCATTGTCAATAAATACCACACTCTCTATCCACTATGGATGCATAATAATATAAATATATAGCAACGAGAAGGTCCATTTTACTAAGTTACGTTGGCACTGACATGCAGAAAGAGAATGCTGCAAAGACAACCATGCGTATCATTGGATAAATTTGAGGTTTTAATAGATGTTTTCATTATATTCTAACCATCAATAATACTGAACATTTCATTTGATTTGAAGAATATGTAAAGGTCTTGGAAAACCTATTGAACTTACTGCCAGCTGGATTCCCATATGTTACTGCTTGGTTAATGTTGCACCGCTACATATTTCACAGCGTAAATGATGGTGCGTATAAGGTGGACTTTAGGATGTGGGATACAGGTCAGTGCCTCATCAAAACATAAATTGCGAAGATAATGGAAATGGTTATAAGAGGCAAAGAAACACATCAATGTTCTCTTGCGTAAGCTAGCCTGAGAGGAACCATTTCATCCGGAAAAATCAGTTAATGCGTTTTGCAGTAAATCATCGCCTCCAGAAATAATTAGAGTTTAGCGTCGATTCTAAGGCAGAGACAGGGCAATAAAGAAAGAAAAATATGCAAATACATCGAGGAACTACTGACCAGGAGTGGTACAGGAGGCGTGGTCCAGCTGGATAAAGCCGCCGTAGCCGTAGCGTTGCCGCAGGTCAGGCCACGTCTCCGGCAGGATGTGGTTGTGCACGTCCAGTTTGAGCGTCGACATTATCCTTTTCCTGATATGAGTTCGATCTGGAAAATACTACTACTATAACTGCTACTACTGCTACACACACACACACTCTCTCTCTCTCTCTCTCTCTCTCTCTCTCTCTCTCTCTCTCTCTCTCTCTCTCTCTCTCTCTCTCTCTCTCTCTCAAATCAGCCTCCGTTGACCTTTTTGTAACAAAGGCGATGTGTTCTGGGTCCGAACATTTCTTTATAATTTTATAATATAATATATATATATATATAATATATATACAATTTAATTATAATATTATATATATATATATATATTATATATATATATAAAAGGGGAGGCGGTGGCCGAGCGGTTAGCGTCTTGGAGTGGCTGAGCTCAATGTCCCTCGAATCCTGCCGGGGGCAACTCTTTCAAGAGCCTGGTAGGGGAGCAGAAGGTCCTGAGTTCACGTCCCACCAAGGAGCAACTGTCAAATCCATCGTCGAATGACTGAAGAAACCCGCATGCTGTTATAACCTGTTCTCCGTCTGCGTGTGCGACGAAGAAACTCCAGGGACAGCATGAGCCTAAATTGAAGATAACATCAGAGAAAACGGGATCTTCACCTAAGATCACAGGTGTCACTATAAGAATCCAGCCTGCGCCAGCAACGGGCGAGTTCAACCAACATCAAGACCTCTATAAGCCTACAGGCGCTATAGGCTCCAACATATAAAAAAAAAAATATATATATATAATAATTATATATACATACATATATATATACTATATATATATATATATATATATATATTAATAAATAGCTGGGGTGGCGGATCTTCAATAGATCCCTTTTTCTTTTTTTTCAAAGAAACGTCTTTCTTTAAAGTTTGATGATAATCTGATGAAATAGAAAACAGTAAATAGAACATCCTCAATATGTAAGACATTTAATGTGATTCTGAGGAATAGTAACTATTTTTGGTAAATACTCATATGCGAGCAACACAATGTTGTGTATTGCCTACCTGCAAGTCTGTTAGCAACAAGACTCTGATCTGTAAGCATTATCCACTTTATATATTAACTATCATGGATCATGTTTGCCCTTGTCCTCAATCGAGCATCATGCAAGGGACAGCTTTAAATGAACGTCACAACCAAACACCAATGTGCAAGAAACAGTGCACCCCAGGAGAGGAAGGCTGTGCTACGTGTGCACCACCCCAGGAGCATCTCATAGAGTTAGAACTCTAACACACCACAGCTTCACCTTCAGTGCTACAAGATTATTCAACTGCATCCCAACAAAACTAAGAAACATGAGGGGTGTCTCACCCGACACCTTCAAGTACAATTTGGATGCCTGGCTGGCCAATATATCAGACCAACCGCCAACACCAGGATACACCAGCTCCAACTCAAACAGTCTCCTGCACTGGATCAAGGAGGAGAGAGAGCTGTCTGGTAACAGTGGAGATCCATCTCAGCTGCGTCGATAACTGACGAAATTCTTCAAAGGTATCAAAGGTAAGGTAACTAATGTGTTCCTGTGTTTTGACGGTATAACAGATTTTAACTGATACTAATCGATGGATAAGTAGCATGGTTCTTACCTTATACTTTCAACGCTCGGCTCAGGACACAGTGACAGGTTTAGTTACAACCTCGTATACCCAATACACTACCAGCCAGCCCGTCCTTTACTGCCAGACAGCGGTGGTGGCGCCAGGCAGCTGCGAGCGGGACAGTCAGGGTGTCCTTGGTGGAGGGTAGTTGCCAGCTGTTACAGTGTGGCATGCCAGTAAAGATTATCGCTATATTACACAGAAATCTCATGCACAACGCGTCCCTTCACCTTACTTTCCCATGATGCACTCAAATATCATGTTTAACCCTAACTGCAGTAACTCAAAAACAATACAATCATCGTAGTACGCTGATACCCTTTGGGCAGCAACGGGAGGCTTGGCAACAAGTCTAAACACTTGTAAGTTGTAATGACTCAGTTCAGTACAATTCACTGAGTTCAGAGACTCCTTTCATTAGTTGATAAGTAACTATGCTGAAATATTACGGTTAAAGAATCAAAAGGCACTTTTGTAATGTACTAATAACGTATTACTAATACGGGATTGACCACAGTAACCATTAACTGCATTATATTGTGGTGTCGAGATCTAATGGCAAGTGGCGGCACTTGTGTTCTGGCACGTGCACAGGCAGATTTGTTCCTCGATATGAAAATGTGCGTAACTAGATAGAAAATTATGATCTAATATTTGTGATCTATACAATAAGCGTCAAAGTTTGCTTGTCTGTCTTGAGACAACGTCGCCATTTCTCATCGAATCCTTATCAGATCCGCCACGCAGGTCCAGATCGAGGCATTCCAGAATAAATGCACCATCAAAGAAAACCAGGGTACGCGCGCCCTCCGGATCCCTCCGGGGCACTGTCTATGTGCCACTGAGGCACCGCCCGATCAAGTACCTCTGCTTGTATCTTTATACCAGATTAATTTTTATTATCTGCCGGACTGCTTGATTAAACCATATTATGTTTCTTTGGCAGGTTGCCGGATACTGTTAGTGATGAGGAGGGAGCGATGCTTGAGCCTCTGGCGGTGGCGGTATATTCGTGCCGGCGTGCCGAGGTGGGGCTGGGCACGCCCGTCCTGGTGCTGGGCGCTGGGCCTATCGGGCTGGTGGCGCTCCTTACGGCCAAGGCCATGGGCGCAGGGCCTATCTGTGTGACGGGTCAGTTATTAGCTAGTCTGATGTTACGAGGAAGCTTGGATCATTTTCAAAGTCGTGTATTTATATGTACAAGATGGTTGGTTCATCAGGTACCCGAATAGTACAGTCGGTCAATAGCTTTTAACTAATTGGGGATAAATGACAAAGTTAGAATTACTCATAAAGGGTAAAGTCCAATCTCTCTAGCAGAAGAAACCAAGGAAATGCATGAAACTGCCATTAATCACACTTCAATATCTCGTTCAGACATAAATGAGAGCCGCCTGCAGTTTGCCAAGACTCTCGGCGCTAATCACACGATCAACGTGTCCGGACGCAGCCCGAAGGAGGTGGCCGATGCCATCCAGGTGCTGATGCCTCGCCGGCCCGCTGCTCTGATTGAGTGTTCGGGGGCAGACTCCTCCTACGTCACCGGCCTTCTGGTAAGTGTTCTGAAGACTCCTTCTACTCTGAAACGTCAAGTCCTTATTCATGAGTGATTGAAAGAATGAATAAACATTTATCTTCTGACGTCATAAACTATCTGACGTCCTAAGGACCAAGATGTTTAGTTAGTTAGTCGTAGTGTGGCACTTCACCTACAGCGAATGCAGTGAAGGTGGGAGACATTGGTGCCGTGTACTCATTCTAGCATGGCACCCTAGCTAGTTATGGTTACTGATACTTTACAGACTGAAAACATAAACAGTTGAGCAGCTTCAGCATTCATGATTTTATTCACTGTATATAACAATAAACAGCTATTTATGTCATTAACTCTTTAGATAGTTGAGCAGGCAATAGATGAACAAATCCAGTGAATTATTGCTTCTCTATGTCAGGCGGGAGCTCCTGGAGGCATCATGGTGACGGTGGGCCGCGGCAACCCGGACGTGACGCTGCCCATGAACCTGGTCACCGCCAAGGAGATGGAGATCCGAGGCATATTCAGATATGCTAATTGGTATGGCAACAATAACACAACTAAAAGCAACATAAATATTCAGGAAAGGGGACTGGATCATTAAACTGCTTTGGTCACATAAACATGGCCATCATTAGGCCTACTGAAAACTATCCTTAATATATGATATAAATGTTCCTATCATAGATGTCACACCCATTGAAAAGAACAATGTGGTGTTTGTTGTCTAGACCACCATAATTACATAGGACTGACGAAAACTTTCTTCCTTCTTGGGCCTACGCGAGCAGCTACCCTGCCGCCCTGGCCCTGGTGGCGTCCGGCAGGGTGGACGTGCGGCCCCTCATCACCGACTGCTTCACGCTGCGCCAGGTGGAGGAGGCTTTCCACGCCGCTAGGAATGGCGTGGCTATTAAAGTCATGATCCGCGTACAGCAAGATGACCCAGCCGACGCTTCTCAAGATCTGCCAGTGCCAGCACCAGTCTGATCTTGAAGGTTCATTTAAATCTTATTATTTCTGCATTACATATTTGCATTTGAGACGCTGCTGAGGTAGTCACGGGTGTGGTGAGTGATTATGAATATGTGATGTGCAGGAATATCAGAGGTAGACAAGATAAGAGATAAGACAAAACAAAATTGTAATTAGATACATGAATGAATACGTATATGTGTATACACGTATATATGTGTATATACATATATATATATATATATATATATATATATATATATATATATATATATATATATATATATATATATATATATATATGTGTGTGTGTGTGTGTGTGTGTGTGTGTGTGTGTGTGTGTGTGTGTGTGCGTGCATGTACCACGGATATAATATTTTTCTATATAAAATATCATACCCATGCAGCTTGCACAGTTTCGTTTTCCACAACTGTGGTAAAGGAATTTTTTATTTACATAAAATTTCACGCTCACAATATTCATTTTCTATACTTGTATTCGGTTCAGAAATGAATCGGAACAATTTGTGATGTCTGGATTCCTCCAGTGAATCAGAATACGAAGTAATTCCCTTTTCCATAAAGAATCGTACTTTATGAAATTGACATTAATTCACGGGGCGAGTGTGCGAATAAAGTATTTTATTAACCTGGAGTCGATTCACTGAAAAAATATAGATAACATGTTTCTAGAATTCAGCTTTGTTATTGATACCTACATGATTATGAAAAATAATTTAATAACTCACATTTGATAATATCATCCTACACCATATCGCATACTATTCAGCATTAAGGTGCACACAATGGAATCATCCCTCCCACGGGGATTAGATGCCTATAGGATACACTCTATTACCCCTCCCCCGCTAAAAAGATGGTAACCCCCCTTCCCCACCCACCCACCCACACATCCACACACACCCACACACACATTTGAGGAGGCGGTAGCAGTGGTTAGCGTCTCCGAGTGTCGTTCTCGCTGACCCGAGTTCGATCCTCGATGAGAACCAAAATCCACTAAAAATCTTTCTGCACCGCCGAGTGGCCTAAGAACACCTACATGCTGCCCATTAACTCTACCTTCGGTTGTGTGTGCATCGGAGGACGCAGGGGGGCGGCATGAGCCCCCATGGGGCTCAATCACAGGCGTCACTATAAAAATCCTGCCTGCGCCACCAACGGGCGAAGGTCAACCATCATTGTCCTCGAGTGAACCTCCAGGGCCTACCATCCGAGCCCTGGGTCACTCACTGCCTACAGGCGCTATAGGCACAGATGTAAAAAAAGAAGAAAAAAAACATTGCTCGCTGTTCAGTGGTTTAGAGTGTGACGCGCCACTCTGGTACGCGTTCGATCCCAGATCGAACACGGTACCAGACACTTTAAGACACTTTTCACTGACAAAAGCGAGCACATAATCTAGGATGGGGTGTGCGTGGTTTCTGTCTCTCTCTCTCTCTCTCTCCTCTCTCTCTCTCTCTCTCTCTTCTCTCTCTCTCTCTCTCTCTCTCTCTCTCTCTCTCTCTCTCCTCTCTCTCTCTCTCTCTCTCTCCTCTCTCTCTCTCTCTCTCTTCTCTCTCTCTCTCTCTCTCTCTCTCTCTCTCATCTCCTCTCTCTCTCTCTCCTCCTCTCTCTCTCTCCTCTCTCTCTCTCTCTCTCTCTCTCTCTCTCTCTCTCTCTCTCTCTCTCCCAAGAGAGAGAGAAAAAATCTTTGACTAATTTGTTTTTCATAAATTATTATAATTTACAACACAACATCAATGTCTGCCACATGCTGTGAAGTCCACTTAACATAAACAACACGGTATTTTCTTTCTGATAGTATGTAGAAGCGTACTCATTGGCCACCTGACTCCCACCTTCAGTTATGATGTTCTGTGGACAAACGTTACTATTAAAGCACGGCAGGTAGCAAAGCTTTACCAGCAGAAAACAGTGATGGCGGTAGTGGTATCGGTATTTCCTTGCGGTATTATTTCATTGTTACATTGAGTCTTCCCTCAAGCCGACCTACTCAAAAAGCTTAGGACTAAAATATCTGGGGTTTAAATGTTTGGGTAAAAGCTTTAAAAAGTACCGCCACTAAATTCAGACCACCACTGGATCTGCATGAGTATTTCTATTGGTCTTGTTGTGGTAAGTTATTCCTATTCCTATGTGCTTCTTATTCCTAAAAGACGCACGGAATTCTGCGTCGCAAAGATATTCTCGTAAGGAGCAATTCAGATTTCAAGGTTTCTTTGTCATAACTTCGCTTTATTTTCGATTCTCTCTAAGCATTTCTATGTCTGGCACATATCCCCTTTTGGCATTTCAATCTATCTAAGCATTTCTTTCCAGAATTGTTGACTTCAAAGACTATACCCATCAAACATGTACTCGTTTGCATATTATCTTATAAACATTAATTAAATCAACCACATCAACGATAAGGAAGCGAGCCATGCGTCTATAAAACAACTTCGACTGAGTCACACAAAGTATATGCCATAATATCATATTTTTTATTTTGTGTAGGCATTCATTTACGTACATAGCCGTGAATTGAACACTCTTTTCATGATTCTGATACGTTATTTATACATCAATGAAAATTCACATTGACGAATGATCGATCTTTTCTCCATCCTTGTCTTCTTTATATTCACCATTACCTTCCTTGCCATGTCCCTTTCACACCACAACAATGGTAAAGGGTGTCGATGGCTTACTTTCAGTGATCGGGGTCGTAAATGCCAAGAATGACGCCCACACTTGCTGCTCTTTGTTTACTTTGAAGTTGGGTTCCATTTGCGCGCATTTTTGTTTTTGCATTTGACCGTTATTTTTTGTGTACCGTAATAATCATGCTTCATGTCCTAATGTCACTGCCAGATTTCACAATTTTAACCTGAAATAAAGAAACGTATCATAGCGAGGAGCTTTCCAGGAATATCAATAAAAGGACATTTTCGTGTATGTGAATAATCACTGAGAAAACTGTGGATCAGCCTGTTTGTTGGTCTTCTTCATGGCACAACGAGGCATCAACTGTGGTGTGTTAGGAGAGACGCCATCCAGCTAGAGCTCAACTTCAGACCGGCCGAACAAACCCCCCCCTGTTACCATTATTACGAGTTCTGACGTGGTTAGTCTGGTGGTCTGAAACACGACGTTGAAAAATACGAAAATGGGAAGACTGGGAATCATCGATACAATCCCACCAGACATGCTGCCCGGCAGCATGCTGCCCGGTGTACGTGCAAAACCTGTTTTTCGTTATTGATTGTGCCTTCCAACTCAAAGTCTATGTGAACCCTTGCTGAACATTATAAGGGTGGAAGCAGGGCAACAAATATGAAGAGGGTGAGGAGGAAGAGAAGGAGGTAGAGAACCAGCGCAGAAGAAGAAGAAATTATAAGATAGCGCACCTACTGTTTGCTTGTTTGTCGATGGGTTCCCCGAGGTGCGCGTCGAGGCAGCAGGTGTGTTATTACAGGTGTGTTGGCACTGATGGGGTGGTCGTGGGTTTTGCAGGTGTGTTGGCACTGATGGGGTGGTCGTGGGTGCTGGTGCACTGTGGTGCAGCCTTGTTCAGCATGTGTGGCGGCCATCGATCCACTGCGAGACTGCCGAGCAGAGGATCAATACCCTAGCTCATATTTGATGATGACGACAACAATGATAATCATAATCGTAATCATCCGTATCGTTAAGACCATTTTTATTATCATCATCACATCAACAACTCCAACAACCTCAAAAAAGTCAACAACATAATTAACTTTTGAAATTATCCGCTGGGCGAGCTATTAGGTCAATGTGTAAATCGACACGCAACACAACCACGTAACAAGTTGGAACATTTTGTGAAGTGCCAATCACTTTACAAACAAGACCAGTCCGAGACCGCATACCTCCGCCTAGGCTGAAAAATATTCCATCTGTCTTATATATAATATATATATATATATATATATATATATATATATATAGAAATACCAGCTCGGCCTTCAAAGCCTTGAAGCCTTGGGCAACGGGTCTTGAGAGGACGGTTGTGAAGGGCATGATGAGGGATGGGAGAGGCTAGAGACAGAGAGTTAGGCAACTCGCACACCGACACAACCAATTGCCTGAAACCAGTTGCTTACGACACCGCAGCCAGTTGCATTGCGACTGACACATTGGTTTCTTTAAAACCCCTCACATCGAGGCGACTGAAACTGTGGTTGAGTGCAACTATTCACCGCGCAACTGACTATGCTGGTCGTGTTGCGATCAGTTGCATGGCCATAACTGCGCGGGCAGTATATTAGTGTGTTTTACAAGTGATAAAACATTGTTTTCATGAATTAATGATAATAATAATAAATGATAATAATAATAATAATAACAATAATATATAATTGTAAAAATAGTAATAATAATAATCAAAGAATATGATAATAATGATTATACTACTACTACTGCTACTACTACTACTACTACTACTACTACTACTACTACTACTACTACTACTACTACTACTACTACTACTACTACTACTACTACTACTACTACTACTACTACTACTACTACTACTACTACTACTACTACTACTACTTCTACTACTACTACTATTAATAATAATAATAATAATAATAACAATAATAACTGGAGCACTCCGAGAGCGTATAGCAGTTTTTATAAGTGATTGCTGGGAAGTTCGGTACCGAGAAGCAGGTATGGAGGGACAAACTCTGCGGTAACGGTTTGCCACAGTTCACTTACACCGTTGGTTTTTATGCTTTATTATTTTTATTATTACTATTCATTTTTGAGGAATGGACTGGGTCCTGCTTTATTTGGGGCTGCTAGGTCTAGTATAAATTATCCTTTTAAAGTTCTACGAAACACATACTTTCAGTTTTGTTTATTTGAATCCATTTGTATCTGGTAGTGGTGTTTGTCTTTTGGGGGGACTGAAAGCTTTGAAGGTGTTGAAAAATGTCAGATCATGGAATTTAAGATAATCAAACTGTGGTATTTTTTCCCCTTGGGTGCCTGCCATCAAAAACTGTAGAATTTTTCGTCTGTTATTAAATTTAGTGGATAATTAATTGTTGTTATAGTGGAGACGAAAAAACGACCTCCAAAGTATGCAGCAAATAGTAGGGTGAGGAAGAATGACGAGAAAATAAACTGAATCAGGTGATGTTTGGAAACGGCTATTCGATTAAATGAGGTTTGGAAATTACGGGGATATAATTCACGTCATGTGTTTTGCATGAATAATGAAATAGAGCTCACTGAACCATTTATGCACGCCAGAATGAAATAGTCAACACTGATAATTACCCATCAGTTCTTTCAGTGTTGTTTGTATGCGTTTCATCCATGTCATATACTAGTACTTCCCTACACATATCCTTACGTCCCTAGTCAGAGCGTGAGTTGCTTTGTGTTGTATTATCTTCCAAACCGTGACAATACTATACTCGCCGCACGCTAAGTTGGCGAAAATGGGGCACCTTCACTTCCACCTTCCGAACGCACAGGATTGGCTGAGATGTTGAGCGTTGGGGCTTTAGGGCGGAACTTGGACTAAGGCATTCTCACCCACATCCAACACCCTAGCCAATCCCGCGCGTTCGGAAGGGGGGAGTGAAGGGGTCCCATTTTCGCCAACTTAACGTGTGGCGAGTATAATCCATTGCTAAACCTCCTGGATGGGCCACTCGTCTCCGCCCCGGCACCTCGGGGCACTCATGTCGGGATCCATATGTAAGGTAGTCCAGTGTGTCAATTACAAGGACACATTGAGGGTTCTGAAAGGTCCGAGTTCACCAATGTTTTCTCTTTAGGCACCAGCTGTTTGATCCAGTTGATCACACGCACCACCTGTTGTCACTCTGGTCCTCCTGTTGATTGGTTATCCCCGCCCCTCTTCAAACTCCTTCCCTTTTTTCATGCAACGTATTAAAGTAACTTATGCATGTAAATAATATCAATGGTGTAACCCTCCAAGTCAAGTCTTTTACCAGCCATATATTGTGATAATATTGCGTATTTTAGACATCACGTAAACGAAAAATAAACTTCCGGCAGCCACCTCGCTTCCAGAAGTTATCGATTACCGTGCCAGCGCCTCCTCTCTTACATGTTTAAACAGTACACATTGCAGGGGAAGCCACAGAAAATCTGATAAAGAAACATGAATTTTCGAGCAGTCAAAATATTATTCTTACTTTTACGTAGAACTTGTAAGAACATCGATGCACTTTTGTCTGGCGGGCAAGGAGCGTCTGCGCAGCCTAGGAAATGAAGAGCTCCCGCTGGAGACCTGGACGAGTTGGCTCAGGGACAGTGTGGAGATTACGTCGCTGCCGCCGCTCGCGACCGCTAGCGAAAACGGAACTCTGTGAAGTGAACTGTGCAGACCCCGACCTAACAATGCAGGCGGACATTTGGTGGCGCGTTGAGTTGTTAGATGTGCGATGTGCACCTTAAGGTATCGTGTATTTAGGGAGGTGCAATGTCTTAAGTATTTGATTTGTGTATACTTCTCACCGTTCGGATGCCCTGACTTGAGGGACATCGCGATGAGTGTGAGCTGAGCGAGCGGTAGGATGCTGCCGCTGCCACCCAGACACAAGCATCACATTGACAGTGGGTAAGCTCGCCCGCGCCAGTGACCTGCCACGCCCTCGCAGCTCGCTCCAGTCTTCAGTAAGAATAAGAATAATGACCACACACGCTCTGGGCACTAATGACACCCTCTCAGCAAGCACCTCACAAGGTAAGCTGCCGCCTTGCACTTCCAGGAGGTGGGAGTGTTCGTACATCACCCTTCTTGTCTTTCATAATTATGCAACGTGACTGAATAATGCTTTGTTTTGCTGATATGATGGAATACCAGCTCGTGGATCACCGATCACACAACTCATATCTGCGTGAAGGACAACAGCAAAACACACAACAAAAGAAATCATGTTACATCATGTCGCACGTGGTGAATATGCTTGACAAAATATCAGTCGTTCAGGTCAGAATGGTCCGCACATAGGCAGGAGGTGGATAAAGGGTTTGCGTGCACACATGATGGGTTTTGCCCGGCTTGAGGGTGCTCGGCCGTGGCGGGAAACTTATGAATTATTACGATCCACGTGAAATATTGATCTGTGGCGCCACTGGAATAACTTGAACTTAAACTTTTACAATGTTTGATCACACTATACTGCATGAAATGTTGAGTACGATGCAGGATTGTTGTCTTCTCAAGTTGACTAATGGCTGCTTAGTGGCAAAACTGCTGCCTATAGTTTTTATTCACACACACACACACACACACACACACACACACACACACACACACACACACACACACACACACACACACACACACACACACACACACACACACACACACACACACACACACACACACACACACACACACACACACACACACACACACACACACACGCACACACACACACACACACACACACACACACACACACACACACACACACACACACACACACACACACACACACACACACACACACACACACACACACACACACACACACACACACATACACCGATCGTGTCCAGCGTATCATCAGGCCGTGGGTGAATAATCCACACACAAAATATCCACATGAGTAACACCCCGGCGCGCCACTCTGTGATCCCGGGTTCAAGACTCGCTCAAGCCTTTTAAGTTTTTAAAAGCCTTTTAAGTTTTAAGTAAGAAGCGGAAAGTTATTGTCCTCCTTTTTTTCTCTCTCTTTTTTTTTTACATCTGTGCCTATAGCGCCTGTAGGCAGTGGTGACCCAGGGCTCGGATGGTAGGCCTTGGGATTCACTCGAGGGCTGTGATTGTTGGCCCTCGCCCGTGGTAGCGCAGACAGGATTTTTATAGTGACGCCTGTGATTAGACTCATTAGAAGCTCATGCCGCCGCCCTGTGTCCTCCGATGCACTCGCAATCGAAGGTAGAGTTAATGGGCAGGACATGTTGTGGGTGTTCTTAGGCCACTCGACGGTGCAGAAAGATTTTAAGTGGATTTATGGTTCTCACTCGGGGTCGAACTCGAATCACCGAGAACGCCACACGGAGACGCTAACCACTCTGCTACCGCCTCCTTGGACAAAGGGATAAGTGTGTGTGCAGTGTGTGAGGTCCCAGCCTCTATGAACTTTAAGTTCTTTCCGTAAGGGTGATAGCTGGCGATCACATGCACATGATCAAGGCTGTGATGAATAACACACACACACACACACAAACACACGCACACACACACACACACACACACACACACACACACACACACACACACACACACACACACACACACACACACACACACACACACACACACACACACACACACAAATAATAATAATAATAGTTTTATTGACCACAGTATGCAGGTATAAATATTGATATTACATAATTCCTAAATACTAACTTAAACATAATAATCATTAAACATAATTCCTAAATACTAATTTAAACAATCATTAAACTATCAACTAATTATAACTGTAGTCCACAGCATTTGCTCAATATATTAACAATTCCAGCCTTGGCTATCTAGTTACTTATAGGTATTCAGAACCTCATGAATAACTTTACAAAGAGTTGCAGGTGAAAACTGAATGGAGAATAACTCGTTCATCGTGGAGAATTTGTATAAATCTTCTGAAAACTGAAATGTCTGCTTGTCGTGACTTTCAGCAGAGCGACCACTGATTGTCATGGTCGAACTTTTCACTCGTCGAAAGTGTATCATTCAGAGTTATTGCGGATAAGCGTGATCTATGGCCATGAAAGACCGATACAATGATGATGTCTTGTACCATTTCCTATATAAAATGACAGTAGCCACGCATCTGGACCTATGGAGGACGAGGAGGAAGAGGAGTGGCAGTAAGAGGAGTAGGAGTAATAGTAGGAGGAGGAGTGGCAGTAAGAGGAGTAGAAGTAATAGTAGTAGTAGGAGGAGGAGGAGGAGGAGTGGCAGTAAGAGGAGTAGGAGTAATATTAGTAGGAGGAGGAGGAGTGGAGTAGGGCAGCGGAAGGTTGGTGAATAGGGTGGACGTGGGACGCTGGCAAGGTTAAAGCGTATCTCATTACTTAGTCAATGATTTATCGACCCACGACAGTACTTACAGGACAGAGATAAAGACAGATAAAGAAGCAGAGGCAGAGAGACATAGACACATTGACATCGATAGATACAGAGATAGAGAAAGACACACAGACACAAACACAGAGACAGACACACATATACATTAACATCGATAGATACAGATAGAGAAAGACACAGACACTGGGACAGAGAAAGACACACAGACACAGAGACAGAGAAAGACACACATACACAGAGACAGAGACAGAGACACAGAGACAGAGACACATACACAGACACAGACACAGAGACAGAGACACAAACACAGACAGAGACACAGAGACAGAGACACAAACACAGACAGAGACACAAACACAAACAGAGACACAAACACAGACACAGAGACAGAGACACAAACACAGACAGAGACACAGAGACAGAGACACAAACACAGACAGAGACACAAACACAGACACAGAGACAGAGACACAAACACAGACAGAGACACAGAGACAGAGACACAAACACAGACAGAGACACAAACACAGACAGAGACAGAAACACAAACACAGACACAGAGAAAGACACACAGACACTGGGACAGAGAAAGACACACAGACACTGGGACAGAGAAAGACACACAGACACTGGGACAGAGAAAGACACACAGACACTGGGACAGAGAAAGACACACAGACACTGGGACAGAGAAAGACACACAGACACTGGGACAGAGAAAGACACACAGACACTGGGACAGAGAAAGACACACAGACACTGGGACAGAGAAAGACACACAGACACTGGGACAGAGAAAGACACACAGACACTGGGACAGAGAAAGACACACAGACACTGGGACAGAGAAAGACACACAGACACTGGACAGAGAAAGACACACAGACACTGGGACAGAGAAAGACACACAGACACTGGGACAGAGAAAGACACACAGACACTGGGACAGAGAAAGACACACAGACACTGGGACAGAAAAAGACACACAGACACAGAGACAGACACAGAGACAGAGACACAGAGACAGAGACACAAACACAGACACAGAGAAAGACACACAAACACAGACAGAGAAAGACACATACATAGAGACAGTGAAAGACACACAGACACAGAGAGACAGAAAAACAAAGACAGACAAAGATAAATACAGAGACAGAGACAAAATGTTGAACCAGCACTATTTCAACTTTTCGAATTATCAAGAGTGAAATATGGTCGGCCCTCGTGCCACATTTATGAATAATCGCATACATTTTCCTGAAGTCTTCGTAATGACTTGATAACCTTAGCATGAAGAACGGGGTGACGACGTGAGTGACACCCACACTCGGTGCTCTGCGGCAACAAAGTTTAGCAATTTTTCGGATGACGCAATACAACTGAGTGAGGGGGGAGGGATTGTGCTGAGCCGTTCTCTGTGTGTCTGTCTGTCTGTCAGTGTTTCTGTCTGTGTGTCTGTATGTATATCTGTCTCTTTTTCTATGTGCCTTGGCTGCCTGTCTCTCTCTCTCTCTCTGTCTGTCTGTCTGTCTGTCTGTCTGTCTGTCTGTCTCTCTGTCTGTATGTCTGTATGTCTGTCTGTCTGTCTGTTTTTCTGTCTGTCTGTATGTCTGTCTGTCTGTTTCTCTCTCTCTCTTTTTCTCTCTCTCTCTCTCTCTCTCTCTCTCTCTCTCTCTCTCTCTCTCTCTCTCTCTCTCTCTCTCTCTCTCTCTCTCTCTCTCTCTCTCTCTCTCTCTCTCTCTCTCTCTCTCTCTCTCTTTCTTTCTCTCTATCTCTCTCTTATTTCTCTCTCTTTATTCGTGGAAGGTGCCGATAATGTTGATCTCTGTGACAGAGTGGTCTACAAAAGGTCATTTATACTTTGGGTTAAGACTTTGAAGGTATTGAGGTAAAATGGGAAATTTAAATCTCAAATAGACAGTCATGGAGACCAAAAACAAGAAAGCAAAATGAAACAAAAAAACCCATGAAAATCGCAATATAGAAACGTTACGGCATTTGAAGAAACTTTTTAGGCAGGAGGTAATTGAAGTGTGGAGTTGTAAATAAAGAGATGTGTAAGTTATCTCACAAAACGAAAAAAATTAACAAGGGGTGAATTTACATAAAGTATGAGACAGCGGCAAGTTCAGAAGCTGTGACTGTCTAGAAAGGGGACTCGCAATCAGACTCTTCGGTAAGTATGGGTGTCTGGGTGAGGCAGGGAAGGAGGGGAACAAGTATGGTTGTCAGAGTGAGGCAGGGAAGGAGGGGAACAAGTATGGTTGTCAGAGCGAGGCAGGGAAGGAGGGGAACAGAGCTTAAAGTTGAAGGTGACAGCAGGAGAGGACAGCGGCAGGACGAGCGTGACAGGCTGGAAGGAATTGTTAACTTGATATCTTGTTATCGCTAGCTAAAAAGGCGGCCCAAGTATGTGAAGAGGGGTGTAATTCATTGTTCAAGTTTATTGGCAGCATTCATATTTAGGTACTGGTAGTCAATAAGGAAAAGAAAATGTACAGTAGTATGTTTAACTCGAATCTTTTGTTAGCTATTTTTAACGCGAATCTATTTGTTTATTCTGTAAAGTTGACATGATCTATTTTTCAGCATCTTAGGGAACAAAATTGAATGATTAGAAACGTTTAGTATAAGGAAAGGAAAACTAGGATTAGGGGAAAATTATATATTAATGATTAGGAAAAGAAAATGACAGGGAGGGTTTTGTGATGCTGGTGGAAAAGCGGGCAAGAGTGTAGTGTTTAAGTAAAGCCCGGTTCCCACCATCCCGCTTGTACGGCCGCCGTACAACAACAATGACGTCACCATCATCACCGCTTGAGTGGTATTTGTGGTAACTGGGCACAGTTGGCAACTCCGCTCGAGCGGACACCGCCGAGCGGGAGAGATGACTTGAATTTAACTTTGTACGGCGGCCGTACAGCGGTACGGCGGTGCGGTAGACTTTGTTGTGACGTCATTGTGACGTTATTGTTGTTGTACGGCGGCCGTACAAGCGGGATAGTGGGAACCGGCCATAAAACTACTGAAAGCGTAACATTTGTATCTGTATTGAGAGATGTAACGGGAAAGCGGGCAGGAGTGTAATGTTTTAGTAACAATACTGAAAGCGTAATTTTTTTTTTTACTGTACTGAGAGATGTAACGGGAAAGCGGGCAGGAGTGTAATGCTTAAGTAACGATACTGAAAGCGTAATTTTTTTTTTACTGTATTGAGAGATGTAACAGTCCAGAAACGTCGCCTATCTTATCGTTAATCCTTCCGGTCCATAATCTTCATCTCAGCAGGTGCGAGGCGAGACAGGTGTGCGACGAGACAGATGTTCCCAGCGGCGAGAGCATCCCTAACTTAACTCCTTGAGGCCCAAAACGAAATTTCCATTGTAATTTGGCTACCATTACACGATTTTAATGGGTATGAGCAATTTTTATAGATATGACCTGTTTAGTATCCTTGTCCATTAGCCAATTTGGTATACTAAGCTACTTTTCGTAATTTTATGGCTATATAGGCGAATTTATCAAAGGAAATATCTAGGCGTGGAGGGGTTAAGAGTAATGAACCGCGGTGGCAGTTTGATAGTTTAATGAGAAGTAATTATTTTTGTTGAGGATAAAATGTTACATCCTCAAAATCATTAATGTCGCCAACAATAACTACTGCTACTACTACTATTACTACTACTTCTATACCGTAACTTTATTGCCGTCACCACCACTGTCACAACTAACCAGGACCACCACCACCATTGTTATATCTATTGTATTGTATCTATTTTCACCTCATGCCTAATTTATTGTTGCGGTATGGTATTCTTTCTATTTAATTTCTCCTCCTCCTTAACTTAATCAATTTCCTCTTCCATACTTCTCTTTATTCTTCCTCGTGTTGTTCCTTACCTCCCTTCCTTCCCATCCTTTCCTTCCTTACCTTCCCTCGTCTCCCTAAATATTCTTTCATTCTAGTCCACTACCTCTAAATTCTTTCTTCCCTTCTTTCCTTCCTCTTTCTTTTTCTTTTTTCTTTTTTTTCTTTTTTTTCTTCTTTTTTTTCCCCCTCTTTCTCTTACTACTACTGCTGTTATTGCTCTCCTACAATCTCTTGATCTCTCCCGTAAACACTGAAAGATAGTTCTTCCGCTTAGTGATTGACAGCCGAGATTACCAGTGCAGTATTTTGGTGGTATACATACGAGATGCGGGTCTTGATTTGTAAACCCACAACGTATATCTATCGCCATTGTGAACGACTCTATCACAAACACACCGGTGGAGACATGATCGTCCAGTAACCAGGTTTTGTGTCGCGTAAGGAGAATAGGACAGGATCAGTGTGTGTGTGTGTGTGTGTGTGTGTGTGTGTGTGTGTGTGTGTGTGTGTGTGTGGTGTGTGTGTGTTCGATGAAGACAATATTCATTATAAAACAGTTCGCTTGCCTCACCATCCTCACTGACATCCACGTCTTTCTGTTGTTCCCACTAAGACATCGAGGTCGTAGGTGTTGTAGACATACTGGGTGAATTTGGACGATGCTTTCCTTGTATCGCTACGGGTATACTACGATCTCTCTCTCTCTCTCTCTCTCTCTCTCTCTCTCTCTCTCTCTCTCTCTCTCTCTCTCTCTCTCTCTCTCTCTCTCTCTCTCTCTCTCTCTCTCTCTCTCTCTCCCAACAAGCTACCCAACACTAAGGGACCGGGATGCAACACAATGCCATGATAATACCTAGCGTTATCTTCTTCGTCATCGTCTCCGTCAGTGGTACAACATAACTTCCATACACTGATCTTCCCGCCACTGTGTCCTGTTATCTCTACCACGTTACTGTCCTCGCTTCACGGCACTTTCTTGTCTTCACCCCTTCCTTGTCTTCGCCCCTTGTCTTCACCATAACACCACCACCATGACAATGAGGATCATAGCTACGCCTGTATTGTGTGTCGACAGATATTGACATTTAGCCGTCCACAGAGGTTGGTTGGAGACATGGAGTGAAAATATCTTACGGTTCTGTTAAGTGAGGGTCTTTATGGCATATTCTTCAGACACAGTACGGTCAGGATATCCGTAAACTCCTGATGAAATGCCTTTTGTTTAAATTCTTTAAGCCTTACCAAAGACTACTGTATACTGGAAATAGCCCTAACTGAATAGCATGTCCAGTAAACAGTAGTCTTTGGCCTTACATTATCGTTTTTGTTATCAATCATGTGATGTTAATTTTCCTAGTTTTTGAATTTGTAGATGGTGTTCTAGTTCTTGTACTGTCCTTACATCGTCGAGCGTCCACTATAATTATGTTCACAGCTTTTATTGCTTGATTTTTGTACCTTGCCTCGCATTTTGTCGGTGGTGATACACTGCGTGCTGGAAAACAGGCGTCTGGGAATTACTCATCTAAATACTTTAATGATTCTTCGAAAGGCCGATGAAATGTCAGAATTGTAGTAAAAAGGACGTGTTTATCAAGGCAGATTTTTATTTACTTTCTCTTTTTACTTCTGGTGATGAAATATTAATATCTGGATCGTATGCCATCAAGGGCAATAGCAGCCTGTAAGTGAAGGGATATATTAGATCACAGGTTCTCAAGCTTTTTTGACCAGCGACCCTCCTAAATAATTTCGAACGTCTTGGCCAACCCTCCCCCCTTACCAAAGCATTTCCGACAATCTGACACAAATGCACACACACACACACACACACACACACACACACACACACACACACACACACACACACACACACACACACACACACACACACACACACACACACACACACACACACACACACCTCTCTATTTTTTTTCTCGCTCTTCTTTATTTCACACACACACACACACACACACACACACACACACCACACACACACACACACACACACACACACACACACACACACACACACACCACACACACCACACACACACACACACACACACACACACACACACACACACACACACACACACACACACACACACACACACACACACACACACACACACACACACACAGACATACAAGTGAAGTCCTATTGCTCCTTATCATGACATTTTAAGTAGGCTATATTCGGTACATCATTAATATATTAATAAAACCGCAACCAGTGCAAATTTTACTCCATATTCTTGCTGTAATTATTTCATTAGTTATTTATCTAAGGCCTAAGAAGACAGTCATTGAATTGATTGAATATTGATAAAAAATATTGATAGAAATGTTGGTATTAATATAACCAATATTGGTTATCAGCGCGCCAAAGCATTGTTCGCGACATCATAACACAGCGCTTCCATACGGGAATTCAGAAAATGTACTCTATGGCAGCCTACTGACTTCCGAGAGAGATATCTTACATATGGCAGCTTGTTTAAGGCACGGGCAGTCCATCAAGACCGTTGAGGAATGTTCAGATGCCACTTGTCAATTATAATTATAGACGAAGCATTTTAAAAAGTATCGCCTTCCTTCCCGCGAGTAATTTGAACAGACGCGCATTGGTATAACTATCATTATTTGCATAATGAGTGGCAAGAAAGACCTAACAAAGGAGCAAATTAAAGGTATTGTATCTCTACACAAGGCAGAGAGGCCAGTGGAAGAAATATCAAGGATTGTGGATGTTACGAGGAGATGTGTGCATAAGTGGGTGGAAAGTTAAACGGTGGGTTGGCGGTGTCGCGGCAGCCGCGACACCAGAACATTATAAGTGGCCAGGGCGAGGATGTAAAACCTCAGCAAGCACCCTAAATGTCATGAAACGTCAAGTGGATGCCCATCCTCAATTAAGAGCAAGAAAAATATTGCGATATGACTTTTACATCCTCGCCCTGGCCACTTATAATGTTCTGGTGTCGCGGCTGCCGCGACACCGCCAACCCACCGTTTAACTTTCCACCCACTTATGCACACATCTCCTCGTAACATCCACAATCCTTGATATTTCTTCCACTGGCCTCTCTGCCTTGTGTAGAGATACAATACCTTTAATTTGCTCCTTTGTTAGGTCTTTCTTGCCACTCATTATGCAAATAATGATAGTTATACCAATGCGCGTCTGTTCAAATTACTCGCGGGAAGGAAGGCGATACTTTTTAAAATGCTTCGTCTATAATTATAATTGACAAGTGGCATCTGAACATTCCTCAACGGTCTTGATGGACTGCCCGTGCCTTAAACAAGCTGCCATATGTAAGATATCTCTCTCGGAAGTCAGTAGGCTGCCATAGAGTACATTTTCTGAATTCCCGTATGGAAGCGCTGTGTTATGATGTCGCGAACAATGCTTTGGCGCGCTGTGTACCTTGATAAAAGATGTAAAAGAATAATCGTGAATGAATTATGACATTCAAATGGTGTTTTTGATGCATTTTTTCACATTCTAAAAATCTTTTCGCGACCCCTTTCCCAAACCACCTCGCTACCCCTAAAGGGATCACGGCCCCTAGTTTGGGAAGCCCCGTATAAGGTGATGGAGGGACAACACTTGTGAGTGTGGCGGCAAGTTTGGCAGCGGCGCCACCAAGGCACTCACGCTGAATGAAGTTTTTGGTTTTCGTCCTTGGTGAAGGATACACTTCCTTGTATCCTTGTTCCTTGGAATAGATACATGTCAAACCACCAACACATTTCTGTGCAGGAACATCTATGATTTTTTTTTACATGCATGTATTTTGTCCCTTGTATTGCTTATATATTATTTTTACATATAACTTATAGCGCCTGTAGGCAGTATTACTTCCAGGGCTCAGATGTTAGGCCGTGGAGGTTTTGAGGGCTATGATTGTTGGCCCTCACCCTTGGTGGTGCAGGCAGGATTTTTATAGTGGCGTCTGTAATTAGAGGCTCATGCCGCCCCCCTGTGTTCTCCAATGCACTCGCCGTCGGAGGTAGAATTAATGGGGCAGCATGTGGGTCTTCGGTTACTCTACGATTGCCGAAAATATTTAGCACCTGACGAGATTCGAACTCAGAACAACGAGTTCGCCACTTGCAGGGGATAACCACTCGGCCACCGCCTCCCCAAAAGTCCCCAGTATAAAGGGCAACACCCTCTAGAATCTCCCCTCTCTAGAGTTCTCCAGGGAGAGCAAGGCACCAGGCCCTGACGTCCCCCGGGCTAGGTCAACGACCCATTCTCAACCACTCCTCGCCCGCCCACAACAGATCCTGCCAAACTATCCTAAATGTTCCAGCTGTCCTACAACACCACTCAGCAACACGGAAATATGGACAGATGGTCGTGATACTGTGGGCGGTTTGCTTTTTTATATGTAGCTTTTTCTTTTACTTCTTTATACGTTGTTTTTTTTGTACATTTTTCTATCGTAGCCTCCGAAAGACTGGGTTTTGGGAATGACAAAGACTTCGAAGCAGAAGCCTGAATGACGTGGAAGAAAGTGTAGGAACTTGTGCTATAGAGGAGTTTCAGCATGAATCATGAAGGAAACACCAGGGTAGAAATCAATAACAATGCCAGTCTCACCCCACACGAAGAACCACAAGCGACCATTACGTGACATCTGAGATACTTCCGCATTGTCCGCGGCTCCCAACCATTCTCCGCCCCAAAGACTCGGGTTAAAATATCACAGAAATTGTTAAAACATTTCATCTGAAAGACTCGCATGACTGACTACACCTACAAAACAGCATTGGCAGATAAGGGGTCAGTAAAGGTCGAGGATGGAGTACGAAATACTTCCATAAACAACGCTGCTGAAATTCTGAATCTTGGACAAAAAGAGGAAAGAGAAAAAAATCCTTAAGTCTCGTCTGTGCAGTGTTGTGAAGAACATCGACGAAATATTCAGAGCAGACGGATAAGAGTCTCCCAGTGTTCCTTGACAAAAAGAATCCCTCTGAGAGATAGGAAGAAAAAATCATTCGGCGAGGAATTCTAAAGGTCACTGGTCGTCGTTTGTAT
>JACEEZ010024777.1:431926-454426 GCA_016584305.1 Chionoecetes opilio | reverse complement strand
TTATGGTCGTCAGCGCGCTAGTTAAGAGTGAACCTTAACTGCAATACTGTGATCTTAGACGGTAATATTTCAGTCCTGTGTCGCTGTAGTTTGTCTTCTTTTCTGATGGTTAAAATAGTCGTGGTAATCAAGGTGCCTCGTTGTCTTTGATTTTCTATGTCGAATTATGACTCTAAATATAGATTTTATAAATTTATATTAATATTAAAATAATATTGATAGATTATATAATTAGATTGAACAAGATGTATTAGAGTCTAATACATCTTGTCCAATCTAGAATGATGAGTTTTACAGTTGTCATGCGATTAAAATTTTGTTTCATTTTCATCACCCAACACATTCTAATTCAGCGTGGAAATATCATTGTTTTCCGGATTGCAGATATTTGTTGTTATATACGATCACGCGCCTTTCACTATACGCAAGACACTAGAGTGAATAGCGTGTGAGGAGGTGTGGTTGAAAAGTGAGTGAGTTACAACACTATATTAAATTATAACTGACTCAGCGAATGTCCGACACCAAATAGAAAGAGAGAGAGAGAGAGAGAGAGAGAGAGAGAGAGAGAGAGAGAGAGAGAGAGAGAGAGAGAGAGAGAGAGAGAGAGAGAGAGAGAGAGAGAGAGAGAGAGAGAGAGAGAGAGAGAGAGAGAGAGAGAGAGAGAGAGAGAGAGAGAGAGAAGAGAGAAGAGAGAGAGAGAGAGAGAGAGAGAGAGAGAGAGAGAGAGAGAGAGAGAGAGAGAGAGAGGAGAGAGAGAGAGAGAGGAGAGAGAGAGAAAAGAGAGGAGAGAGAGAGAGAGAGAGAGGAGAGAGAGAGAGAGAGAGAGAGAGAGAGAGAGAGAGAGAGAGAGAGAGAGAGAGAGAGAGATGAAGAGATAGATAGAGAGAGAGTTAGAGATAGATAGAGAGAGAGTTAGAGATAGATAGCTAGATAGATAGATAGATAGATTGAGATAGAGAGGGCGTTAGATAGATAGATAGATAGATAGATAGATAGATAGATAGATAGATAGATAGATAGATATAGAGAGGACTAAAAAGTAAAAGAAAATAAGAAGATTAGATGTGAAACTGTGCATGGTGTTAATCCGCCGTGGTGAGGTATCGGGCAAGGCGTGGCATACAAAAGACCGCCTCCGATGTAGGTCAGCTGACAAGTGACTCCTACACGACCAGCGTCACGAAACAAAGACTCTGGGTCACTAGGCAACTAGCAAACACAAGCATCAAAGGTTGGCTGAGCACCGGCTTGTGTCTATGGTCAGGTGTTGGGGGGATCGATGCAGCCGTGGAGGTTGAAGCTGTGTGGCTGTTGCATGCTGTGCCTCGGTCCCGTTTAAACAGACCAACACAGGAAAAACAAACAAACTGATTTATATGTAAGAAAAAAAGAAGTTTAGGACCTTTAACACCTCTTCCTAAGAAAAATAACATAAAAAATGAGGATTCAGTAAAAATATAATGAGCTATCAATATTAATTTGCTGAAGAAAATGTAAGTTGTCGAAATCAAATCGAAAAAATAAAACAACGCAGGAAAAACAAACAAACTGATTTATATGTAAGAGAGAAAGTTTAGGACCTTTAACACCTCTCCCCCAGAAATACATATAAATAAAAGCATAAATAAGCGTTCAGTAAATATATAATGAATATCAACATTTATTTGCCCAAGTTGTAAGAAATCAAATAAGTTGTAAGAAATCAAAGAAGAAATAAGGAGTAGGAAATTCAAATAAGTTATAAAAAAGAAGTAAGAAATAAGTTGTAAGCTGTGGAAATCAAATTGCTAAATAAATCAATGATCGCAATGAGACAGTTATATGGTGAATGACAAAGATTCCAAGTCGTGTTTAAGGTATCAGACTTTCAAGGTATACTGCGGCATCAAATCTTCCTTCCTGAAGTAGGCGCCACATGCACCACCACAGGTCTCGCCTCAACCATCGAGTGAGCAAAGCCATTTTTTTTTTTTTTTATTCTTTTTTTTTCAGGAAAGCTAGAGAGGTGGACTGCTCATCAATTTTCAACTCCTATTTTCTTTCATACTTTCTCCTTTTTTCCTCTTGTTCTGTCCCTCCCCTTCCTCAACCAGAGAGAGGTTGAGGAAAGGGAGGGATGAAACAAGAGGAAAGAAGGAGAACATATGAAAGACAGTGCACTCTTAGAAAAAAAGGGTAGGAAAAGGGTATTTGTAGTGATGAAATACTGCTACCCTTTTTCTACCCTTACAAATATACCTTTTCGGATCGACGCAAATATACTCTTTTCCAACCCTCTCGTCTAAAAAGGGTAGATAAAGGGTTGATGAAGGGTATAATCGGCAGCATTACCCTCCAGCCTGGACATAGGGTTTAAAAAGGGTAGTGATGGTGCGATGTAACAATTCTACCCTTAATATTCTGAGAGTGTAGGAGTTGAAAGTTGGTGGGCAGTCCATCTTGCTGAGTCTGGTTTGGTGTTTTTCAGTAGTTGTATGATGGATTGTGTTTTGGTTTAGGGAGGTTGGCAGTGTATGTGGTGTAATGTTTCATGTTGTGTGTAGTGGTGTGTACGTGTATTTGATGTTTGTGCATGTGTACATTGTGTTGTGTTTGTTTGAAAGTGTAAGGGTGCGACACCGAGGTGTGTGTGTGTGTGTGTGTGTGTGTGTGTGTGTGTGTGTGTGTGTGTGTGTGTGTGTGTGTGTGTGTGTGTGTGTGTGTGTGTGTGTGTGTGTGTGTGTGTGTGTGTGTGTGTGTGTGTGTGTGTGTGTGTGTGTGTGTGTGTGTGTGTGTGTGTGTGTGCGCGCGCATAAGGGTGTATTCGGTCACACATGCATTGATTGATTGAGAGGAGGGCACTTTATACTTATCTTTTCAATACAAATTAGCATAATACGTATACATGCACATACACATAGACACGAACAAAGGTAAACGCCATAAGGAAAACGCGTGTTAAAATTACTCTATATTTGAAAACAATCTGAATATTTTTCCAATCACAGTTGGTGTAAAGGACCCATCATAATATGCGATGTACTGTATAGATAAGTTTGCAGCGGAATCATCTGGCATTCTATTTATATCCGTAGCGGGCGTATCAGCTTTAACGCGGTGCTATTCAGGTCAAGAAAAAAAGAGTGCGTGGGCGGCAGGATACTTCTGGCGGGAGGGGAAGCGAACTGCAGGAACCCAAGTCCGTCTGCGGGTGGCTGATTGGGCGTCCAGGAGGGAAACGCACTGACTATTATTTTTACGTTTCAATGTTGCGCAGATCATGTATAGTCTATTTTTTTTATTATGGTCAAAATGCACTAAGGAAGCCACGCCCCCTGCCTCCCCTTCTATTCTACGGGACAGCTGATTCCTCGTATCATCACTACCAATCACAATATCTTCACTACTTAACAGCGCGTGACCACTGGACAGAGCAATCTTCACTACAGAGGGAGTTTTGATTTTGTCACCCTCTGTAGTGAAGATTGCTCTGTCCAGTGGTCACGCCGCTGTTAAGTAGTGAAGATGTTGTGATTGGTAGTGATGATACGAGGAATGCACCAATCAGCTGCCCAGTAGAATAGAAGGGGAGGCAGGGGGCGTGGCTTACTTAGTGCATTTTGACCATAATAAAAAAAATAGACTAGTGGCGGTGTTGATAGAAGTGGTAGCAGTAGCAACAAAAATATCCGTCATGTTTCTTTAGCAATTTCAAGCAAATATGAAGATGCGATGACGTTCCACCTCAAGAAATCAATAGTAACAGAACATAATTATAAAATAGTCGTCAAATAAACTGACATCATTTTTCCGTTTTGATGTTGCGCAGATCATGTAAATAATTTCACGCCAATATGAAGATGCGATGATGTAGCTACCAACTCAAGAAATCAGCAGTAACCAAATATAGAATAAATAATACTAAATCTAACCTAACCTAAAGATAAACAGTCCAATAAACTGACATATTTCACAAAGACAGCGAGGAAATTACTGATCTCTGTTATACTTGGATAGGTGATCATCTCCGTTCTTGAGATTACACCCATGGCAGACATCCTTGAATTCTAATAAGCCGAAGAATATATTAAAACCCTCGCTAATAACGCTCACTAACATTACTTAAGATTGTACATTATGGTTATTATTCTTTCCCAATCTTTACCTATTTGTCTTCGCATATTCGCAAAGTTTTCCCTGAATTTTACGGTCCTAATAGCTGGTCAAAGATATCGTATATCATTATTTATCACTTTTAACTCAATGCTTGCCTAATATTGCTAAAGAAACACTACTAATATTTATGTTGCTGCTGCTACCACTTCTATTGACACCACCACCATCACCACTATTATTACTATTGCTAGCTGCTACTACTACTATTACTACTTCTATTACTACTACTACTACTGCTACTACAACTACTACTACCTCTACTTCTATTACTACTACTATATAATTATTAAAACTACTACTTCTACTCCTACTACTACTACTACTACTACTATACTACTACTACTACTACTACTACTACTACTACTACTACTACTACTACTACTACTACTATTACATTTGCACGTATATTGGATATGTCCAGAACCAGAACTGAGAACTCACTAGACAATTATATTTAAACATTTTCGTGTATGCCCTGGAGCAGGATTCAGGGACGCGACACACATCCAGGCCATTGATAAACTGTTCCATGTTTTTCCTGTGGCGCCTTTGATGCATCAAGCTCTTACGAGTGACAGTGGGTCAAGTGCAATAAGTTTTAATGGATGCCTGGATGGATTCGAGGTGAAATACTGCTTTCGGTTGCCAGACACAATATACAAAATTGATAATGAGTTTCAGCAGAAAAGACATTTGGCATACCAGAACATGATGCATGCTTCTGTTTTTATCCGCACGTATGTTATGTTAAAGATTACAGAATATAGAAATAATGGGTTTCAACAAAAAAGACATTTGGCATACCAGAATATGTATGAATGCCTCTTTTTTTTTTAGCTGTTTAAAGGAATCAGCTCACGTATTGGCAGTTCCCGTAAAACACGTACTTAAAATTTCAATAGGGTTGCCCAATATAGTATAGAAAGAGTCTAATACTCCCCACAAAGGCCAAGGGAATAGAGATTAAATCAATAGAGATCTTAATTCCCTTGGCAATGCTCCCCACCTCATTCCTGAATTTTGGCTGGGAAAAAGCGCATCTGGCAAAGCTGCAGGTAATCAGTGTTTTCAAGCTCGCGAGGCCAGACCATTAACTACCCTGTCAAGGATCCCGTGCAGGTGTTTTCCTACCAGGCCAGGCATCAAGGAGGAGGATTTGCCATGAGGACATCAGCGGAAGGTTTACCTCTATGTTGATGTCCGTGAATGTATGAAAGAAAGAAGTGAAGAAAAAGAATCGGAAATAAGGTCATAGAATTATCGAATCAAACCAAATCTATAACTTTTAAGGTGTTACGTTTTTTTCTTGAGACTTTTTCCGATAACCGATAAAAGATTGCTCTTTTTCGCTGTTACTTTTTTCCTTGATACTTTCTTTCCGATAACCGATGTGAGGTTGCTCTTTTTCGGTGTTACTTTTTTCCTTGATACTTTCTTACAGATAACCGATGTGAGGTTGGTAAATAGTGATACTGCAGGAATGACTGTTGAGAAAGCCATGTTTGATCACCACCGTCCTGGGCCGTGGCAGTTAATTAGTAGAGGAGATTCCTGCCATGTGTCTGTCTCCTTTACCTTCACGCCCGTTAATATGAGCATGAAAAAATAAGGAAGCTACAAGAGGCCGTGATACTTATACACGTGCACATGGTAGTTCCTGTATGCTTGTGTCAGTCTGCCGTGTCCGGTGTCCGTAATCTGCATAGCTTTGTTTGATCTCTCGTCTCGATGGGTCTTTATGTCAATCTTAGTAAACCACAACTTTACCAATCGCCATTCGTTATAATTTCACTGATGATACTGAAGGCACATTATTCACATTTAGTATCTTGTTATTTTCTGTAGGCGTGTTTTCTTTGTGTTTTCTTTGTGTATGCAAGACTACGAAATATCAAGCTCGCCACACCATTGTCAGCAGGTCTCTCATAGCACTACCATCTTCAACAAGACACATGGATATCTTATGTCCCTCCTCACCACCAGCATGCGTGTATGAGACCTATACTCGCCGCAAGTTAATTTGGCGAAAATGGGGCCCCTTCACTCCCCCCTTCCGAACGCACGGGATTGGCTGATGTGTTGGGTGTTGGGTGAGAATGCCTTACTCCAAGTTCCGCCCTAAAGCCCCAACACCCAACACCTTAGTCTCTTATTCTCCTTATTATAGTCTCTTATACAGTATAAAACGTAGTGTATAAACCGTTAAATTATTTCGTGTTCGTGTGGCAGTTCTGGTTTTCTTCGAGGGTATCAACAACACCTCTGGTTAAGGACAATGTTGCACTCTTATGGAGTTACATAATAGCCTATGTAATATTAGCCAACGCATGATTGTCATTTCAATATTTTAGTGAGTATTTTTGAAATCATATCTAGATGAAAAGTGGATTTAATCATGAAAAATGTCAAGGGTTCAGTTCCGGCATTAATCTAATAGTGTCATCAAGAAAAGCGATCCAGGAAGATAATGCCATGCCATCATAACAGTGCTATACCCCCTAATGCCTGGCGTGCTGCTCACAGGCCAGGGGGGGGAGGGGGGATTGAGGTCACTGAACTTCGCCTGTGGACACTCATCAACAAGGTGATCTAAATGGATTGCCGACCATTAAATTATTTCCGTCTTATTTGTTGACAGATCGCGTATTGGTATGCACACATTGATATGCAAAGTGGTATGTGTGTGTATGTGTGTGTGTGTGTGTATGTGTATGTGTGTGTGTGTATATGTGTGTGTGTGTGTGTGCGCGTGCGGATAGTTTGCGTAGATGTAATGCGCATATGTGAAAAGATGTGTTCCCATATTATAGTGTAACGCGAGAAATTACATTAATAGGGGAAGAGATGAAATAACACATAAGTATCAATAAGCTAACGAGGAATTTTCCTCCACGCCTCATTCCTGAATCACTGGTTAGGCTTATATTTTAAACCAGTAGTAATTAGACACGTAGCGAAACGAGGTGAGAACGGGGATTCTAGGTTAGAATAATTATAGAAGCAGCTCGACGTTCGTTGAGTTAAGTCGCCTGTGGGGAGGTGATATTCTCGCCCTTGGTAAAGGTATGTTGTGAAATGTTTGTCAACTAGAGATGTAGACATGACTTACTGGTGATTCTTTTTTGTTGACCAAGACTAATGAAGTGCATTACTTAGGGTCCCAAGGTAGGATGCTGTTGGCGGACCAGGGGGCCAAGCGCTCACAAATTAGCAGAGGGGGCAACCACAACATGTCACAGCCAGCCGTGTGAGGACAAGGAGAAAAGAAGGAAATAGAAAAATAAGTGAGAGGGAAAACAGTTGGAAGTGGGATAGACTACGTATACATTATATTAGGATAACGACTTGAGCATTACATGTGCGTATCGTTAAGGGGTAACAGTGCGACTGAAGTTACCAAAGATAGTAAACTATATTAGGATAACGACTTGAGCATTACATGTGCGTATCGTTAAGGGGTAACAGTGCGACTGAAGTTACCAAAGATAGTAAACTATATTAGGATAACGACTTGAGCATTTCGCGTGCGTATCGCTAGGAGGGAAGGAAGACTTAATATTAAGATAACTTGTGAATGTATAATAACTACATAATGGAGACAGTAAAGAGTTAAATATATTATAATTAGAAATATATTAACGCGTTATCATTCTGTTTCCAACCAGTTCTTACATATTTTCTTAAATCTTTTATTTTTGTTCAATCATATATTTTTTCCCACTTAATGTGGGTGGTGGCAGCGGAGTAACCAGGACTGTAAGAGTACACTCCCAAGGTGGGCACTACATAATGGTAACATTAGGATAGATGGTCAAAATGATCACTACATTTTGGTGACAGCGGTTTGGATCCATTCGATGGTATCCGCGTACCCACGAGCCAACTAACGCCTTGTTAGTTAGTTTTTTTGTCAAGTGCCAGTTACCTAGTGATCACATACTGTACAGTATGGGGTGTATAGAGTATAGGTGTACAGAGTACCGTTAGTGATTATGACTAGTTCGCTCAGACCGTGGAGGAAGATGATACTAACGTAACAGTAGGCCCGGGTTACCCACATGCTAACATAGACGCTGATAAAGACATTAGTGATGGCCTGGAAAAGCCGAAGCGGAGTAGTGAAAGGGTGCGGCATGAAATACGCACACCTCCGACCCGCTGTTGAACATGAAAGTGATGTGGGTAGCGCGTATGCAGTGTGTTTATGGGTGATGTAGGATGCGTAAAGGTAGTGTGGATGTGGGTGATGTGACACTACATCCACGTGTGGATGCAGTGTGGAACGATGCCGAGTGGAAGTGGATAGTGATGTGTGTGGAAGTGGATGGATGATGAATGTGTGGAGACGGGGCTTGTATTCCACACTTAACGCTAATGTAGGGCAGGATGTCATGTAAAAGGTGCGGTAAGGTTAGGTTACCGTACCTTACGTTTAGATTAACATTAGGATAGAGGTAACGGCTCATGTAGAACTAGACGCCCTACAAGTAAGCAACTTTACGGGTTGTCGTGGCAGTATAATGGCCACCTTAGAAAATTTGCTTTAGAGTGGTAGTAATGGAGGAGGAATTTGTACACTAACACCATCTTGAGAGAGGAGGCCAGTGAAGAGATACGTGCTTATTATAATGACAGAAGTGTTAATCTCTCGTGAGAGAGAGATTAAGTTTCACCACTTTCTCTAGTGAGAGAGAGAAAGAGAGAGAGATGAAGGTCCCCTAGAAAGAATGTAAAGGTTAGAAATTCTTGCTTTAGAGGGTGCACACAGATTGCACTGAACACTAAACCCGCTAGGTTGTCGTTAGACCCAAGGATGTGCTTGGCTCTGAGCTTTGCTCGTTGGGTGGATAGACGCAGGAGTATGTATGCCTCGCAAAGGAGGTGAGCCTTATCCCAAGTATTGAGGGTATGGATTAAATCCAGTCGTGATTTCTCCCTACGCACCTACGCCCAGGATTAGTGGGGTATAAGAAAATAACCATTGCAGACTAGAGGGACGAGTCCAGTCGCGACTCTATAGGGCTTCGGCCTTGACAAATAAGAGGAAGTGAGAAGGTTCTCATTTGAAGGGAGTGAAGGCATTACATTAAATATGTATTCCCCAAACTGGTCAAATCTACTCTGGGTGAGGGAAGTGATAAGTTAAGAATACATACTATCTCATTTTGTTGTAAATTTGTTGGAAGAATTGGAATGTGCGGGATGAGAATATTTGTTTGTGAGTGATAGAAAATCCTAAGAAAATTTATATGAAATTTTGTGTTATGTATATGATAAAAAAAAAATTATTTTTAGTTAGATATCCGGTAGGATGCTTGATGAAGGACTGAGGCATAAGGAAATTTTTTTTTTGGGGGAAGAAGCTATGTAACGCGAGAAATTACATTAATAGGGGAAGAGATGAAATAACACATAAGTATCAATAAGCTAACGAGGAATTTTCCTCCACGCCTCATTCCTGAATCACTGGTTAGGCTTATATTTTAAACCAGTAGTAATTAGACACGTAGCGAAACTAGGTGAGAACGGAGATTCTAGGTTAGAATAATTTTAGAAGCAGCTCGACGTTCGTTGAGTTAAGTCGCCTGTGGGGAGGTGATATTCTCGCCCTTGGTAAAGGTATGTTGTGAAATGTTTGTCAACTAGAGATGTAGACATGACTTACTGGTGATTCTTTTTTGTTGACCAAGACTAATGAAGTGCATTACTTAGGGTCCCAAGGTAGGATGCTGTTGGCGGACCAGGGGGCCAAGCACTCACAAATTAGCAGAGGGGGCAATCACAACATGTCACAGCCAGCCGTGTGAGGACAAGGAGAAAAGAAGGAAATAGAAAAATAAGTGAGAGGGAAAACAGTTGGAAGTGGGATAGACTACGTATACATTATATTAGGATAACGACTTGAGCATTACATGTGCGTATCGTTAAGGGGTAACAGTGCGACTGAAGTTACCAAAGATAGTAAACTATATTAGGATAACGACTTGAGCATTACATGTGCGTATCGTTAAGGGGTAACAGTGCGACTGAAGTTACCAAAGATAGTAAACTATATTAGGATAACGACTTGAGCATTTCGCGTGCGTATCGCTAGGAGGGAAGGAAGACTTAATATTAAGATAACTTGTGAATGTATAATAACTACATAATGGAGACAGTAAAGAGTTAAATATATTATAATTAGAAATATATTAACGCGTTATCATTCTGTTTCCAACCAGTTCTTACATATTTTCTTAAATCTTTTATTTTTGTTCAATCATATATTTTTTCCCACTTAATGTGGGTGGTGGCAGCGGAGTAACCAGGACTGTAGAGGACACTCCCAAGGTGGGCACTACATAATGATAACAAAGGTGTAGATGGTCAAAAAGAACACTACAATAGCATTATGTACATAAGTGTAATTGGAATATAAAGATGTACACATTGCGGGCTGGGTATGTACAGTACAGGTGGGATGCGTACAAACGATAAGGTATAGGGTATGGTGGTTATAGTGCGTGTATGGAGCATCACCTGTGGATTGCGTCGGATATTAACAACGTAAGGAGTCTGCAAATTGTCTTTAAACAGTTTCTGGTTTAGAACCCAATATAATAGGAGTGTTGTGTGTGGTGGTGATGTGCACGATACGATGGACGAAATGGGAATGGAATATCCTGAAAAACAAAAACGGGAAAAGCAGTTGTGTGGGGCTAAAATGAAGTGTTTTTGACAGTAATCCTCTCCATGTGAGGCTACGTTCAGATGATGGATTAAAAGTATACACTGTTACTAGAATGTCTGTAGTATTCTATGGTCAGGATATGTTAGATTATAAGCTCTTAAGTGATTTAAAGTCAGGCTACGGTAATGGATTGAAAAGTTATATTAGAACATAAGAACATAAGAACGCAAGGAAGCTACAAGAGGCCGCGAGACCTATGTGGTAGTTCCTGTTCTTTATTATATTGTTCTTTACTATATTTTGTATAGTTCTTCAATCTATTGTTCTTTGAGTGTTTGTAGTATTTTTAGCCAGACGTCAGGCTTTCACTCGGCATAACGAAGGCACAGAGGGAGCAATAACAATAATATGCCTCCAGTACTACCAGAATACACGGAAAACCTACATATTTAACTGGCACAACCCCTTTTGTAAGTTTCTTCCTACTAGCTATACATAGATCGGCAATAAGCGGAGTTTGTTATGTCCATTTTTTTTTGTCCTTGGCCTGTTTTGTAAGTCTCTTTCTAGTAGCTCTATATACAGAGACTTCCCAGTAGCTCTATATACAGAGACTTCCCAGTAGCTCTATATACAGAGACTTCCCAGTAGCTCTATATACAGAGATTTCCCAGTAGCTCTATATACCGAGACTTCCCAGTAGCTCTATATACCGAGACTTCCCAGTAGCTCTATATACCGAGACTTCCCAGTAGCTCTATATACAGAGACTTCCCAGTAGCTCTAATACCGGGGACTTCCAGTAGCTCTATATACCGAGACTTTCCCGTAGCTCTATATACCGAGACTTCCCAGTAGCTCTATATACCGAGATTTCCCCGTAGCTCTTATACCGAGACTTCCAGTAGCTCTTTTATACAAAGACTTCCCAGTAGCTCTAAAATACCGAGACTTCCCAGTAGCTCTATATACAGAGACTTTCCATAGCTCTATATACAAAAGCTTCCCAGTAGGGTTCTATATACAGAGACTTCCCAGTAGCTCTATATACAGAGATTTCCCAGTAGCTCTATATACAGAGACTTCCCAGTAGCTCTATATACAGAGATTTCCCAGTAGCTCTATATACAGAGATTTCCCAGTAGCTCTATATACAGAGACTTCCCAGTAGCTCTATATACAGAGACTGGAAATAAGCGAGGTTTCTGTTACGTCCATTTTTGTCTGCCCTTGGCCTGTCACTTACGATGTAAAAAAAAGGAAAAAGAAATAAAAGTAAATACCAATAGAAAAGACTAAGATAACCAATAGTTTTTTGTAGTATTAGTTTGTACAGGCATATTTTTGTACTTGTTCAGTTTGCACCATTAGGTAGGAAAAATATATATAAGGAAATACCAATAAAAGAAGTATATAAAAGATTAGCATGACCAATCGTTTTTTGTAGTATTAATTTGTACAGGCATATTTTTGTATTTTGTTCATAGTTTGCATTATTAGAGAAACTGTGCGAGGGTTGTAGGCGGGGTGTGTAATGCTTTAAATTGCTTTTACAACGATATGTGCCGCCATGATGCATATACTACTACTACTACTACTACTAATAATAATAATAATAATAATAATAATAATAATAAATGATGCATATGCTACTACTAATACTAATACTAAAAATAATAATAATAATAATAATTTTATTTCGCCCGAAGGCATACACGGCAAAAAATAAACATAATATACATACAAAAAAAAGAAGGATATGAACTTAAGTACTATCTAAATTTGTACAGGTATATTTTTGTATTTGTTCACAATTTGCACTATTACGAAGGCTGTGCAAGCTTTGTGTAGGCGGGATGTGTAATGCTTTTATGTGTATACGTGCCGTGATGATGCATATGCTGTCTATCAAAAGTTAATTGGACACCCACACGACCGCTAATGGGTAGATGCAGATGAATTATGGGTTTAACGAGTGGTGGGATAACTAGAACCCATGACGAAGAACCTGAATTATCCTCATGTCAGTACTTAATCTATTCTACTTCATCTTTTCCGCTTAATACATGCTGATATAGACCACTTTACTTCCAATTATTTCCTGTTTTAAGACATGACTCACAGGCACAAAGCCCTCTACACGCGCAGCCACACACACACACACACACACACACACCACACACACACACACACACACACACACACACACACACACACACCCACACACACACACACACCACACACACACACACACACACACACACACACACACACACACACACACACACACACACACACACACACACACACACACACACACACACACACACACACACACACACACACAACACACACACACACACACACACACACACACACACACACACACACACACACACACACACACACACACACACACACACACCAGAAGTGGGCACCGCAAACGAAAATCCACTTCCGCAAACGCAAATCCGCAAACCCCAATCCTTACGTTCCGCAACCGCAGGTCCGCAAATTTCTTGAAGTTCACACTTCCGCAACCGAAAGTCCGCAAACCGCAAACTACCTAATATATTTATTCTCGTTACTCCCCAAAAGCAGACACTGGAATTTGGAAAGACTTATGGTCAGTTTAGTTACCGACGTGCCTTGCTACTCCTCTCTTGCAGGATTTCGGCTCATAAGAAAGCAGAATACTGTTCTATATAGAGTTTGCCGGTACAATACTCCCCAAATTCTCTCTCTCTCTCTCTCTCTCTCTCTCTCTCTCTCTCTCTCTCTCTCTCTCTCTCTCTCTCTCTCTCTCTCTCTCTCTCTCTCTCCTCGTCTCTCTCTCTCTCTCTCTCTCTCTCTCTCTCTCTCTCTCTCTCTCTCTCTCTCTCTCTCTCTCTCTCTCTCTCTCTCTCTCTCTCTCTCTCTCTCTCTCTCTCTCTCTCTCTCTCTCTCTCTTATCACACCGCTAAATATTGCTCTTTTTGACGGATGTTTATCATAACTTAATGATAATAATAATAATAGTAATAATAATAATAATATTAATAACAATAATAACAATAATAATAAATAAAAAATTATTATGACAAAGTAAAAAAAGACAAGTAAAATGTAGTCAAATCAAATAGAAAAGAAGATTTTATGAATAATTTAAGTGTTTTGATTTGAGAATAACAATGTTGTGACTCTCTTCATGAATTGTACAATGTTGATTGGTGGTGATTTTGCCAACAACTTAATATATCTGGGTAAAATATTCCAAATAGAAGGGACTTTATATAAAAAGAACTTTTCAATACAATAGTATAGTGAGCCTGAGAAAGATTTAGATCAATATTGGAATCTGCGGTTTCATAGCCATGAATAATTAACTGAAAGGTGTTGTCAGTGTAGCGGTTTTTGATTGATTTATATGCTGATACACAAATAAAGTTTAATAGAATAAGATAAAGAGGTTATATGTATTCTGATAATTCAATTTGTAGAAAGCATTGAACAGAGTAACAAGTCACACGGAGACACACTAAAAAGATGAGTTTAGGGAATCTCCCCCCTGTGAGGGCCGCGAGCTCCTCACTTCTCGAGCAGGGACCAGTCACCGCGACAAGCCTGCCTGGCTCGCTCTTTGGCCGCGGCGTTGCGGTAGTGTGCCGAGCCCAGGCCACAGCACAGCAACAACCCGACCTGGAGGAGGCGCCACGGCTGGCCCATCGCCGCCTCCAGGAGGAACAGCACCAGCACCACCGCGGCGCCAGTGGTCAGGAGCTGCGTCAGCGTCCTGTAAAGCGCCACGTTGGCGGCACCCATGCACCGGTTCAGCAACACAGAGTGGTGCTGTCTGCCCTCCACGCACTCACCGCACACCTCGCAGTGCCACTCGTCCACCGGCACCTCCTCTTCGCAGGCCGCACAGTACTTATCCCGCTGCCTGTGCCGCCGCCTGCAGGAGGGCCGCGCCACCAGGGCAGCGTACCAATAGCCTGTCGTGACCAGCACGAAGGCCACGCACGCCGCCTGCACCACGCTCGTCACCTCATCAGGGCGCGAGAACAGGCCAGCCAGGAAGGGCACGGTGTCTTCCAGCAGTGGCACCACCGCGCCGTACACGCACACAGCCGGTGCCGCCACGGCCACTGCCAGGTTGGCGAACCACAGCAGGGCGGGCAGCGAGGGCATGTGGCTGTCCTGACGTCCAGGCAAGGGGGTCTCGGACACCATGGAGAAGGTCGGCAACGGAAGCTGCTGGTTGAGACTGCCGCTTGTCTCAACCAGCGGAGACGAGAGGCCGTTGCCGTCGTCGTCACTTGTGTCGTCAAGAGGAATGTCACAGAATCCGTCATCCTGGACATTCTCCTCGTCGCTGCTTTCTTCTTCATAATACACCGACGGGGGTGGAAGTACATCCATTTTGTTCCCCTGCCTCTGTGGGGGAGAGGGGTCAACACCGCCAGACTGTTGCCTTGAGGGCTGACTCACGCGTTCCTCCCCTGCGGGTGCTTCGCTAACCACTGTTGGTGGTCCTTGTCTTACCAAGGACAGTGATAAGCCATCCATGCCAAACGCAATACCAAACGCAAAGTCGCCATCTTCAACGTTGTCGAAGATGTTTGCGAAGGTGCCCTTGGCAATGGTCTTGTGCCCGCGCTTCACCTTCACCTTCAGACGACGTCCCGCGCCGTCCATGGCGGCTAGCTTCCCGAAGTCGGCGCGGAGCTCTGCCTCCGCGTTTTGCCACTTCTCGTGTTCCCACGTGTGCCCGGGGAGCATCTGCCACGTGTCGGGCGGCACGGTGATGAAGCCACCGGCACGAAGGTCCTCCTGCAACAGCCGAAGCAGCCGCCTGCTGCCTCGGCGTGAAGGTGGACGCTCGTCGGCCACCTGAGGACGGAGGAAGTTTGCACCCTGCAGGAATATTTCCGTGAGGTCTGCATGGTCGCTCGATTCTTGCAGAGTAGAGGCACGGTGATTGAGGTACTGGCGCGGAATTGAACATTTTCTTTTCTCAACATGACCAAATATGGGAGACTCGTGCTAACTCCAACCTGTGATTGGAACCTGGGCAGCCGCCTGCGCTAGGCAGGACAGCCTGGAGCCTGTGTGTGTGTCTGCCTGGCACCAGGTTGGAGTTGAACCCTTCCCTTTTCTTGTTTCTCGTAAAATTTTGAATATTTCTATTTGCCAATTTTTTGTTACCGTCAATTAGATTTGAAATGTTATGTTCTTTGATTTTAATTTCCTGATAATATACATACATATTAATGGTGTGCTTGAATAAGTTTCGACTGTTATTTTACTTTAATTTTCGTATTTATTTTCCCATGTTATTCACCCCCATGGTCTTGTCCACGCGAGCTGGCTCGCGATCGCCAGTTTGCACCCTCTCAGTGCGAGCT
Source organism: Chionoecetes opilio (assembly GCA_016584305.1). Classification (NCBI taxonomy): domain Eukaryota; kingdom Metazoa; phylum Arthropoda; class Malacostraca; order Decapoda; family Majidae; genus Chionoecetes; species Chionoecetes opilio. The sequence continues at coordinate 438,211 of JACEEZ010024777.1, read as the reverse complement.
TGGAGCTCATTATTACCAATCTTTGGGCAATGCTGGGACCTCACACACCACACACCCCCATCCCCTTGCTCAAGGGGGACAGTAACCGCCCGAATTTGTCAGTGAAAAATCCCCGGAAGCGCAAGGATTCGAACCGCCTACCCACAGAATGGGAGCCCGGCACGCTGTCACCTGACTGACCATCGCACGGCGTACCTGACCATCGCGCGGTGTATAATTCGATTTGCTTGGTTTGAAAATATGAGGCTTACACAACAGCACACTAGCAGTACAAGAAGTCCAAGTGTTTATCAGGAGTTTGCCAAGGTCGATATAGAGGTGAAGGCGGGAGTGCTGAGGATGTAAACTTAGACCTTAAAGTTTTACTCCTCTTATAGTACGTAAGTCAGTCAGTAAGTAAGTAAGTAAGTAAGTAGACGGTGCGCGTAGCCGCGCAGGAATCGTGTTCAAAATTGAGAGTTTGCGGACATAAGGCGTTTTCTGCGGGGGATTTTTGGTTGCAATCGGAAAATTTTCGGTTGCAAACGGTCACAACAGCAACAACAAATGATTGCGGGTCGGGCCAATCATCTTCCCTGGATGGTTGAACAGGGATCGAAATTTGAGCAACCGAAAATTTTCGGTTGCAATCAGGATCCCCGCAGAAAACGCCTATATTTCCGCAATCCGCAAACATTTACACTTCCGCACATCCGCAAACGAATTCGAACTTCTGCAATTTGCGGAAGCTGCGGTTTGCGGAAGTGTTTGCGGAAGTGCCCACCTCTGACACACACACACACACACAGACACACACACACACACACACACACACACACACACACACACACACACACACACACACACACACACACATACACACACACAAAAAAAGAATAAATATATGAGTAGACAGAAGAAAATGAATAGATAGATAAACAAATACATATGTAAACAAAACAAAAATGTATAAAGAATCTTCAATATGAACATATTTTTGGCTTCACACGTAAGAAACCGAACATTCCATCACCTCGCAGTCCTCGCTTTCCTCAGTTACTCTTACTTTCTTTTACTTTTCTTACTCTTACCAATCTTACATTCGGCTGACTCTCCCTCGCCACACACCTCACCAAATTATCATCGGTGTTGTGTGCTCTTTAATAAATAACCTAATACTAGTACCCTAGACCCCTTTTATCTTTATCAGTGTCATTGATACTCTCTCTCTCTCTCTCTCTCTCTCTCTCTCTCTCTCTCTCCTCTCTCTCTCTCTCTCTCTCTCTCTCTCTCTCTCTCTCTCTCTCTCTCTCTCTCTCTCTCTCTCTCTCTCTCTCTCTCTCTCTCTCTCTCTCTCTCTCTCTCTTTTTTTTGTGTGTGTGCAGCTACGTGTTGTGTGTGTGTGTTGTGGTTGGTGTGTGTGTGTGGTGTTGTTGTGTGTGTGTGGTGTGTGTGTGTGTGTGTGTGTGTGTGTGTGTGTGTGTGTGTGTGGTTTTGTGTGTGTGTGTGTGTGTGTCTGCGTCCTTGCCGAATCATCCCGGCCCGCCACTGGAATCGACCTCACCTCACCTCCCCGCCCGGCCTGTGACCTCGTCTGACCTTGATCCAGTTTGTCTGACGACCCGCGGTGTGGGTTGTGGTGTGAGGTGAAGGGTTGTGGCAGTTCGGGGAGAGAGGGAGTGGTGGCGGGTTCTGATTGGTGATCACTAGGGCCCGGATAGTTATGCATTTGCATATTTCATATGCAAATGCATATTTTGCGTGATTTCTATGATAAGTGCATATTTCCTAGATAACTGCATATAAATGCATATTTTGGTAAAATATTCATCTGAGCACAAGTGGTACTGGGAGGTGAGGTGAGGTGAGGTGTGATTAGGTGAGGTGAGGGTGAGGTGAGGCGATGCTGCAACGTACGATGGGAAAAACCTCGACGTCATTGAACCTGTTATTGCGACATTCGACCCTGAGGAGGCTCAGAGCATTCAGGAAAGCAGGATCTTACTTGAAACTGAAGGAATGAAGGAAAGCTTGCTCTTCATTGCAACGAATTTTGCGTGCATCTCATCAACAATTACTAGACTTGAAGAAAGGGGGCTCTTGTTGTCCTCGGCAATTTCGTTGGTTAATGGTGTTCTTGATGAACTGAAAAGTTTGCAGTCTGATGCTTACTATGGTAAACTGAGCAACGTGTTGTACAAAAACAAGGGATTTGAAAAGCTGAAAAAAGTCAGTCAGATAATGTGTGGTGATGCTATTATTGATGAGACGGTACAGCCACTCACTATGTCAAACATGCTATGTATGAAACATGCACCAATCGTCTCGTGTGACGTAGAAAGGGTGTTCTCAGAATATAAAGCTATGCTGACAGACAACAGGCGGAGTTTTAACCTTGAGAACTTACGCCACCATGTCATCATCAAATGCAACCACAATCTGTAATGTCTGAAAATATGTCAGTCTATAATGTAAATACATGTTCATATTTATTTTTTGAAGCACTTTCACACATATATATGTTAAATACATTATGTATATTGCTTAATAAACATTAACATTAGTTTCTATTAACTATTTTGTTTCCGTATAACCTGCATTCTTGGCTTTATAAGTGACATTTTTTAGTGCATATAAATGCATATTTGTCCTGATTTTAGTGCATATTTGTCCAATTTTTAGTGCATATTTGCATGCATATTTCATGGTTTTTTAGTGCATAACTATCCGGGCCCTAGTGATCACATAAGCCTAACTTATGTAACTTCACTCAACACCCCCCTTTCTATAGTATCTTACTGTCTTCTTTATAGGGACTGGCAACTAAGCGGGGTTTTTGTTGCATTTTTTTTTTCTTTTTCTTGACCAGTCCTTTGTGATAAAGAAAAAAAAAATAACTGTGACGTAAACATATAGAGAATAAAAGACAGGCAGTTCGGGGTTCTAGCAGTGGTTGTGTTTGTAGAATTACTATGAAGATAAGGTAAAGAAAAAAATTATTCTGGTTGTGTTTGTAGAATTGAGATAAAAATAATGTTAAGAAATATAAGTATAATATTTCTAAGTCGATGAGTAGCCACAGTAACAAAGCTAAAGGTTTGTATGTCTATTCTGTTCTCTTATTTGGTTGTAGTAATACCAATGGAACGATTAGGCACACGCTGAGGAATAAAATAATGGAATAAAAGAAATGCATATGTAAATAGGAGTAAAAGGAAGGAATGCAAAGGAATAGAATAGAGGAATAAAAATGTATTTGTATTGCGGTCGTCTTGCTGTCTCACTTATACAGTTATGATCGGTAAAGCTGATGTTCGTTGTATAGACACTCATTGTCCGTATAAAAGGAGCTTTTTTGAATTAGCTAGTTCCTTTCGTTTCATTCCTTCGTTTCAAGCAGTAAATACATGCATGAAGGACAACCTCAAAGTACTAGAAGCATTATTGGTTAATGTCTTATTCGCTTTTCGTACACACGCCCTCTTAATGTCTTTATGAAAATCTATACTTGTGAAATAAACTTCTTCTGAATAGCCGCGAATTTCACAAGGAAAAATGTCTGCGAAGAGTTAAATGACTAGGTAATCAATATTATAAGCTCAAATAACCCATCAACGATTAAGAGGTACAATATAAATTATGATGATACTTTTAATACTAAACACTTTACTTCTATAATACTAAATACTTTACTAATGATAATTTTTTTCTTGTACAGTAGTTCAGTACTGTTCAGTGTTCACTATATTGATTGTCTGGATACTATTTCCCTATCACGCGAGACTTTGATAAATCAAAACTTTTATTTGTTATTGCTCCTTGCATTCGAGGAGAAAAAATTGCCTTTACAACGATAATGTGTAATGGTAAGGAATAAACTATGAAAGGAAAAGTCCGCGCAGCCCTGTATCGACCTGAATATTAGCAACACTGATACTGGTCGCAGGGTAATATGCTTCATCAATAATTATTGTTCGCAATTATCTTCTTTAAAACCGTGAAAATTGTGCATTGATGGAGATAATTTAATAATTTCCCCCTTATTTATACAAAACTAGCATATGCTCTTCACTGTTATAAATACGTAGCTCATCTGCCACCGCTCATTGCAATATTTCAAGCAATTAATGTTAATGGCTTGATTTAGTGACTTTGATATGTTAGCAATATACATTAACACCATGTGCCGGTGTTTCCTTAATTTGAAAAGAGCAACACTAATAGGAACGACGTGTGTAATTAATTCTGTGAGCGCTCCATTTTTTTACATGAGTTTTCATCTCCATGGCATTGTTATTATTATACGTACCCTCCCCCCCCCCCCCCACACACACACATACACACACACACACAGGGGTACTCCATAATGTAGTGGTAGCACGCTGTGTTCAAACCGAGAAGTCCCGGTTTCGATCCCCGGGCGGACCGAAGAGAGATGGGCGGTCTTCTTAAAACCCGAGCCCCTGTCCACCCAGCAGTGAATGGGTACCAGGTGTTAGGCGGGGGTTTGTGACCCGCCTCCTGGGGTGGTGACTTCGGCCAACCCTAAGCACTAAGGATGAATGATAAAAAATGTAGCTATGGAGACGGGGCCATACGAGCGTTGTTCAGGCCCTGTAAAATACAACTAGATAAATATAACTAGATGAATACAACTAGATGAATACAACTAGATGAATATACACACATACATACATTTTTCTATTTTTTTTCCCAATCCTCCTACGCCATAATTACCACAAAACTCTACCTTCCACCACCCACCGCAGCTCACACCTTGACTGGCCAAACTTTTTCATCAGATAATCAACCTATACCTTTCCTTATTGTCACGAGTCTGTTTACATTCACCTAATCCCAAAGACTAGGTTACTACTTTTACACTACCGACCTGTAGCCTTGATTTCCTTTCTCTCTGAGGCTTCTGAGTGTATTCTGAGTGATGTGGATAACTAGGATTTTGAGCTGTGTCTTCTAACTCACAGCTCTGAATATATATTGATCCTCTATTTTGGGATTCCTTTACCACATACTTCAAAGGAACATTGATTCAACGATATGTCTATTTGTTGTTGTTGTTTGCATTTATATATTTATTTTCTATTTGTAACCCTTTATCTATACATGAAAGAACTGTTCCATCGAAAAAATAATCCTTAAAGGTGGATCCACTAGCGATTAGTGAATTACAGTAGTTGTATTACGTAATTTTTGAGAAACACCTCATGTAATTATGAAACTAATACGTCTAAATTCCGCCTTTCATTGAAACAAAGACACGGAAGTAACTTAATAACACGGACTATTTAGCTCGTTTGTAAGTGAAGCTGACAGACGGGCTTTGATGAGTGAGTGACGCCGCCACTCGCGTCTGGGAAATGAAAGCCGCGAGTTGTGATTAATGCTAACGAAATCATAACTCCATCTTTTATCGTGGCGATGGACGTGAATACATTTAATCCATTTCACATTAATGGAATACTTGAATATCCTGCTGGCAGAAACTTAGATTTATCGCAAGGAAATATTAACTTATGCTGAACTTATTCTGAGATGATGAAAGAAAAATAAGGTTCCTTGTAATGATTTCAGTGATATGTCAGATATGGAAAGTTATTCCACGAGCTGCGGGAAGGTAAAGAAAATCAGTCCATCAGATTGAAATATGTGTGTGAGGAGCGGAGTGGGTGAGTCTCTAGGCAGAAAGATAGGAGTAAGGAGAGGAGTGAGCTGAGAAGGGAGGGTGTGGAGGGAGAGGAGAGGAGTGAGGAGTGGAGGGAAGGGAGTGGAGGGAGAGGAGAGGAGTGAGGTGTGGAGGGAGAGGAGAGGAGTGAGGTGAGGAGGGAAGAGTGGAGGGAGAGGAGTGGAGTGAGGAGTGGAGGGAAGGGAGTGGAGGGAGAGGAGCAGGACAGGACCCTTCCATGACCTGATAATCTCGGCATGAAGACTCCCATGACTTGGATATCCATGAGGGTTCATAACACTGGGGAACAAATTTTTGTTGAGTTAGGTCTGACACTTGTTATTAAGTAATTTTTGGGTGCTGAATCCAAAACTGATCTCAGTTTTTCTCTATCACGTCAAGTTTTTGAACTGTAGGATTTTCGTTTTCTTAAAAAATATGAAAAATACTGTACATAACAGTAACAGTGCTTATTTTATAAAAAGTTGCAAATGTTAACATACAATGAAAAATGAAAGAAATAGGCATGAATAGAATGTTTATTTAACATTATCATGTTTTTAGAAAGGATAAGGCTATAATTGTGTGCAGGTTAAGGTAAAAATTTACGTTTGTAGCTTTGT